>OX439008.1:18550342-19150342 GCA_949316495.1 Amphiduros pacificus | reverse complement strand
TGTAATACCGTGACTCATGCCATCTCGGCCCCTACCATCCCTCATCCTGTGAACTTCAAACCATCTACCTCTAATATCGCTCCTAACCTCCCACCGCTGACGTTTTTACCCCAGAATGCCTCTTAGTCTTACTTCATCTCTAATATTGCTTTTTTCTGTATCAACCCAGGAGATCTTATCACTGACCTATTATCTCTCTCCTGGAACTCACACCATATATAAAGATCTTAAGAGTTTCCCTTTGATCTAACTCAATTAGGTAATGAAACAATGTTCATATATGGCAACCCCCCCCCCCCCCAAAAAAAAAAATAAAAAAAAAATAAAAATAAAATAAAGGTGAACGTAATTTAATTATCTTGAATTAAAGAAAGCTCATCAATCGAGTGACTGAGATGACAAACTCATTGTTAATTTTAATTTGTTTATCTAACTGCCGTTCTTTATGCAAAAATACTGATTAGATTCAGGTTTGGCTTGGTTACATTTATTTGAATGTTATCAGTTGGATATCGCTCACACAATCTCTCTATTCTATTTTCAGCATTTTTTTCCTAAGACGTTTATCTTTTTTTCGCTTCGTAGACTATCGTGAGACATTTGACTATTTCAGCATTTTTACAAAAGAGATTGACTTATTTCACTTAGTAGACAAACTAAGAGCATTTGAATCTGTCAGGTCTTCCATGAGAAGTTTACTGGTATGCATCAGATGTACAATTGTGTTACATTCACGTCTGTGCAGAGAGAAAATAAAGGCAGAGTAATTACTGAACATTATCTTCGCATTTAATACTACTCTTCCTGCTGAATGAGGTAATGCCATTGTTGTCAAAATCAATTCCAAACAAAAGGACAACATTTCATTGGGCAAAGCAGGCCATGACTTCTTTGTTAATGCTTACTCTAATGAAATACTCGCACATTTGAAGTGTGTGTGTTTTGAGGTTTTGTAAAAGCTTCTAGTAATTCTGTAAACACAAAACAATATGTCTTCTTTACAGACCAAATACAACTTCTTCAAAGAAGGATATCTGATTGATATTCTATTAAATGCGACTAAATATCTCCTCTAAATAAGAGAGCGACTTCAAGCTTGCCGTGCCCCTGCTGCGAGAAAGAGTCCAGTGCCATCCTAACTGTTAAAGGAGAAACTGGGACATTTTTCAGTTGAGTGAAGTTACATAGAGCTTGCTAAGTGAAGAGGAAAGATGTGTATGTCTATAACTGTGTGACTACAGAGGCGAGACATCCTTTCTTAAAGGCCGGCTTGTTTTCAAGTGTCCCTGTCTTTGCTACTACTGCAAAGCTTGGCGTCTCTTCAATATTTCCCCCTTCATACTGTTTACACACATTTGGGACATACCTCATACATTATAACAGCAATAGCCCCAGGTCGCTGATGCCGAAAGCCTATAGACATCTATATATCCTAAACCTAACTACACAAAGTAATTTATGCACAAATGCACCAGATGGTTGAAATGCTCAAATGAATAAGATAAATCTATACTTCTCAATTTTAGAAGACCTAATAAATCTGTTATTACCGATACAACCATCATCAACTAAGGAGAGGTCATCCCCACTGTGTTTATGTCTTTTTGATAAAAAGATTTAACACTTGACATTCAAGGTGAGAAAAAAATATTCCAGCCGAAACATAGATATACTGGCAAAGAAGATCATGGCGTGAACAAATGTTGGCACGCTGTTGGAGGAAGTGGTTTCCACAAAGGTCACCAAAGCACATGAGGTCCTTTCTCCATGTGTCCTTCTCAACCAGGTGTGAAGATAAGGATATCTCCCCCACAGGTGCAGGAAAGTTTTTATCGGTTTCTTTGTTCTACACAGGAACTTACCCTTCTGACTCGCAATGTCCAAGGTAATGAGATCAAGATTCCTCAAGGCTTAACTCAGGCAAATCATGTCTCTATGATAAAATGAAATGATGAATAACACCCTCAACTAAAATCTGATATTTCTAAGTGTCAAAATTATGTATTTTAGTGAATGCAGTATAATCTATATACAATTTTGGTAAACATCCCGAGGGTTAAAGAGGGGTGAACATATGATTGCAAGAAGACCTAACTCCGCTTGATGACACAGCTGATAAGGGAGTTAGTCCCAGCCTGGGGTGGATCTTGGCTCACGCGAGAACTGTATCAACAGCTCACACAACACCATGACATTTCTTTGACTCAACACCTTTGTGATTCTTGGGACTAGGTACAGAATCATTTTACATAATTATTTTGACTATATGCTCAAGAAAACCAGCTGGTGAATATAGAATAATGCTTGTTTTAAGGTGAGAACATATTCGACCAGGTATCAAAGTGTCTCACAGCACACTCAGGTCGTAGTTGTGAAGAGGTCATTTAGACATGAGGGTGCTGCTCCACCACTCTGGCCATTCTCAACTGAGGTCTTAACTGAGGTTTCTATCTTTCCACATTTAAGATTGTTTTCTAATTTCAAGGAACATGATATCCTAGTATAACGAAGACATTTTGAGTAACATTTGGGCCATGTGTGAGGTGATTTTTGTCCCTGGTTTCCTGTGTTTAAAAGTATTCATTGTTTCATTGTTACTTCTCTTCTTCTTTCTTCCCTTTAGAGCACCACCCACTTTTGGGTGCTCAAGAGAGCATCTGCATTGTCCGCCTTTTGTTATGATGTTTTCCATTCTGTAACCTTGCGTCAGAGCAAATAATTCCCAGGAAAGATATTTCTTTACCGAGTTTGATGTTTTATTGTGAGTGATGGTTCTCACAATGTTTCCCTCACTGACTTGAGTGCTATTTAATCTCCACGTTATTACCTACTGTGTATACCCTCAGGGTTTCTTGTGTAAAATGTATCCTTTCTCTGACAATTTATTTCAAGTTCTCCCCAAACATACTTTTAAGTGTTAAACTCATTTTCAACATTATACCCTTTAAAATTGTTCTCAAATTTTGATTTTTTTTTTGTACCGATTTGAACATCATTATTCACAATGTCGAGCGGAGTTCAAGAAATCAGATTATATATTTTGTATTACTGCATTTTGCATTTTCCTAATCAAATAACTGAACTCATGTTGAACACGGGTAATTAAGAAACGCCTTGGCGTGTTAAGAATAATCATGTCACTAAAGTTGCTGTACAAGTTGTCAAAAGTGGAACAGAAATATCACAAATACTGTAGTCGGACATGAATAACGGGAAGAAAAATAAACAGAGAGTATAAACATAGAATATGATGAGTGAGAAGTTACCTACCAGATTAGTGTGAGCGAGGTCGTGTTGGGTCCAGAGCGTGGCATCATCTGTAGAGGTCTCCCCGATATCTACCCCAAGCTGCAGGCTATCACCCATCACTATATAGGAACCATTGTCCATCAGAAACTGCTGGTGTTCAGTTAAGTGTCTCCTCTCCTTGGGGGCCTCTTCTGGCTGACTGTGTTGAGAGGATGGAGGAGGACTTATCACCACCTTCTCTGCCTGAACCCTGCAGTTGTATGTCCTCTTGATGGCTGCTTTCTCCTTCTGTTTCTTGATTACAGCCAGAGATATGAGGATCATGAGTGTGATGAGGAACACGGCGCCGGCGATTCCAATGCTGAACAGGTTGGTGGTGTTCCACATGCTGTGAAGTGTAAGATAGGGCAGCGTGTCATTAATGATGAAAGTCACGTTAATACGTGAAGATAGAGAAGGTTTACCCTGATCCTGCACCTCCAAGGTCATGTAACCCTCAGACATTCCATCTAAATTTTCAACAACCCATACTTCACCAGTTTCAGAGTCCACCTCAAATACGTTTTCATTTGTCACTGAGATCATATTATATTGCAGAGTGGAATTTTCACCTTGGTCTAAATCCGTAGCATTTATTGCAAAAATCATAGTTCCTTTTGGAGTATCAGAAGATATTTGAAATGGTTGGGAGTCGCCCTCGGGATATAAGATTATCGGAGCATTATCATTGTGGTCGGTTACCAGCACTGTGACACTCACTGTAGTATTTAATCCCGGTAATGCCTTATTCACAGCTATTACAGTGAAGTTGTACACGTCAGTGGTCTCTCTATCCAGTGTCTGTCCCGTGTAGATCATCCCGGTGTCTTCATCAATAATTAATGCATCATCATCGGAACTGGAATTCTCTTGTTTCCAGAAGCTTTCCACTATTAAGCTATAATGTATTAATCCTGGAATTTTGGTGTCAGACTTTACAGCCACTGCACCAATCTTGGTTTTAATTGGAAGGTTTTCCTCCACACTCAATTGGTAATAGGACCATGAGAATTCTGGTGGTTCATCGTCAGTGTCAGAGACAAATAGTTGTAAAGTAGTGGTAGCTGTGTTGGGAATCACCCCTTGATCTATTGCAAGAATCTGTATGTGGAGAACTTCTTGTTCCTCATAATCCAGTCCACCCGCTGTCTTAACAACACCATTAATAGGGTCGATTTCAACATAACTCAAGTCATCCTCCTTTCCAATTTTATACTTAATAGCAGCATTCCTGCCAATATCTCCATCAATGGCACTCACTCTTAATAAAGAAACTCCCTTTGGCATGTTCTCAGAGACTGTGGAATTATAAGACGATTGCAAAAATTCTGGAGTGTGGTCATTAAGGTCCACCACAATAATGGGTAAGTATTTAGTGGAAGTAAGCGGTGGTCTTCCCTTGTCAAAACACACCAAGTTGATATGATACTCCTCTTTTGTCTCTCTGTCAAACACCACCTTGGTCAATATAGTATATTCTGTCATGTAGATTTGGTTGAGTTCAAAGTACTCATCATCCAGGGTGCAGTTCACTTCACCACTTGGTCCTTCATCGGGATCTTCTACGGACACATGCGCAACAAACATACCTATTTGTGCTTCCTCTGAGATCTGCGCATGCTCCGTCTCGGTCAGGGTGTTAATGATGATCTCTGGGGCGTGATCATTGATATCCTCTAAGCTGATGATGACCCTGGCATACTGTGGCAGCGAGTTAGGCCCGAGGTCCTCAGCCTTCACGGAGACGTGGTACTCGCTTCCTTTATCATATTCCAACCTCATCTTGAGATACATTTCCCCTGTGTCATTCCTAATCCCAAAAAGATGCCCATAGTCCCTCAGTGATGTATCAGCTAATCCGTAGACGACCTCTCCATTCCTTCCCTCATCTGGGTCCTCAGCGTGGACCTTGAGGAATGTTGTGAGGGCCGGAGTATCCTCTTGTAGACTCACCACATACGTATAGTTATCAAACTGTGGATTGTTATCATTAGCATCAGTGACGCTTATAGTGACCCTGGTGGACCCAGAGAGGGCAGGATTCCCGCCGTCCACTGCATAGATGGTCACGTGGTACTCAGACACCGACTCCCGGTCCAGCCTCTGGTTGAGGACCAGATTAAGGTCAATGGAACCATCAGTAGCATCAGTCATATCCAAACCAAATGGTCCATCGCTGGGAACCAGGCTGCAACACCATTACAGATATTCATTAGAACACTGATTAAAATTAATGAGATAAAGCAAAAATAAAAAAACAGACAAAAAATGAAATGACAGATAAGCGCTCTTATTGCATATATATATATACATACATATACATATATCATTATAATATTTACCTGTATGATTTCAAGCCATTGACCCCGCTGTCCAGGTCCTCGGCATTGGGCACCCCGAACCGGGTACTCGGCATAGCATTCTCAGACACAGATATCTTGATGTTATCCCGACCGAAACTGGGAGCATTGTCATTCTTATCCAATATGAATACTGTTGCCTTTATAATTTGAAAAAACTTCAAAGGCATCACGATGATTTTCATTTCAATTGGACAGGTAATGGAGTTGGAGCATTCCGGGATCTTATCTCTGTCGATAATCTGATTAGTCCGGATTATCCCGTAGCGGTGGTCAAGCGAAAAATAATCAGAGAACATCCCTGAAGGAGGCGAAAACGAAAATTGCATTTCTAAGATTTCACTAGCTGAATAGATTCTGTCTATTCCGGAATCTCGGGTCAAATTGGCCACTGGGGTATCTGGGGGTTTTTCTTCTGTGAGGTTGTATTGTAGGGGTGTGCCATTCTGACCCAGGCAGCATCGGGGTAGAAGCAGCAGCAGCATTAAGAGGACAGCATGAGGGACCCATTTCAGCTCCCAGGGTGGTGATGCCATATTGACGGGCCAATGAGCCAGGTGCTCCTGTTCTATTCTCTTCTCAATTTAAGTCACCCCGGCGTGTTACATCGCTCAGACTACATGCTTGCTTCCTGTCTGTTGCTATCTCCATGGTGAACTGCTCAGTTATTCTTGTTACCAATGTGTGTCGTGCCTCATCTGTAAAATTCGTCCAAGTCTGGAAATAGAAACATACCAAGTGTTAGCTTCACAGTGATAATGGGCCATAAAGCCATACATATTTGAAATTATGATGTTGAACAGTCCAGGTGGGCCGTCAGTGCCCCTTTGATCTGTTTACCTACCAGCAAAATTGGACATCCAAATACTGATATAAAAATGGACAATTTCTCACTTTGGCCTCCGGGGTAGAGACCGGTTTCTCTAAAGCACATTTCAGAATTGTGTCCAAAGGAAATTTCTGTATCATATGTCAAACAAGATTCAGCAAAGTACACAAGAAGTCAACCAAGTATACAAGAAGTCAACACATTATGGGCTGTAAGTCAGATGTTAAGCTTCTAAAGATCCAAACATTCCAATAAAACGTGCATCCTTGCCCCCGTCTCAATGGAGATCTCCTGTCTACCTCCTGAACTGGATGTTTGATTTCCTTCTTAAATTGACATGCAATGTTCAACCATATCAATCTGTCACTGTATATGTACAGCGCAAAATAAATAAGAGAAGTGGAAACACAAGTGGTGTCCAGGATACATGAAGGTTGCTGTCCCCATCAAGCACCATTCAGAATTCACCAAGAATAAAAGTAAGCGAGACGCATTAAACTGTCTCAAGACTAATGTACCTGGCATATTATGTCTCTACATGTAATCCCTCCTAACCGTCCATGCTGGAACTTAATAGTGTGTACTTCAAAGTATCCAGTGTATCCAAAAGAGGGAAACAAGTGCGGTCTGTGCAGCCAGCTGAGACACCTCTACTTTGGCTCAATCTCCACATGTGGTTTGGTTGACCAAATATCACGTGACCTACCGCTTGATGTTGATTGGTCCTTAATTCAATATGGCGCACTGCAATCATGGCTTGTTTCTAAATGACCTCCCCCCGGTAGCATCCTAAGTGATGCACGCAATGGGTCTCAATCCCCTCACAAATGTTTACAAGGCGACAATGCCGGGGAGGAGCTTATTAGACTGGGATTAGAGGGCAAAAAAACACAAGCTTCTGACTATGGTAACACCTGAAGGAATAGAAATGTCGGAGATCACAAAAACACAGTGATTTTATGACTGACAAACAAATGTAATCTCATCAGACTATATTGAAATTTGAACCACAAGATAAGCAAGCCTATTTACAGGATAAATCCCCCCTTTTTATTATTATTATTATTATTATTATTATTATTATTATTATTTTTTTTTTTTTTTTTTTTTTTTTTTTACATTTGTAAAATTGTTTGGTGTATTTGATTCCATCTTACGCATTTATTAACTTTGTAGTTTGGGATCGTGTCCTAAACTTGTCTGTAATTTTTTTGTTGAAGCATTGCATGATTTTATGACATTTTTCTTGATGGTGGTACATTTTCCGGTTGAAGTCATTTGCAGAAAACAATGCCTAAAACGGAGCTATTTAAACCACATTATCTCTAGCGGTGGTCTTAAATTGTCTCCCCAAGTCGTCCACCTGATTAGATTTAATTAAATAAAATTAGAGAATAAAACACACTATATTTGAGTTTTCCCGTAGAAGGCGAGAATGTACGTGATTTGGCTGCAATCTCTCCAGGACTCCAAAAGAATAGGACGCAGAACCACAGGGATCCAGAACGAGGACAGTTTGTGACACCTGGGAGATACAGTTGAATAGGGAGGGGGGCAGATTACCCCCAAATTATACATGGAAAAGCAGTCAATGCCAACCAGTTTACTATTTACAAGTATGTATTGCAATTGACAAAGAGTGGATCGATGAAACAAGGCATTTAACACTGGACTACCTATAGAGTAATGGTCCACACCCAGATTAGCGGCTGACACATCGCAGCAAAACGTATTGTTACTACACAGTTTGGAATTCTAATTGACATGCGGTAACCGATAATCAAATAAGAATAGCGACAGATAAATGTGTCCCCCAGGGATTTAGTTGTAAAACAATACACATTACATATCTGGTATTGTTTATGCTGTAAATTTCCCCATCCAGGTGTGTAAAGTAGTAAAGTGCCTTTCAAAGTGCAGACAAAACATCGTGTATATTCTAATTTGATCTCCTTAAATCTGTTCAAATTGGCTTTACGAACAGGACATGTAATTTCGGGATTTTAATAAACACCATCAGCCTGCAATATCTTCTGCAAATTAAGATTTAAACACATGCATGTCAAACGATGACTTAATTACAGATTATAATATTGTTATAATTGCATGCGACACAGAGCAAAATGCTCTCGATCACGAAATATGTAAAGGCATTTGAGTTGCGTTCTACAAATAAAATGCCTTTCACAATATATAGTCTGACTAGCAATTTCTAAAGGTAAAGTAGTTTTGAGTGAATATCATTCGACTGGACTCACCATATTTCAATGGAAGCCATAAAGGTCATAAAGGTCATAAAGGTCATAAACTATTTAGTTCTCTTCTAATTATCAACCCAAGCGGAAAACACACAGCCTGCCAAGGACGATTTATTGCAACCGTGTTCAGGTTTGCATCTTTCATTATTATTATTCTTTATAACAAGTTATCCAGAAAGATAAAGAAATTGTATGGGTCATTCCACATAGTCATAAAACTCCTAAAACTCCTACAACCGACTTTGTATAGGTGTCTTGAATAGAAATGTTCTCAGTATATGAATCAGGATCAAACATTAATTCACATTGATCAGGCAATCACTTTACGATAGGAATACAGAGAGTTCTACGATTCCTTCACTCCGTGATGGCTATTAGCATGTAGTGTACATTTGAGGGTTAATTATGGGCACTGGTCCCGCTTTGAAGTATACTTCTTCATGTTTGCCCTGTTACCTCAACGTTATCAAAGGGCCAGCAGACCTATGATCCAATCAATGGGTGGTAGGAATTATTGACATAAGGTACATGATAGTGTGGTCAAGAAAGCCTTGCACAATCAGTTAACTTGATCAGCATTGGTATTGGCATTACTCCTCGTAATATAATTAACATTACCCACATATAAACACTATCAGGGTAACCTTAACACCTCCATAACACACTGACACTAAGAGAGGACTCGCACATGTGTATTGCCTCAAGGATTCCTGGGGTAATTACCTGTTTGCATTGGTGATCCTTATTTCAGATCAAATGCTAATCTTGTACTGCAATCATGTATAATCAAAGTATTTGCAACCGGAATTTAATTGATCAACTCCCTAATTAGTGTGAGGAGTTTTTTTTTCTATTTTTGCCTCCGACAAATATGTTCTCTGACCACTAAAATCTTTCCAACAAAGTCTACTTGAGCTATAAACATAAAAAGTGTTATTATTAGTACTCTTTGAGTGATATATTGGGGAACGATTTTTTGTGAGTTTTCAGAGAATGCTGCAAGCTTGGAATAGTTGTGGGCGGGCATGTTGGCAGGTAGTGCTGGTCTGAGGACGGGAACGTGACCTCCCATATGTCACGGGGAACGGAGAGGGGGGCACAGACAGAGTCACGGGGAGAGAGGGGGCACAGGCAGAGTCACGGGGAGAGAGGGGGCACAGGCAGAGTCACGGGAAGAGAGGGGGCAGGCAGAGTCACGGGGAGAGAGGGGGCAGGCAGAGTCACGGGGAGAGAGGGGGCACTGTCAGAGTCACGGGGAGAGAGGGGGCACAGACAGAGTCACGGGGAGAGAGGGGGCAGGCAGAGTCACGGGGAGAGAGGGGGCAGGCAGAGTCACGGGAAGAGAGGGGGCAGGCAGAGTCACGGGGAGAGAGGGGGCAGGCAGAGTCACGGGGAGAGAGGGGGCACTGTCAGAGTCACGGGGAGAGAGGGGGCACAGACAGAGTCACGGGGAGAGAGGGGGCAGGCAGAGTCACGGGGAGAGAGGGGGCAGGCAGAGTCACGGGGAGAGAGGGGGCACTGTCAGAGTCACGGGGAGAGAGGGGGCACAGGCAGAGTCACGGGGAGAGAGGGGGCAGGCAGAGTCACGGGGAGAGAGGGGGCACTGTCAGAGTCACGGGGAGAGAGGGGGCACAGACAGAGTCACGGGGAGAGAGGGGGCAGGCAGAGTCACGGGGAGAGAGGGGGCACTGTCAGAGTCACGGGGAGAGGGGGCACAGGCAGAGTCACGGGGAGAGGGGGCAGGCAGAGTCAAGGGGGGGGACAGGCAGAGTCACTGGGAGAGGGGGTCACATGCAGAGTCACGGGAAGAGAACGGTCATATGGGAACCAGCTTAATATGTCCCTATTGACCATGTCACCTTCATCACCTCAAAGGAATCACTGAAGATTGAAATACAGTCTTCGTGATAAAGACAGCGAGTTTCATAGTTGCTTGGCCTGGTACTTTCAGCTATAGTTCAGGGCAAGCACTATGGCAAAACGCTCACGATGGCTTAGAAATAATGCGAAGTTTCCCCGGGGACAGACATACCTCACCGGGAGACCTGTGAGATACCTGTACACAGTTCCCAGGGCTAAAGCCTCTCTGGTGCGTCTATGAAACTCTGGAACTCGGAGTGCGAAGCGCGAATGATACCTCCAGAGCTTCATACAAAAGGGTAATTTCTCCAAATATTTTCCAAACTCTCAATCATGTTTCAGCATATGACAGGCCCTAAGGTGACAAAGAAAGAAGAACCTTTTTAACAGCCTTAACAGGCTACAGACTACTTTTGTAAATAACTGTAATACAAGCTTGTTATGGGATATTTGATATTAAACAATGTAATCTTATCGCACTTGTTACCTTAAAAGAAATCCTTTCTCCAAGTGTTTAGGGTTAACAATCAATTACTTGTCGTTTTCATACCTTGGGAAAATGAGATTTTACTTATGGTATAAATAACGCATCAAGTTTAGGCAGAGACGTTTAAATATCTCTGGTTTAGGGAGACACATTCAAGGTAACAACGCATCAGAAGGATTACTTTTGCTGAAAGATTTTGTGTGATGATTGTGTTTAATAAAAAATAGTTTGATCTTTCAGGGTCAATTACTCCTAACCAGTTTACCTGTTAAACCAACCATTCTACATTGTGGCCATGGAGGGGTAGAATTTAAAACAAAAAACAAAAAAAAACAATAGCTTTATAACAACTTTGTACAATTGTATGAGCATTTTTTCTTTTTACATATTTGTTAGCAACTAATTATATAAGGGAATATTGACCAGATTTTTGTGAAACAGAGTAAATGTCTTTATTTACTATAAATGTAAAATATCTAATGGTTCCATCGTTTATAGAATATACATGGCTTGATATGAAATCCCGCGCAAGTGTCGGAATGTGAAACTACCTCCCATGACAGGTACCTTTTCATGAGCCCTGATATATTATCGTGGTAAAAGTGAGCGGATTTTATCATCAGTTTATATAATCATACATCAAGTGTATACCTAATGATGCGAGTACAAGCAGAAGTCGGTAGGCCATAAATCACGTGATATCAAAATGGCAAAAATGGCAAACCACCTGTTGCTCAAATATGATTCATGATGTAAAAGCTACTGAACTGAAATGAAAAAGGAAGTCTCACTCCTTCTCTGTCCCTCCCTCCCTCAGTCCCTATCTCCTTCCTTCCCCCTCCCTCCCTCCCTCCACCCCCTCCCTCTCTGTCCCTCCCCCCTCTCTGTCCCTCCCTCAGTCCCTATCTCCTTTCTTCCCCCTCCCTCCCCCACCCCCTCCCTCCACCCCCTCCATCTATATCCCTCCCTCCATCTGTCCCAACCTCCCTCTCCCTCCCTCCCTCCTTAACCCCCTCCCACCCTCCACCCCTCTCTCCCCCCTCTCCCTCCCCCTCTCTCTCCCATCACATTTGATGATAGGAGACCACCTAAAATGAACAGTGTTTAAAGCAATTAAATGTCATCAAATACAGAAGTAAGCAGGTGGTTGATGCATGTTCTGGCACTCAAGAAGGGACCAGGTCATGAGGTGGTGGGAAGTGGACCCCTCATACCCCTCAGCCCTCATACCCCTCAGCCCTCATACCCCTCACCCCTCAGCCCTCATACTCCTCACCCCTCACGCCATGTATGTCAACCTTCCCCACCAGAATACATGCCATATATTACTTCGTCATCTGTCGTCCATTGACCTGTCTTTCACTGCCATTTATGACACTAAAATGTTAACAATTTACACTATTTACATTATTATCTTTTAACTAAATTTCCACAATGATGCTAATGTGACTGGCTAAATTCGCGTGATATTGTGTGTCACTCACTTTCACATGTGTTAATGCACGCTGTGTGCCGGGTGGTGTGTCGGTGGGAGGTACCACACAATGGACATCCAGTATCTGTCAATCTGCCAACTACCTCTCAATTGCCAAAATTGAGTCTCTTTTCTTGGATGTAGTGTCTTATTTGGGAATCTGCCCCCTATTTATTATTCTTCTTCTTATTCTTCTTATTACACCATGAAATATATTTTAAACCTTGTCTTTCATTGCCATTTATGACACTAAAGTGTTAACAATTTCAACTATTTACTCTATTATCTTTTTACGCTTTTATCATCCATTTACACCATGAAATATATTTTAAACCTTAAAAAAAACAATGTTGTATTTCTGATTTATTTGAATTACTGCAGATGAAAATGACAAGTTGTCCAGTGTTGAAAAAGTTTGCTTGAGGTGATGAACAGCATGCGGAGGTAACAAACTGTGATACTAACTGTTCTATCACTCCGTTAACCCCCTCTGGGATCTGGTCTATTTCATATCTGCAATCGACACGCCCCAGGTGAACCGCTTCAGTGAAATGTACAGCTTTGTCAAAATACATCAAACCAAATGTGAAAATGTATTGCCCAAAGCAAAATATGGCAAATTTGTCCACTGTCATATAGTTTCATATTTTATACCTTTATATATGTGGTTCTATGTGTATCATAAAGTGATATAATCTGAAATAGAGTGCAGTGTAACGGGGTAAAGAACAATAAACAGTATGTGGGAAAACTAAACACAGAGTTATTGGTCTGTGTTGGTTTACACCAGTTGGTTTTCCATCTGGGATAACGTGCACCTATAAAGGTAGGATAGCATACATCTATTGTAGACATGGAACATCTTTACCGTAACTGGTGCATCCTGCTGAAAAAAGTGCAAATACAAACTGGCACGAAAAGGTGGAACGGTGAATGGGGTGATAGCAGTGCTTTTATAAATGCGTTCCTCTCTGAATCTGATATTGACATTTACAAAGGACCTGGCATTAAATATAACAATAAAACATATTTGCATGATAAGTAAATAGCGAGATTTGAATACCTCTCAACCCGGGAGGTAAACAAGGTATCAACTCAAGAATACAAACAGTGTTACGCACTGTACACCACCTGAATATGTGATGACTGGAAAACGGTATCAAATTTAATCTACATCTTTTTGTCTTTGTAATTTTCATTGGAATTTTCTTTCCTGTGGAAAGGGGGTCCTATTTCAAATGGGTTGAAGGTATCTACTCTGATACAGGTCAAAGTGACCATGAGGTAAACTGTCACGCAAACTGCCATTCACGCTAACTGACAGCTTTCTCCTCAAACCACAAATGTACGGGTCGGACATGTTTACTATTTAGATAAGTTCCACATATTTATGATATATGCTCATTGTGTTATGAATAGCTTCCTACTAGAGCATATAGGCTACATATGGGGTGAGCTATATTCTTATGTTCAGGTTAATCTAGCATTGAATGCTTCTGAGTGACAGTGTGTATTGTGACCATAGTTCCATACACTTCCCACTAAGCCATAATAGGACTTCTCTCTCATATCAGTCTCTGCCTACCCTCTGCCTGCCCTCTGCCTGCCCTCCATAACAGGACTTCTCTCTCATATTCGTACCTGCCGTTGATGGTAACAAGAAAGTCTTTTATCAGAAAAATTTATTTGAATGCAATTTCCTTTTTGAAAATGATATTTATATCTATCCATCCCCCCAAATATCAAATGGCCTGGCCGTAAATCTCGCCAAATGTCGTCTGCTGGACTTCTCTATCAGCGTGAGGAAAATGGAAAGACTTCAGTGCCGTGCATTACGATTTGTATTCAATGATTTCAATTCAACATATGAGGAGCTATTGGAACGAAGTGGAGAAAGCAAACTGATTATATCCCGAATACGTTCATTAGCAATTGAAGTCTACAAATGTGTAAATGAAATCTCACCTGTGTATTTATGTGACCTATCCAAGGAGCAAAATGTTCCATATGATATGAGAGATCACAAGAAACTGGTCCAGAACAAATGGAACACCATACATAATGGTCTGAAAACATTCTCATACTCAGGTGCTAAACTATGGAACATGCTGCCCATTGATACAAAATCAAGTGTATCGCTAAATGTTTTTAAAGAGAGAATGAAGGACTGGCAGCCTTGCAATTGTATGGAATGGTGCTAAATGATTTTAACCTGCTAACCTGTAAATATTGTATATATTCATTTCATCACAGTCATATAATAGTTTTTAGCTAATGTTATTTGTTTTAATTTTGTGACTATAAATAAAGATTTTTGTATTTTGTATTTGTATTTTTTGCTGAAGATGCATTTGATTATGAAATCTAATGTGATGTAGGCGATCTTTGATTAATCCGAGCGGATTTCTAAATTGCTAAAAGGAAATGTGCCCAGTTCAGAGCGTCACCATCCCAAACTCGCTACGCGAGAGTACGAATCGAATGCAAAACAGAATGACATGTACACAGAAATCTCAGACGTATACGCTACAGCCCTCGTCATCTGTGATCACTATATATGCAATTTGTAAAATATAGTCTATAGCATTACATATATTTATTATTGCTCTAAGAGATGCATACAAAAAAGGTGCATCCAGGATCAGCTACAAATCATGTGCACTGATTGGTGAGTGAATAGATAACCATTCATTCAGGTTCTGATTTTTGGTCAGCATCTTGGTCAGACACTCGGCCACAGAACAGAACTTGGTGTTGGTCCATTGGGATTGGATACTATTTCGCTCTGGCCTTAGTTTAATATGCTTGTTAAAGAAAATACAGATCTGTTGATATCATAGTACTTAGTCTCTTCTTACAGTTTCGAACAACTTTCATTGCCAATCTCAATTAAGGGAGCATAATTAACTGTGCCACCAGGGGGCATCCTGAACAATACTTACAGTACATAGAAAGGAAAATATACCATAATTACTATTTTGCCAGGGTAGTGTTTATATTATTAGTCACCCGGGAGTCCATTTCTATTGCTCCCCATCGCAGTTCTGCCACAGACCATTAACTTAGCTAGAGAATATTGTAATTGTAATGATTGGAAGCAACTGTTGCGCCCCCTACCTCCAGCCAAGCTTTCTGCCTTAGGCTCCCTCTCACCTCCTCTGATTAAGATAACAGTTTTTATTTGCTATTACTGAGGTCCATACCACCTGACACAAAGTCCAACCCCATATTAAGCCATCCGTCACAAGAGCGCCCCCATGTGAGATACAATCTGGTCATTTTGATACTTAAGATATCGGTGCGAACCACAGGGTGTCTCAATGTTTTATTCAAGACAGTTGCATTTCAGCTCATTAAAGTTAGCTTAAAAAAGTTCACCTGGAATATAACACACCACGGAAGGTGTCCATAATACCGACCCACTACAATCCGCTTACTATGCGCACATGGACATATGTTTTGACATGTTTAATTACTATAGCCTCTTCAAGCCTCAAATCTGTTTTATTCTGGTTAATTGGGCATCTCAGGTGAAGTGATTGTACTTGAGGTAGCCACACAGAGAGATACTGAATGGAATGGATGGCACTTGTATTGTGAAGCTGACCTTCACCTTGACTCCAAGTGCATTCCGCTCACATTCTTCCCACTCTTATTGCAGCTTAAAATGAATTAATTAATAAAATAATTGTTCCACAGCTAATTGCTTCATAGCTAAAAAAATTTCAATAGATTCTGAAGATATTATATCTATTATTTTGGTTTGCAGCATGAACAGGCATGCACAGACACTCATTAAAAGTTTCACAATACTTTGTTTACAAAAAATTAACAGGGGATAATTATAAAGTTTCACATGCGGTACATGTTCATGACTAACAATTAATTACCCCGTATCAATAATAGATGTAACTAAATGAGCAACTTGCGTGTCATGAGTGGCTAGTCGAAATCATTTTGCTTTTTATAAAATTAAATGAACATATCAAGAAAATACTTTCACAATAATATACCGATGGAATTCAAACCACTGTGATTTATGCTTTTAGTTGACCTTAGATGTATCCAATACTGTGTGCAAACTATCATAGACAACTGTGTGCAAACTATCATAGGCAACTGTGTGCAAACTATCATAGGCAACTGTGTGCAAACTATCATAGACAACTGTGTGCAAACTATCATAGGCAACTGTGTGCAAACTATCATAGGCAACTGTGTGCAAACTATCATAGGCAACTGTGTGCAAACTATCATAGACAACTGTGTGCAAACTATCATAGGCAACTGTGTGCAAACTATCATAGGCAACTGTGTGCAAACTATCATAGGCAACTGTGTGCAAACTATCATAGACAACTGTGTGCAAACTATCATAGGCAACTGTGTGCAAACTATCATAGGCAACTGTGTGCAAACTATCATAGGCAACTGTGTGCAAACTATCATAGGCAACTGTGTGCAAACTATCATAGGCAACTGTGTGCAAACTATCATAGGCAACTGTGTGCAAACTATCATAGGCAACTGTGTGCAAACTATCATAGGCAACTGTGTGCAAACTATCATAGACAACTGTGTGCACACTATCATAGGCAACTGTGTGCACACTATCATAGGCAACTGTGTGCACACTATCATAGGCAACTGTGTGCAAACTATCATAGGCAACTGTGTGCAAACTATCATAGACAACTGTGTGCAAACTATCATAGACAACTGTGTGCATACTATCATAGACAACTGTGAGCAAACTATCATAGACAACTGTGTGCAAACTATCATAGACAACTGTGTGCAAACTATCATAGACAACTGTGAGCAAACTATCATAGACAACTGTGTGCATACAATCAGCTCTGGAAAAAACCTGATTTCCTTGTTTCATTATCTTTATCCGATATGTTCATGATATCCAAATATTACATTGTCCTCTTGTCCTACATTGTCCTCTTATCCTACACTGTCCTCTTGTCCTACATTGTATTCTTGTCCTACATTGTCCTCTTATCCTTCATTTTTCTCTTATCCTACATTGTCCTTTTGTCCTACATTGTCCTCTTGACCTTCATTGTCCTCTTGTCCTACATTGTCCTCTTGACCTTCATTGTCTTCTTGACCTACATTGTCCCTTTGTCCTACTCTGTCCTCTTGTCCTACATTGTCCTCTTGTCCTTCATTGTCCTCTTGTCCTACACTGTCCTTTTGTCCTTCATTGTCCCCTTGTCCTTCATTGTCGTCTTGTACTACATTATCTTCTTGTCCTTCATTGTCCTTTTGTCCTACACTGTCCTCTTGTCCTTCATTGTCCTTTTGTCCTTCACTGTCCTTTTGTCCTTTACTGTCCTCTTGTCCTACATTGTCCTTTTAGCCTACACTGTCCTTTTGTCCTTCATTGTCCTTTTGTCCTTCACTGTCCTCTTGTCCTACATTGTCCTCTTTTCCTACATTGTCCTCTTGTCCTTCATTGTCCTCGTCTTACATTGCCAGACATGTGTTTGGTTATATATTTAGTTTAAATTGTGTGAATCTTACATTTTGTCAAATGTCTATATGTTTATATGGATGTGCAAGAGTTGATTGACAAAGTTGTACTGACAATTAATCTGAGAAATATTTGTGAATAGTGTTATTTTATCTGTATTTATATCATGATTCTGATGTTTTCATGTAATTAGACATCACATATTGCATGTGTACATTAAGTTAATGTACCAGGTTGTATATCTCACGTTGATATCACGAATTTATAGACAATAACCTCAGAGCAAATCAGAGCTCTCTCACTGTTTGGCTCAGTCTTCTACTGTGATTTATTTTTTTCATTCAGACAGACAAAGCGGATATTTGCTGGGTGAACAATTTAATGTCTGAAGTTGTATCTGTTAAAGTAACTTTTTCCCATGTCCTTTTTGACCACAAAGAGGCGGGTCATGCCTATTATCGTTTTTTCATGATAATAGCTCAGAACTATGTTCATCCTATGCAAGACACTGTCACGCAGAGGACCGAACAGTCTACAAATGGCCAAGGTGGTTTGTCATTTTGCTTATTGTATCATTAATAAAACACCGTGAATAAAAACCTTTTTTTAAAGAATTTTGTTCAAGTAACATTTAATTCAAGGCAATCTTAAATATCCGGACCATGGATAAGATGTTGTTCAGTTAAGTCTGAGATCTGAGACCATCTTCAAGAATCTGTCGGTATATAGAGTGAAAAGTCTTAATGAAGTGTTCAATGAGATTTTACTATTTATTTTTAATTATTTAACATCCAATACATGTCACCTCACATCAAAATGTTGTCATTTTTTTATATTGAGGATATCTGTGGTGATAGCAGGACATTATTTATGATATCTAGTGTCTGTTCCCACCGTTTATGCCTGCTTTAGAGCTTGGCATGACATACCTTGACACCATGACCTCAGCACCGTGACCTTGGGTTTTTTTTCATTCAGCCATATATAGGAATTCACTGATCTAATACTCTTACTATGAAAGAGGGTCATTGGATAAATTGTAAATGAAAAATGGCAAATTCTAGATTTATTTCAGCTTCATGAAAGTCATAAAAGTCATGAAAAAGCTTGAGGCGTAAGGGACGCACTTGATTTTTCGGGTCGGGTGAAACTTCCGATTGTCCACCGTAAATTAAACATGACAGAGATATACATCTGGTTGGTATACATGTCCAAATGACCATATTGTGCAGGTGGAGTGAGGGTTTGATAAAGATTTCACTCCGACTTTTCTGGTATTCAGATCATATCAGTCCTCAATGCCATCAGTTGGAAGATAACAATCTCCTAATGCAGGAGAGTTCACAGTTATGAGCAGGAGGCCACAGAAAATATCTGTGGGGGGGTGTAATAAATTAAAGAACAATTTAAAGATTCTATGTTTTTTTTTGAAAGGGCAATCGATAATCAGATAAAGTTATTTTGCTCGTTGTTGTTGTTCAATCATGTTCAGCGAGCAATAGAAACGAGCTGCAATAATTTAAGTTAAGGTTTTCGCGTGATTCAAATAAGTCAATTAAAGTCCATGTACCCCGTATGAACTTTGTGGGAGAGCCACTTGCAATAAGGGCTTCTGCGTGTTATCATAGACACCATCTTGGCCAAGGTGGTCATTTAGAAATGAATAAATACCAAGTGAAATGATGTGAGTGAAAGAGACACTTTGAAGCTTGGGAACCTGTTTATCTGACAGGTGGAAGCTCCCCGGGGTGGGAATAGCCCCTAATATCGATCACATCTACGAGGCACGTCCAGCAAATAAAATGAGACCGGTGGTGGCATTTGTGAAGTTTCATCTGGCGGCAGAGTCTATTTGACAATTATAGTTCTATGACTTTATATTGGTGTTAGAAAAGAGGGTGGAATCTAAAGAATTGCGACTCACAGAAGGGCTCTAAAATCCTCTTGTATTTATCAACAAATAGTTATGAAAAAAGATGATTAGGATGAAAACAACCCTCAGACCCTTTGCAACTTCTTTCAGTACCACGGGCTCATTGCTTCTGGTTGTAAATAAACCATAAGTGTAGAAATATTCAACAAATAAAATCATTCATATTTTCAGAATAGAAAGAATTGATATTTTACTCTCCACTCTATGTGGCTCTGGCTAACAGTGCCTTTACATTAATTGCATAAATATATAAATGAGTCTGAACGTGATTAGAGAGGATGTGTCCCGAGATTTGGAAAGTTGCTGTATGAGGTATTGGTCACGCTCACAGAGTGTGCTCTCTCATTTTTGATTCGCCATATAGCACTCTGGGTGAGATTTGGTAACGCCCCTTATTTTGTTTGTCTATGCGATGCTTAGTACAATGTACATAACACAAATAGCGCATTTCTTCTGTTTGGTGTCAGAATTAGTCCACAAATGAAATATTGTACACACTATGTTTACAGTTTTGTATCAGAGCTTTGTTTACAACCTCCGGGAATTGGCGAATTTAAGGAACTTCTCACTTTCACCAGTCGGGTCCTGCAAGTTTCTTTTTATCATGGATCCTACATTGAAATGATAAATGATTTAAGGAATTAAGGCAGACAGCTTAATATCTTAGAGAAAACAAGATCAGCTATGAGGGAGAAACAGCAACAGAGACAGCTTTACAATTGAGAGACAGTAAGAGACAGCTGCATAAGTGAGACAGACATAACAAACTCACTCAGCCTTACAAAGATAAGAACCAGTTACATAATTGAGAAACACATAAATAGAAATGAAATGGAAATGAAATGGACAAAGTCATTCGTGAAAGACAAACAATTGACCCCACATCGGTAAAAGATCTACAATGGTGGCAAACAGCTTCATAAGTGACAAGACAGCTGCAAAGATGAGACAGCTATATAAGTTAGAGAAACATTGAAAAAAACGGACAAAATCCCACACAATTAAAAGGTTCTACTCAAAGATTGATAACAAATGCACAAGTGAGAACAAATACACAAGTAGGAACAAATACACAATTGAGAACCGATTAACCTTTACCCAGGTGAGAGACAGTTACGTAAGTGAGAAACCCAAATAAGAGGCAGCTACACAAATGAGAAACTGAAACGAGACAGCTTTATATATTAACAATTTCAAAAATGTCAAAGAGAGAAACATGCTAGAAAGCCAAGACAAACATCACGTCCTAGCCAGAGGCACTTGTATGAGATAAAAACTCTATGACATGCTGTGAAGTGCTTACCTGAAAAATAAGATGTCTGTTGGGCAGTGTTGACCGGGGTCTTGAGTGACCCTTCCTCATCACCAAGTTGAAAAAGTAATTCCTCCAATTTGAGCTGACTTGAGTTAAAATAATTCACCCAGAAGTTTCAGCTTTGAGCGGTTGAGTACCAAATAAAAATGTCACACTTAACATGACTCCAAATAGATTCTCTCAAATTATACATTCCGGGTGCTCAATTACAGAGTGGTTAACATGAAGTGCAGAAGAATGTCCGCCTGCGATAATGAGCCGGTCATCCAAGCAAGGCCCGCTTTGGTATCACAATATCTGCATATTTGTGTTTGTATCTAGACATGCTACGCTTCTCTCTGAGGCTTTCAGGTGTACTCCGTGCGTCCTCTAAATGTCGTCTGCTGGGGTTTGATGGGGCGGCGTCCTCTCAATCCCTCGAGCGCCCAGCCTCTCTCACTTTCCTTTACAATGACACCACGCCACAGTTGGCAGTGATTTCACCTTCTTGCTGGTGACCTGTATTCACGCCCTAGAACTGGACAATTTGATTTAATGATGAATTCCCAAGTTTATGAATAACTTGATTTCTGTTTATTTCTCCATGACTGTAAGAGCATTTTCTCAATAATCTTACAAATGATATTATCATTTTAATAATATTTCATAAAAATGATGTGAAAAGTAATTGTGATCTATGATGTAATTCCCCCGATATTAAATCTGTTGTATCATTCAATTGTTCAATACTTTATTCTTGGCCAATGTAGTACCCACAATGTGCATACAAAGATGGAGCACTTTCTCTGTGGTGGACGCTTGGTCCGGTGCGCCTGATGTGCTTTTACATGATACCAGACTTATTCCAGAATATGGAACCACTTACATTTACAGATGTATTTGAGTGTGATGAGATTTTCTGGGAATATTTCTGTATATGGCAGACAGCCCCATCATTGTATGCATCACCATGTCGCTTTCACCAGCAGTTATGTATTCATTTGGCATAGTTATTGGTGTGTCTGTCGTTAAACATGGACCAAAAAAAAGCGGGCAACTGTGACATATTCTCAAATATCCACACTGTCTTTAACCACCTACAAATATTTGTTATCGCAATCTAGTGTCAATTTCAGGTCTAAATTTTATGTTTAGAAATACTCATCGTAAATCTACCTACTTCCATTATGAGTCATGGTTGAGAGTGAAGATTGCAGATTTTATTTTAAACTTTTGCATGCACCAGATCCCGCGCGATCACCATGCGAACCAAGGACAGCAGCCACTGGAACGGATTCACAGCCCCATGACAGTGTCAGCACCTCACCCTCAGCGGCTTTGACATATGTCACAATCTTTTATTTTCTCCATATTTAAGGAATATTCACAGCTCCGTTTCCATTTTAACCATCATTAGGTTGTCCACATATGACCACGATAAATATGTTAATGGATATCGTGATTTCATTGAAAATTGCATAAAGAGCCAGAGCGACCTCTGCTGCCAGCATCATCACTACTTCTATATAGGTTAATACAGGTAGCCAGAGCGACCTCTGCTGCCAGCATCATGACCACTTCTATATAGGTTAATACAGGTAGCCAGAGCGACATCTGCTGCCAGCATCATCACTACTTCTATATAGGTTAATACAGGTAGCCAGAGCGACCTCTGCTGCCAGCATCATCACCACTTCTATATAGGTTAATACAGGTAGCCAGAGCGACATCTGCTGCCAGCATCACCACCGCCTCTATATAGGTTAATGCAGGTAGCCAGAGCGACCTCTGCTGCCAGCATCGCCACCGCCTCTATATAGGTTAATGCAGGTAGCCAGAGCGACCTCTGCTGCCAGCATCATCACTGCCTCTATATGGGTTAATACCGGTAGCCAGAGCGACCTCTGCTGCCAGCATCACCACTACTTCTATATAGGTTAATGCAGATAGCTAGAGCGACCTCTGCTGCCAGCTTCATCACCGCCTCTATATAGGTTAATACGGGTAGCCAGAGTGACCTCTGCTGCCAGCATCACCACTACTTCTATATAGGTTAATACAGGTAGCCAGAGCGACCTCTGCTGCCAGCATCATCACCGCCTCTATATGGGTTAATACGGGTAGCCAGAGTGACCTCTGCTGCCAGCATCACCACTACTTCTATATAGGTTAATGCAGATAGCTAGAGCGACCTCTGCTGCCAGCTTCATCACCGCCTCTATATAGGTTAATACGGGTAGCCAGAGTGACCTCTGCTGCCAGCATCACCACTACTTCTATATAGGTTAATACAGGTAGCCAGAGCGACCTCTGCTGCCAGCATCATCACCGCCTCTATATAGGTTAATACAGGTAGCCAGAGCGACCTCTGCTGCCAGCATCATCACCGCCTCTATATGGGTTAATACAGGTGGCCAGAGCGACCTCTGCTGCCAGCATCACCACCGCCTCTATATGGGTTAATACAGGTGGCCAGAGCGACCTCTGCTGCCAGCATCATCACCGCCTCTATATAGGTTAATACAGGTAGCCAGAGCGACCTCTGCTGCCCGCATCATCACCTCCTCTATATAGGTTAATACAGGTAGCCAGAGCAACATCTGCTGCCAGCATCATCACCGCCTCTATATAGGTTAATACGGGTAGCCAGAGCGACCTCTGCTGTCAGCATCACCACCGCCTCTATATAGGTTAATGCAGGTAGCCAGAGCGACCTCTGCTGCCAGCATCATCACCGCCTTACTATGGGTTAATACAGGTAGCCAGAGCGACCTCTGCTGCCAGCATCATCACCACCTGTGCTATCTTTTCCGCAATTTTTTATTCGATAATCTCTTAGAATTGAAATTGTGATATGAATACAGACACATTTCTGACGTCGCAACATCTATTATGGGATGAAGCAGCTAACCTGTTTTCGAGATATAAAACACTTCTGAGTTCATTCATAAAACTTGTATACTTATAAAAACTTATACAACTCGTTTCACATCAGTTCATATGAGCATATCATTGTCAAGAGTTTTACACGGCCAGTCTTCCATATCAAAAACATAAAGGCCTCTGAAAACATCCATTCCTGTCTCTGACCTCCACCGTTATATGGCAAGCTTGGGTTTGATCTTAACCATTTTCCCATGCTCACACTTAAAGGGGGAGGCAAACAAGTAGACAGATACTCCTGGCAAATTTGGAACATTCAACATCTTTATATTTGTCTGGAAACAACACCTCCCTTATATACATATATATAAATATATGAGTTATGAAAAATATTTCCAGGTCTCTCAAATAACACGCATCAGTAAGTAGCACAATACTGCGAGAGGAAACATTTCAAGAGACTAATCTTTTCTGGGACATCCTTCCTGAAGTTTGTTTTTAAAGCCAGTCCTGTATGTATTTGTGTCTGTGACCACCTCCTGACTTACACATCTTGGACAGAGCTTATGGCTGCATACTTAGGTTTGGCCAAATGAGAACAGTTTAGAATGCAAAATGCTAATTTGCATACGTAGGGCCCCTCCCAGTTGGTCTCCCTGATGTTATATTTGTCTACCTACTTTGTACCATAGAGTGGTAGTAGTAATGTTTATTTTACAAATAGACTAACATACTAGTTGTAAAGCATCTTATATTTGTCAATATGGAGACATCTTATACTTAAGGTCGTCTCATCATCACGATGAGCAAACTTTAAATATCCATAAACCATCAGAATAACATGGCCATTTATTGAATATATTAATACATACACGTATGGAAATATTCGTCAATAAGGAAGTTCTTATTCAATTCCTATGTTAACTTGTTTTATGCAAGAAAATTATTGTGACAAAGATACTTTTTAAGATACTATTTATCATTTAAGGAAATAGTTATTTTCTTGTCTTTTTTAAATCCTATTCTTTGGTTTAAGCATATATTTAGCTCTCTATCCCCAACTGACCGCCAGGCCATGTACAGGCGTATGCCCTGGCCGAGGATCAATAGAATGAAGTTCCTTGAACTCACTGTAGCAAATAGTTGTCGTGTACAAATTAAATTAAATACATCAAATAATATTTACATTCTTGTAAATCGTTTTGTTTGAGAGATTTAGTCGTACACATATTAGGAAGATTAGACACATTCTGAAATTCTGAAAGTGCTCTGTGCCATGTAATAAAGTTGATAAAGTAGCCATCAGGTTAGATGTTATTTTTAAATAATTTATCATGATACCCCTTCGCACAGCATATATATTACATCTCAACAGATAATCACAGATATCCCAATTTTCTATAATGCAACAACATTATCTTCAACACAATTCCTCTTGAACAAAGCATCTTTCATTATTTATCACCCATTATTTATTTCACGGAAGTCTAATGTTCTATACTACACTAGATCTACCAGTTTTGAACTTTGTGATAATATATGCAGGGCCCATCTAATCAGTACCATTGTATTCAGGGACCTAATATAGAGTTAATCCTGGTGTGCTCTATCTCCCAAACCCTTCGTGAGAACCAGAACTAAGCTTTCCTATGGATGTAATTAGACACTTCATCAAGTCCCTAATTGCATGACAGACCTTACGAACACCGCAGCCTCGGCAATAATTTATCACTCAATGAATTCATAACAGTGAAAGACCTCTTAATATCGATATCAGATTTCCCCAGCAGATGAGACAGACTCATTATCAACTCTTGCTTTGAAATTAAAAAAGACATCAATAACATTTGACAAGTCACAACTTGATTGGCTTATTACACCAAGAACAATACGCTTTAATCACTCTTTATCGCTCATATTGTATGCTGGGGATTGTCGGGACTGGGGATTGAATGGGGTGTGGGAACCGGGGATTGAATGGGGTTTGGGAACCGGGGAGAGAAGGGGGTGTGGGAACCGGGGAATGAAGGGGGTGTGGGAACCGGGGAGTGAAGGGGGTAAGGGAACCGGGGAGTGAATGGGGTGGGAACCGGGGAGTGAAGGGGTGTGGGAACCAGGGAGTGAAGGGGTATGGGAACCAGGGACAGAATGGGGTCTGGGAACCCTGCAGAGAAGAGTTATGGGAACTGGGGATTAAAAAAGAGGTGTGGGAACCGGGGAGAGGGGTGTGGGAACCGGGGATTGAATGGGGTGTAGGAACCGGGGAGTGAAGGGGGTGTAGGAACCAGGGAGAAAAGCGGGTGTGGGAACTGGGGATTGAAAGGGGTGTGGGAACTGGTGAGTGAAGGGGGTGTGGGAACCAGGGATAAAAGGGGATGAAGGAACCGCGCAGTGAAGGGTATTGGAACTGGGAAGGGAAGGGGTGTGGTAACCGGGGATTAAAGAAAGAAGAGGTGTGAGGACTAAAGGGTGAACGGATATGAAGAGAGCAGAACTGTCTTCAGTCTTAAAAAAGGGTGACAGGCTGAACAAGCTTAAGATAACGCGCAGACCATTTAGTGTTCTAACAATGTTGTCAAAACTCACAGAGAAACTCATGGCTTTGTAAACTTGTGTTTTTTTCGAAAGGCAATTCAGGGCTATGGTTGTACAACAGAATGATACTTCAAATACTGTCAAATAGTTTGCAGAAAAACGAAATGCATGTAAAAAGTTCCAAAGAATTACCTCGGGCAAAACAAGCAAACAAGTTTCACTGTTAATGATGCAGAAATTAAATGTTCAGAAACCTAGCTGAAGTTTCAGAACTATATTGACAATATTTATGACAACGCATCAAGGCAAATAGATATGTTATTGAGACTCTCAAAGAAATTGGAAGCATCAAGCAAAATGTGATCTATGATTCTTTCATTACTGCAAATTTCAATTACTGTCCCCTTGTGTGGATGATGTGTGAGAATGTAAATTGTGATAACATTGAGAATCTACAATACAGAGCCCTTAAATTTGTTTACAATGAGTACATTACTAGTTACGATGCATTAATGCAGAGACCTGGAGTTAGTAGATTGTTAGTAAGTAGAATGCGTAGATTAGATATTTGAATTTCATTGTGTCAATTATGATCTGAGGGATCCATGCCCTTTAATGCAAAGTCCATACAAGACAATCCCACATGGTTGCAGGTCCCTCTCATACATGGGTAGTAAGTTGTGGAATAACTTGCCAAATGAAATGAAATGAGATAGATCTATAATGTCTCTTAATGCATTCAAAGAAGCAATGAAAAAGTGGAATGGTGATTTTCCATGTTAGGAATGGTATCTGTGATCTTATTTTATATAATTATATATATATTGTTGTTCTTGGTCTTGTAAATAGTCTTGTTATGTATTAGCTTTAAGCTAGCGTTATTTGGTAATCCTATGTGACATTGAATAAAGTTTTGGTATCTTGTGTTTTTGCATCTAAGACCTGAACTGAGCAGATGATATTAATACATTAAATAATGACATATGGTCACCAGTTCCTTGGTGAAAGTCAGAACGGTGCCATTTAACACGACTATAATTGACTTTTTGCATGCCTATAATGTATATAATTAAACTACGGAAGACACCTGAAGACTGATGGTTATTCTTTGTGTGTTCCCAGCAATGTCAATTACCTTGTGAAATGATATATTAGTGTTAAGTATTCAGTTTCCGTGTGTCGCTCAGGGTGGTTCATCTCAGTGTGTATGCACGACTTTCTTACTAATGACCTCACGACCTCCTACTATTATCTATATATTTATGTTTGTTTGTATATATATATATATATATATATATATATATATATATATATATATATATATATATATATATATAAATATATATATATATATATCGGAATGTGTAGAAATATTCAATTAATAATGATGTGACACAATGACATGCACATTTCCCTGCCTTGAATTGTTTTGTATGATACACATTAAAATGTCAAAATTGTCATATCTGACAAATAGGGCAGTGGGGTGTCACTCCTGTATATATTATCTGGACATATGGGCTACTGAAATAATTAGGCATATCTCCTTTCTTCTGCATATGTAGATTGCGTGCACACACGATTTATGCACAAGGTCATTCGGTGGTCATTTATCTTGGTTTGTGGTCAGAAAGTATTCGTCTTTTTCGATTCAATCTGAGACTTTCACTGTGAATGTGACATTCACCCTGCATATGTGCATGAGATGTTCTAGGCCCTGTTCACTCAAGGCCCTTTTCACCAAGGCCCTGTTCACCCAAGGCCCTGTTCACCCAAGGCCCTGTTCACCAAGGCCCTGTTCACCCACGGCCCTTTTCACCCAAGGCCCTGTTCATCAAGGCCCTGTTCACCCAAGGCCCTGTTCACCCAAGGCTCTGTTCACCCTAGGCCCTGTTCACCCTGGGAATGATGATGGGCTGCATGAGATGTTCTAGGCCCTGTTCACCCAAGGCCCTGTTCACCCAAGGTCCTGTTCACCCAAGGCCCTGTTCACCCTGGGAATGATGATGGGCTGCATGATATATTCTAGGCCCTGTTGATCTCAGGCATTTGAGTTTCATTAAACACAGTTGAAAAATGTACATTACACAAGAGACGTTTTAGAAGGTTTATGTTGAAAAAATCTATTGTATCATGATGCTCAGTAATGCTTAATAAAACTGGAAAGATCAGATATTGCCTATAGAAAACCTAAATATAAATTTGATAAAAAAGCACATTTTGTATGCCTAAGCTTGATGTCAGGACTGAAAACATTTCAAGTATGGCAATTGTCATAGAATCGGACTAAGAATATCACTGCATAAAGTAAGATAAAGCAATGAAATGTGAGTTAGGAATGGCATATATAAGCCATATTTGTGTATGTGGCCATAGCAACCTGCACCTGATCCCAGCCATAGACCAGTCGTGATAGAATTACACAAGAATGGCTAATAGAGTTACACATGGCTACCCCAGTATCCAGAATACATATATCCTGTTTAGTCTCTTTTACATTCACAGCCTACAGATTGTTCACATTGATTCTTTTATATTCATATATCTAATATTCAACATTTATGCATAAATCAAGTTTTGCAACAATAAGATATCAAACATCAAACGATATATATATATATATATATATATATATATATATATATATATATATATATATATATATATATATATATATACATATATATGAATTCTGTATAGCATAAGGTGATAGTGTTTGTCCAATGCTAGCGATGAGGACTGAGGAAGTTTGGCTGGTAGCCCTGTAGTGTATATCTCGAGGGCAAAGGCAAAGTCACCAAGCCGGGCTTTAAAGTGTGTGAAGGCAAAACCTTTGATCAGATAAAAACAAATTATAGCTGACAATAAACTATATGTGTGTTAAGTGACCACAGCTGAAGGGGACAACGTGTTTATTGTCTAGCTAATTGTTTAAGGTCCATAATTGTATAATTGGTTGGACCTTGGTTCACTTTCCCTTTCTATATGGCCAGATAGAAGTGTTTCTCATTATGATTCTACGAAGACGTAACATATTCAAATAAGAATTGTAACAGTTATAGAATTTAATTAAATTTAGTTTGCAATACATTAAGACGCTTTTCCATATAAATGGCCCGATGAAAAATCGTGATGATGAGCTGCTCTTCATACTTTATCGGCGAATGGAATAGCATGGCTTTATACTTCATTTCTACGGTAATGGACGTTAAGACATTGGTGTTTGACCTGTTATATTTGAATGATCGAATAGATTCTTAACGACATAAAATCAAGTATAAGGTCATTGAGCGCGGATAATGAATAACAAAACAAAGTTAAGTGGGGAAATGTGAAAGATCATAGCGAGGCTAATACATCCTGTCATAATACACACAAAAAACATACTGCAATGTATGATGACTTTTCATTTGTTTGTGTTTGATGTGGCAATTTTAGTCGAGGAATATAAAGGTGACTTACCTCAGTTGAATTAGAGTCTACGAAGAAAAAAAAACAATATCGCATCACTCAATATCCAAGAAATGTGCATGAACAATAGCTCACAATATCTAATTTATATGAGACTGGAAAGACTCTTCTTAAGTTTACCATACTGAGGCTCACATTATATAGAGAGCAGATATGGCATTTCTGGTGACATCTCGTGGTCACGAGACTTGGACATGTGACGACAGCCTTTGGCCTCGACTTGGAGCTCAAGGCAAATATATGATACCCTAAATCCACAAACCTCCCGTACAAGTGTTCGTGGACTTTACAAATGCACTGAATGTGCGGTTAGGACAAAATAAAAAAAATACAGTACGCCATGACTTGTTCCACGGGCGGCACCATCATCACGTGACACGGCACGAGACTCTGAGCAAACTCCACCAGAGGGCGACGTGGTGAACCTATCAGGTAATAGTTTTAGATTTGCCCATTCCTCTGATGGACAGTGTGGAATCATTGGGGTTATATGTCTCAGAAAGGTCAGCCCAACTCCTCAGACTAAACCCAATAAGTGCGGTATGCATGTGGAAAGCATGTCATCTGGGTGCAAGAAAGCAAACACAGTGCTCCACGGAAATTCTTATTTGAATTGTACACATTAAAAACAATTGTGTGCGTGCGCTTAAAAAGGGTTATTGCTTTCTTACTCGATCTAATATATCTCCATAGAGATAGAGGTACCATTGTGACTTATAAAATGTCCATACAGACGTGACTCATACAGCATATATTAAACTGATTCGTTGAAGGTTTTCTGTTTTCTGTGGAGAAAACATATTTATATCCTTAAGCACCTTCAGTGAATTGACATTGTGGAATGTCAACATAAACATTTGTTATCCAAAAAAAGCCTTTTTTGTGCTCCAATTTTCAATTTTTTCAATGGGAATTCCTGTAAACAAAATATGGGTTGTAATACTTTTTTCTGAAACCGATGACTATGTTTTGAGAGGAAGTTCAAAATTGTCTAAGTTAATACACATTTGTATGCTTCCTGCTAAACAAATGGCTGTAATAAGTGTTAGAGACGTGTTCCATGTGTTTTGGCAGTGTAAGCAGGCTGTGTATGTGCTATCTGAGTTATCTAGAATGTCCTTATGAAGCCTTGTACAGTTTCTGGTCTTGACGCCCCCTGTTGCCCCAGGACTCCATTATTTGCGATCTTTAAACCCCCTGAACATTTGAGGTCCCGGTACTGACTGACACACCTGGCGGCATCTTCAAAAGACTCAGTTGACTGATTACTTGGACAGGTGAGAGATGTGTGGAAAATAGGAGGTCTCAACTATATGGGCGAATGTTATAATGGGATTCGGTGAGGAGCGGTTGTTAAGGGATATCTTGCCTTTTACCTAATTTTACCAACGGTACTTTCAATTTTCAATACAATTTTCAATTGTGATTTATCTACATATTTTATATTATTTCTTATGTCTACCTAAATAGCGGATTAAAAAGAATTCACTGGCTCTAACACTAATCTATCCACATGACTCTTATTTTCCATTAAAATCCTTCTCTCCTCCCCAACCCCCCCCCCCCCCCATCCCCACCCCAAAGAAAAAGAAAAAAGAATTATAACAACTTTTGTAATGCAAAAAAACTTTTGTAATGCAAAAAAATTATTATTTCTATCACCGACAAATATATCTTTTATAGTTTTGGCCAAAAATATATATGCCACAATTTAAAAAAATAACTTTCAAATGTGGAACTTTACAACTGGTCAGAAATCAAAAATGGTTTTCAGCAAGAAATTTTAATGTTTGTCTCATCCTAATTCACACATTCAATGAGATGGAAATGCGTGGTGGACTTAATGCCTCATGCACGATCTAACTTAAAACAAAATCACAAACGCCTTCATCTTATCCGCTACATATAGAATTAGCCCATAGAGTACTTTATAGTTAAGCCATATTCTTTGCATAATTCCAATCTCTAACTGAAGAAACCCGGAGACAATATGAAACATTTGGAGACCGAATCAGTCTCCAATCTTATATTGAAAAATAAGACTGGGTTTCATATGTCTTCATTTCAAGATTTTCAAACAATCTATAGATATAAAGGATAAATAGATTTCCACTTTCCCCCGGGGGTGTCATGTAATTGTCCCCCTATTCTACCCCTCCCGACACCTCTTCCCGCTATGATAATACCCACTTAGGAGTGGCTCCATTGAGGTTTTTCTATTCACGGGAAATATTCCTCAGTGTAAACAGTATACTTAAAGGCAACTCAATCCGAAGACAGAAGCCAAGCCAAACTGTTATTGACACTGGCCGGACCAACCAAGAGTTCTTTTATACTAATTGTTTGTTTTTTTAAATAATTCTTGTACCAAAAAAAATAATTAAATATGAGAATACAATAGTAGTGTAAATTTGCACTGCGCCGTTTTCCCCATCAAATAACAGTTTGAGAAAAACCACTAATATTGTACTGATTTTGATTTTATCACTACTAAACAATTATATTTGGCTGTGCTTATTATCGTATAATACCGCAGGAAGATTTTACTTATCAAAATAGCGCCTTCAGTTTAACCAAACAACATTTGTAGAGGTCTCATCATCTTTGTCAGTGTCCATTCCGCCAGAAGAAGCCAGTGTGAAATGGTGAAGTGACTTGAAATAACCCAGGTAAACATGATAGAATAGCAGAACGGGGTGAATTTCCTTTCAGGTGGAAAAGTAATCAAGAACAACCCCCCCCCCCCCCATCTTCTCCCCCCCTTCTCACCCTCTTCCCACCCCAGGTATTGAAGGTAAAAATGCTTGATTACAGGTCAGGCGTGAAAAACCCCATCACAAATGATCAAGATATCTTTAAATTCTCTAGGTACTTCCAAACAGTTTTTTTTTCATTGAAATCAAGAACATCTTAATTGATTGTGATATTATCAATTGATTGCGATACGAGAAGCAGTGATATTATCATCAGGCTCACATAAGATTGGAATGTTTAGAAAGATCTGTGACAGCTGCTTCTGAAATAAAGTGATACGATCACATGATATGTAAGAGAGATTTAAATATGAGATCTATATAACATTACCATATGCCAATCGTTATTAGCTATCATGGTGGTACCTTTAGTGATTATACATTATAATCACAATTACTTTGAAATGGAAGTTTCAATATGTATTTTAATGTTATATTCAATTATTATTTCTTTGACAATGCTGACTCAATAAGCAGTGAACTGGTGGTAGTCCAGCGAGTGTAGTTGATTGTGGACCTTATGGGACCGAGAGACCATACACTATACTGTTAATATAAATTGATGGTACATTGAAATCCAGATGGTTAGAAAGTCCCACCGAACTCTGCATATTCCATATCATTTAGCCCAATTACACAAATGCATTTCTCAATATTTTTTATATAAAAACGGTTATGTTAAATGATAGCGAAATTAATTGTATCCCATATCTTGTTCAAAGCACCAGGCCTAATGATAGACCCAACACACACTGCACCCGCATGTTGGACTCAAAGGAAGAAGCGACAAGTTGATAAACAAGCCTGATGCTTGACCAACGGGAGATTGACGGGAAGGCACCGCCTGACCGCTCTGCTGCACGCAGTCCACCAACAAATGCTCCCCAAAACGGAGAACACAGAGAATTATATGCAGTTAACTGTAATTTGAGAAGGGTTTTACCGGGTACAGGTATTCGCCATTACATCTTGATAATATATATGTATGAGCAAAAGGGAATGAAAGCCACTGAACCATAGTGGCTGGGATTCATAAATGGCCCTTTGAGTTAGATCTATAATGTGTATCCAAACACGCATTCTGAAGTGATTTAACTACACGTTTTTTTAAAAAAAGAAACATTTTCTCTCTGAATAGCCTTCTCTCAGGTCAAACCCACCTAGCCTTCACTCCTACCTCACTCCCACCTACCTAGATTTCGCCCACTCTCACCCACCTAGCCTTCACCCACTCCCACCCACCTAGCCCTCACCCACTCTCACCCACCTAGCCCTCACCCACTCTCACCTACCTAGCCCTCACCCACTCCCACCCACCTAGCCCCCACCCGCTCTCACCCACCTAGCCCTCACCCACTCTCACCCACCTAGCCCTCACCCACTCTCACCCACCAAGCCCTCACTCATCCCACACACCTTACCTTATGTTGCTGTTGTTGTTTCGCTTTGCTCTGTATGAGACTCCACCAATTTGCTACTTCTATCTACAGAGTGCTCTGAGGTATATCTTTCACACAAAAGTCCTGATAATGGTTTCAATATGACAGTAGCATAGTCAGCTTGAGCACCTGGGCTCTTATATCTGAACACAAAAAAAACAATATCACCTCACAGACATCTTTCTGAAGAGCCTGTTGAAGCTCTGAGACATTTTGATTAGAAAGGTAAAGGTTTCAACAATATTCACATCTTATTTTTCAACTTCAAAACCAGGGTGAAAAGGACAGCATATTCTTCTTCTACATTGAAGCAGTGTCACTCTCTCGTGTCATATTTTCATTGAATCATTGAGAGCTTTTGACAGTCTTGGAGAGTTCGTCAATTATCTGTTAGGATTCTTCTATACTCTTGTCGTACAGTCTCCTCATAGCTCTATAAGTGAATTTCAAAATAAATCTTCTCCATTGTGATAACAGTGTATTGAAATAATTTTCAAATTTTCATATTATCTTTCAAAACCACAAATGTTTATTTTCTTATGTGTTCATTGATATTTGGACTGAGATTTATTGTGTATTTTTTTGTCTTCAGTCCAATGGGTAGGGTTGGGTGAAGAGGTGTGCTAAACAAGTTCGAATTCACGCATTAGTTTATAACTTGAAATAAATATATATTCTCCCACACACCCTCCTCATATATCCTTACTACACACCCTCGTCATATATCCTACCCTCCTCATATATCCTTCCCTCATACCCTCCTCATATATCCTTACCACACACCCTCCTCATATATATTTCCCTCATACCCTCCTCATTTATCCTTACCACACACCCTCCTCATATATCCTTACCACACACCCTCCTCATATATCCTTACCACACACCCTCCTCATTTATCCTTACCACACACCCTCCTCATATATCCTTACCACACGCCCTCCTCATATATCCTTCCCTCACACCCTCCTCATATATCCTTACCACACACCCTCCTCATATATCCTTACCACACACCCTCCTCATATATCCTTACCACACGCCCTCCTCATATATCCTTCCCTCACACCCTCAGCATATATCCTTCCCTCACACCCTCCTCATATATCTTCCCCACACACCCTCCTCATATATCCTCCCCACAAACCCTCCTCATATATCCTTCCCACACACCCTCCTCATATATCCTCCCTTCACACCCTCCTCATATATCCTTACTACACACCCTCCTCATATCCTTACTACACATCCTCCCCATATATCCTTACCCCACACCCTCCTCATATATCCTTACTACACATCCTCCTCATATATCCTTACCACACGCCCTCCTCATATATCCTTCCCACACACCCTCCTCATATATCCTTTCTACACATCCTCCTCATATATCCTTACCACACACCCTCCTCATATATATGTCCCTCATACCCTCCTCATTTATCCTTACCACACACCCTCCTCATATATCCTTCCCTCACACCCTCCTCATATATCCTCCCCACACACCCCCCTTATATATCCTTACCACACTTTCTCCTCATATATCCTTACCACACACCCTCCTCATATATCCTTACCACACACCCTCCTCATATATCCTTCCCACACACCCTCCTCATATATCCTTACCACACACCCTCCTCATATATCCTTCCCACACACCTTCAGCATATATCCTTCCTAATCTAAAAGTGTCGTGTACAATATGGACCTCACGAACCCACACACATCCACTTATTCTATAACGTTTTTGTCCTGTCGCCCTGGGTGAGGAAATTTGGCTTGCCCCTGGAGTTGTAAAACTATTCATCCCTTTTCTTTAGAATGCAGATTTTTCTAACAGTTTTTTTTATCTCCTAAGGTCCCATTATGAATAACATCAAGTTATGCGTAACACGCCTATCTTGCAGGATCGAGATAAAGACCTTTATGCTTACCCAAAGGAGCATACACACATAATGACAGACATGGACTAAGATTACACCAACTTCATTATGTCATAATGCATTTAGAAACCTAATTGTGACCTGATTGAAAAATAGAATGCTTTAAAAACTTCGCAAACCAGATGTCCCTTATTCTTACCAAACGTTCAAACTATACTTGTTATTTCTGTTGGTTATTTATTGCTTTGAGAAGGAGCCACGGAAACCAGATCCTTCCTCATTGAGTGTCCACATTGCAACCTCATTCTCTGCTTTCAAGCTCTCCTGAATCCTTTTTAGTTCTGTCCGCTAAACCTGACATGTCACAGTAATGTGTCAACGTTCCAAGCTTATCAAACCAGATCAACAAGACCATTTGTCAGTCACAATCACTCCCTGTCTGTCACCTCTCAACAGGAATCAAAATTATTTTGCCTTACCTGAAATTCTATATTTCCAGAGAGTTGCCAATGGTTTCCTTGTTACCGCTATATGGTCGGATATTGGTTACCCCTTGTTACCACTGTGGGGTCTGATATCGGTTACCCCTGGTTACCACTGTGGGGTCTGATATCGGTTACCCCTGGTTATCACTATGGGGTCTGATATAGGTTACCCCTGGTTACCACTGTGGGGTCTGATATCGGTTACCCCTTGTTACCACTGTGGGGTCTGATATCGGTTACCCCTGGTTACCACTGTGGGGTCTGATATCGGTTACCCCTGGTTACCACTGTGGGGTCTGATATCGGTTACCCCTTGTTACCACTGTGGGTTCTGATATCGGTTACCCCTTGTTACCACTGTGGGGTCTGATATCAATTACCCCTTGTTACCACTGTGGGCCTGATATCGGTTACCCCTTGTTACCACTCTGGGGTCTGATATCGGTTAGCCCTTGTTACCACTGTGGGGTCTGATATTTGTTGCCCCTTGTTACCACTCTGGGGTTTGATATTGGTTACCCCTTGTTACCACTGTGGGGTCTGATATTGGTTACCCCTTGTTACCACTGTGGGGTCTGATATCGGTTACCCCTTGTTACCACCGTGGGGTCTTATATCGGTTACCCCTTGTTACCACTGTGGGGTCTGATATTGGTTACCCCTTGTTACCACTGTGAGGTCTGATATTGGTTACGCCTTGTTACCACTCTGGGGTTTGATATTGGTTACCCCTTGTTACCACTGTGGGGTCTGATATTGGTTACCCCTTGTTACCACTGTGGGGTCTGATATCGGTTACCCCTTGTTACCACTGTGGGGGCTGATATCGGTTACCCCTTGTTACCACTGTGGGGTCTGATATTGGTTACCACTGTGGGGTCTGATATTGGTTACCCCTTGTTACCACTGTGGGGTCTGATATTGGTTACCACTGTGGGGTCTGATATTGGTTACCCCTTGTTACCACTGTGAGGTCTGATATTGGTTACGCCTTGTTACCACTCTGGGGTTTGATATTGGTTACCCCTTGTTACCACTGTGGGGTCTGATATTGGTTACCCCTTGTTACCACTGTGGGGTCTGATATTGGTTACCCCTTGTTACCACTGTGGGGTCTGATATCGGTTACCCCTTGTTACCACTGTGGGGGCTGATATCGGTTACCCCTTGTTACCACTGTGGGGGCTGATATTGGTTACCACTGTGGGGTCTGATATTGGTTACCCCTTGTTACCACTGTGGGGTCTGATATTGGTTACCACTGTTGGGTCTGATATTGGTTACCCCTTGTTACCACTGTGGGGTCTGATATTGGTTACCCCTTGTTACCACTGTGGGGTCTGATATCGGTTAGCCCTTGTTACCACTGTGGGGTCTGATATCGGTTAGCCCTTGTTACCACTGTGGGGTCTGATATTGGTTGCCCCTTGTTACCACTGTGGGGTCTGATATTGGTTACCCCTTGTTACCACTGTGGGGTCTGATATTGGTTACCCCTTGTTACCACTGTAGGGTCTGATATCAATTACCCCTTGTTACCACTGTGGACCTGATATAGGTTACCCCTTGTTACCACTGTGGGGTCTGATGTCAAACCTCCTCTTTGACACATTTATGTTGACAATTATTCAGATGCAATGTAGATATTAATGGTTATGTATTGATATCATGTCATTGCAAGTTGGCTTTTTTCCAGTGGTGAAGGAGGGTAGATATCATATATAGATGGTACACACAGGCGATGATGATACCAAATATATATATATATATATATATTTACATTGTGCATATTTAGTAGAGGTATGCACTTCCAAGAGGTTTCTTCTAGACTAATCCACCAGGTGGCAGGCAGATTAGTCTGCTGTTTGTTAACACAATTACTCATTTGGTAACTTGCGACCTTGAGGATTATTCCATGAAATAGACTATCTTTGCAGGTTCATGGAAACATCTTATATGCAGAGCCAACCACAACCCATTTCACTGATTATATCTCTCTTTGCTCAAATACCATTAAAGGATATTTAAATACCATTAAATACATAAGAATCAACTAATCTTAGACATTTGGACACATAGAAAAAATTACAGCCAAAATAGCTACCAAAGTACAAAAGCTTCGTCCAAAACTACACCAGAAACATTTACTGAAATGGAAGAATGGTCTTAAATAGCTCTTTAAAAGATTAGACAAAAATGAAAAACTTGAATTCACCGTTGCGTTGCAATTCTTAGGAAAAGGACAAGTGACAGTTCAGTCTGCGGGACTGTCGGGTATCGAGTGTCGGAGCCCGGGAAGAGAGTCATTTATCAGGGCGATTCCTTGGAGATACGGTAATAGCATAGTAATGCATGGACAGTCAGCTATTATATATGGTAATTAAAACTGTCGGCAGTACATCGCCATCCTGAATTTATATCATATTCTTGTTGGTCATCCTATCTCATACTAATGATTTATCAAAAAGCAATATATAGTATTTTCTGTATTGTTAAACTTAATTTGTATCTTGGAAACCACCCACAAAAGAAATGTAATAGTCGGGGTTATTTCATCAGAATATGACCTTTATTCTGAGGAAATTGTTTAAGATTGCCGCAGTTTACATTGGAGGCGTAACTACATGTTTTGATCCCTGGGGGCAAATTGGCAAAGGTCTCAGAAAAGCCATCCAAACGACTTCATGTCCGAGATTTGTTTGCACCTGAGTCACCTCTGCAGGTTAACATTGCACCCAATATCAAGGGGAGATTAACATAAGACCCAGGGGTACCGAGGGGTGATCAAAGGGTACAGAGGGGTACCAAGGAGTACAGAGGGGTACACATACACCAAGGGGTACCGAGGGATGTCAAGTCGTACAGAGAGATGCCAAGGGGAACAGAGGGGAATATAGGGGCGCCAAGGGGCACAAAGTGGTACAGAGGGGTACCAAGGGGAGCATAAGAGCGACAAGTGGTACAGAGGGGTACCAAGGGAAAGAGAGGGGTACTGATTGGTGCCATGGGGTGCAGAGTGGTACAGAGGGGTACCAAGGGGAAGAGAGGGGTACAGAGGGGTGGGGTGTACGTGTGAGTCTTTGCCGTTATGTCTTTAATATAAAATAGATTATCTTTCTGTGTAGGCTCTGATGATTTGTTTTCAATTAAACTAAATTTCTCTCACATTTTAAAATTCATTTTGTTATTCATAAGTTCCATTTCCTGACATTGGTATTAATATACAGCAATACATATAAGAACAAAGCATTTGATGACTGAGTATACTAATGTTTATAATGATATAATGAGTTAAAGATAAGAGTGATATGTCCACTGATAAACTTTACAAACAGAATATGCACTGCAAATTGGTTGCGAACAAGTGACTTTTGCACGCAACCGTTAGTAAGAAAAGTCATAAGTTTATGATATAGAAGACTACAGGTTTGACAATAAAGACAAACTTTCAAGAGAGTGGCTTGTCAGCTTGACATGCGATATATGAACTGTAACACCACTTCAGTACACTTCTCATTACGCGACACTTCACCATATTTACAGACGTCTTTATCGTCTTTAAAAGAAACAAAATGCTTGATCCTATGTTGTCTGTTCTTGTAAGGACACTCTTGTTTCCATGACATATCAGGAGCTGAAGTCTATTCATTGAACCATTGTTGTAATATTACTGATCTACGGTGGGCTTCGTGACCAATACTCTGCATGGTGAATAAATCCTGGATCTGCTATGCATGGAGAGCACGTGAGCAATTCCTTTGAACAATTTGCTGCCAAGGTCATGGCCTATCTGCAGATCAAATGCCATCCAAGATTTCTTCCAGAACAGGTTGGCCCCTACTCTCTAAACAGGCCTTCTCTATCATATCAGTCCCTGCCTACCCTCCAAAGCAGGACCTCTATATCATACCAGTCCCTGCCTATCCTCCATTACAGGACTTCTCTATCCTACCAGTCCCTGCCTGCCCTTCATAACAGGACCTCTCTATCCTATCAGTCCCTACCTACCCTTCATAACAGGACTTCTCTATCCTATCAGTCCCTGCCTACCCTTCATAACAGGACCTCTCTATCCTATCAGTCCATGCCTACCCTTCATAACAGGGCCTCTCTATCCTATCAGTCCCTGCCTACCCTTCATAACAGAACCTCTCTATCCTATCAGTCCCTGCCTACCCTTCATAACATGGCCTCTCTATCCTATCAGTCCTTGCCTACCCTTCATAACAGAACTTCTCTATCCTATCAGTCCCTGCCTACCCTTCATAACAGGATCTCTCTATCCTATCAGTCCCTGCCTACCCTTCATAATAGGATCTCTCTATCCTATCAGTCCCTGCCTACCCTTCATAATAGGATCTCTCTATCCTATCAGTCCTTGCCTACCCTCCATTACAGGGCTTCTCTTTCATATCAGTCCTTGCCTACCCTCCTATATATATATACCAAATGCGCATCCTTGCTAACATTATTTACCAAGATATTTATCTTAATATGGAAAGCCATGTGTTTTAAGAATTTTCAAATAATAATCGTGGGATAGTCAAAGAGTGAAATATAGAAATAACAAATATATCTGAGAGAGTTTAACAGTTATTTCAATATATATTTCCATGATCACACATACGTTCTCATTCTAATGGGCGACAGTCAACCACAGTTTACTTATTTGATTTCAAATAAATATTTGATGTCTGTATATGTATTATGCATAAGTTAACACCTTTCGATCAGGAATATCTCATTTATCATAATTTAGCATATGTAATATCATAACATATTCAAGATAATGACCTTTGATTTTTTTTCTATATCTTGTTGTACCTGACATCAGGAGATATATAGAACTCATCACCTTAAATCTTCCAGATACATTCGAAAATAACTTCTATTCCTATAAATTGTTCTAGTTTTGATTTGAGAACCGAGTACAACCAACAAAGTTACATATGAATTTGTGGCATATAACATATTGTATAAAACCTCTAATGTCCAGGGCTTAGAATTATTAATAAGGACACCGAGAAGAGTATATTCTTCGATATAAAGTGAATTCTGCATTTTAAACATAAACCAATTTGAAGAATAATTATCATTTCCCTGTGTATAGATATTCTTATTTCCTCTAAGATATATCTGGTGATTTGGAAAAAGGATTTAATTAAATTCAAAATTTAAATGCATGTGTATGTATATGATAATTTTTTTTTAAATATAGCCAAAGTTCAAAATATTTTATTACATTGCAACTGGGGAGAAATGTTCCTTCTTAACACGACACAATACCAAGGTTAAATTATCCACATTGTCAGAAATGGCGACCCTCCAATAACAAACATCCTGGCCAAATATGTACAATACGTATCGTGCAGACACCGCATCAAATGTCTTAACGGAGTCATCAAAATATGACAAGTATAATACTGTAAATACAACAATCAGACAAATTCTCTCAATTACAGTGGCGGCATACCTGCAGTGATTGCACGAAGCGAATCCAACAAAACCTTACAAGCTCCGTGCGCATGCTCACTCGACATGACTCTATGATTGGTTTAAGAAATGGTATTTCTACGACCCTTTCAGCAACTATGGCCATATCAGGTCCACTTTTGAGCCTTTTAACCAGTGTGAATATAACATTGCTGGCAGTGGGAGTCGAACCCACCACCTCCCGTCCTCCACTTGTATAACCATTAAAGGCACAGATCCTACATTCTACCAACTTTGGTTCATGATTGGTTTAAGACTCATTGTGATAATGTGACTGTTATTGTCTAATAGGACTCTTCATGACAATGTATTTCTTTTTAACATTGAAAACCTGTCATGATCTAAAGCATGACCCATCATGACGATATGATTCGTTATAAAAAAAGTTTTTCTTTTCGACATTTAAACTTTATCAACAGATTGCTATTGGAAATAACATTTTATTATTGGTTTCAATAATTACTTCAAAGCTATTTTGAACATTGTGAACTCGTCCCAACTGAAAGGTCCTTTAAATGTTTCATTTATCAATATTTTCAGCATCACCAATGGAAAATAAATAAAACCAGGAGATGTGGAACATAACTAAATGTCTTTTAAACATTTCCATACAATCATATCTGGTAATAACAAAGAGATCATGGCCATGCACTTCGCAACCCTTGACAACAAAAAGGGTTTTCAAAATTGCTCCCAAAGACTCCTCAAATTTGGTGTATCGGACAAATATTTCAAATATGGAAACTTTTGTCACCTAGGAAATGAACCTCCTCGGGATCAAAGAAAAAAACAGGACAATTTCAAACTTTACATGCTTGGCTATGGTACGATGATGGCATAAAATAACTTTTAAAGATGTAACATTACAGAAGTGTTATAATTCTTTTATGGTCTGGGCTGAGGCGGTGATCATTTACTGTTAAAATCGTCCATGACAACATAACATGACCGTGATAAGTTCGGATTTTAGTTTTTTCCTTTTGAACAATGTCATAAAGATCGTCACAGCGGTCAATCTAACAACGTTGGATGTCATTAGAATATAATAACCACGTTTTCACGGACATCCTCAAGAGTAGAAAAAAAACAGCCAAAATGCATTGCATGTTAGAATGATTTATTTTGGTGAAAGCTTTTAATTCCAACTTGTAAGATTTCCTGATATTGTTGATTTAATAAACGAAGAATCAATTTCAATTAAAATGGGAATGAATAAAATGAGAAATGTATAAAGCAAAAAAAGATTATACATTTTGTTAAAGTGTAAGAATGCGTTAGTTCAACTAACGGAGGGAATGATTGCAGTTGCAGAAAGTTGTTCTCAGACTCAAAGCATATACAGTAGATTCTTAAAATATGTTTTAGTTAAAGACTCTCTGAAATGAGTCTTTTTGTGGAAGATCTTGTGGGCAATGGGTGAGAACGAGTAATGAGTATGGAATGTAAAGCTGTTCTCTGGGCTGTCTTCACAAAATATGGCCAATGCACACGCTCCCATAAACATGTCTGCTACAACAATGGTCGTCATCAGTAGAAGACTGAAGGAATTCCTCCTATACAATGCGCATGTCATTACAATGGGTCAGACAAGATTGCAGGTTTGGTAAGTGGTACGTGATGATGATGACCAATTGGCTTTACTATGGCTGGTTTGCGTGTCAGACTTTGGTATCTGAGCCTAGTAAAGGCATTATCTGATGGTGTGATTACTTCATTATATCTGTCTATATATGTGTGTGTATATATTTGTGACAACTCAACCCCAAGTAAAAGATAAATCGGATGGAATGTGTTTTCTGATCAACAATTATAGTAAAATTGTAATACAATCTAATTCAGTATGTCTTTGTTATATTGCCATGGACACATTTGCAGTATGTTCTCCTGGCACATACGCCTTATATGGACATTGGCCTTTATTAGACATATATTGCCTAAAATAAAGAAGTGTATAAGTTTAAATGGGCCGTTTACATGTATGCTCTGCAATGATAATGTTTTTGATATTGCAGAGGGCATCACATCCGCAGGTGACCTCATAAGAACTGGTGTGAAAATATGTCCATTGACACGAATGCCAAACATTACACAGATCTGCAGGCAATACAAACAATTATGCATTACCAACAATTAAGTATGTTATGCCAACAATTATGTATCATGAAGTTAAGATTATCATGTATTTGTGAATTAACAGACATTTATGATTCAACAGATCAAACCCAGCTCAGTGCAATTAATTCTCTCCTGACTTTGCTTAAGTTGGTCTGATATATGTCACACTAATCCTGTCCTCTCATAGAAAGTTGGTCTGATATATGTCACAATAAGACTGTCCTCTCATAGGAAGTTGGTCTGATATATGTCATAATAATCCTGTCCTCTCATAGAAAGTTGGTCTGGTATATGTCACAATAATCCCGTCCTCTCATAGAAAGTTGGTCTGATATATGTCACAAAAAGCCTGTCCTCTCATAGAAAGTTGGTCTGATATATGTCACAAAAAGCCTGTCCATAGAAAGTTGGTCTGATATATGTCACAATAAGACTGTCCCCTCATAGGAAGTTGGTCTGATATATGTCATAATAATCCTGTCCTCTCATAGAAAGTTGGTCTGGTATATGTCACAATAATCCCGTCCTCTCATAGAAAGTTGGTCTGATATATGTCACAAAAAGCCTGTCCTCTCATAGAAAGTTGGTCTGATATATGTCACAAAAAGCCTGTCCATAGAAAGTTGGTCTGATATATGTCACAATAAGACTGTCCTCTCATAGGAAGTTGGTCTGATATATTTCACAATAAGTCTATCCTACCATAGAAAGTTGGTCTGATATATGTCACAATAAGTCTATCCTACCATAGAAAGTTGGTCTGATATATGTCACAATAAGCCTATCCTACCATAGAAAGTTGGTCTGATATATGTCACAATAAGTCTATCCTACCATAGAAAGTTGGTCTGATATATGTCACAATAAGTCTATCCTACCATAGAAAGTTAGTCTGATATATGTCACAATAAGGAGCCTATCCTCTCATAGAACGTTGGGCTGATATATGTCACAATGTTAATCTCTTTAACAACGAAGATAAATTAACATGTAATAGGAGATGACGAGAAGTGATAAGAGAGACAGTCATGATAATATATCATAATAGTGATAATAGTGACCGCTAGGGTTTGCATTGTCTATGATATATGCCCGAATGACATGACAGAAGTCCCCGGATGTGTCGCCCTATGTCACAATAGCACTGTGTGCACTACTCGTATTAGCTGTACAAATACAGATAAGATCAATACCTGACATGTTTGTGAGGTATTATTGCTAACGGTTGTCTTAACAGACTGACTTTCCCCAGACATACTTGTAGCACATCGTCCATACTTACTGCAACCGCAGAGAATAAACAGGTCATATTTTACATGTAACACGGTTATAGCGATAATAGACCCAAATTAGATCTGTCACGTTTTGTATGTTTGGTCATAAAAGTAAAATACAGAGAAGTGTTTACTCAATGTTTTATTAATCGGCTGCATATGTAAGCTTCAAGTTCAATATTCAGGAATAAATCTAATAATTACATATTAGATTTGTGTATTCTGCTACTGAAATCTTTACAATAAAGGATCGATAAAAGATGATTTTATTTATGCAATCTTATTTAGATTCTGTGAAAAATTATATCCTTTGTAATGAAGATTTTGTCCGTGAGTAGAGCCAATGATTATCACGCATTTGCAGTATCTTGGTTTATTTTTTTCCAATGTAACGCCATAATAATGTTGTCCACTTTTATTTAAGAATTCGTAATTTTATCACACACTGGAAAAAAACTTGCTAATATTCACCACACAGCAACTCTGTTTAATTTCCTGGTGGGGTTAGCTTGTATGTTGATTTATATATTCTACAACCATCATTCAGGAAGCACGATGATTTTTTTAATAGTTATAACAGTGGCATTTCTTCTGACAAACCTTCCATTTCATGGTCATAAATGCAGTGATCGGCCACCATGCATACACTTTGTGGTATGTTGATGAAATGGTGCAAGGTGCAGATAGGTTTATATTTGACTATGAGTGCATGAAGTGACTCTGCACAAAATGAGACCAGCAAAAGATGAAATGCAATTAATGTCCCCATAAAAAAAAGAATTACAGAATGTGATAGCAATGTCTAAAAAAGATACAGTGATCTTCCACATGTAGCACAAGGTGGCAAAATATGAAAGTAAACTATAGAAATTAAGCAATAAAAAACATCAAACTAAAACATAAAGAAACAACATAAACTTAAAGCAAACAAAAAAAACTGAGAAATAGAAAGATGAGTGCAATCTCGACACGGCCGGAAAAAAGCCACACTTTTAGGATGATCACAGCGTAATTGGTGTTAATTCGATCACAGGCCAAACATGCTACTGGACCACAAAGCCATGATCCTGAGCTCACTATGACCTCTACAAGGACATGTCAATGATAATGATTATTCTTTGAATTGCATCATATATTATCAATTCGAATCTTGAAAATTATGAATTACTGTAATATCCTACATCTTGTATTTTTTTCAAAGTTATTATCTGCAAGGTTACTGTATGGACGGGACATGACTGCCATCTAGCGGTAACAGGAATCATACCATTTCACATATAGTTATGTCCATTAAAATCATAGGGAATCTGAAAAGCTAAAATAGTGCCGAAATTGTGTGATCAATGCAATGTCAATTCTCCCTTCTGCCATATACAACTAAAGGGATGAAAACTGAAATCACAACCTTGGATGAGATCATTTTTAATCCATGTATAAAGTTTTTAATGTTACCTTCATGAGCTTGAAGTGTGGATATTTCTGTTCTGTGCCACCCAATCCTTAAATTCAGTGTTTCAAAACTTATCATTGCCTAACATTAATAAATATTTCTGCCCAAATCTGTGATCCAATTGATGAAATCATAGAAATGATTGTAGTCCTTTCAAACAGTATGAGCAATCAAACAACAGGGGGTGCAAAATTTATAAATTTCCTGGAGAATAATTTTATTGACGGGGTGTTCCACCAATTACCAAAGTTTTTTTTTCATTTCTCTTGGAACACATATTTCAACTGCATGAAATAAATATAACCAGGAAGCATAAGGTAAGGATTACAGTTTCTAAAAATGTTTTCCTATCTTAATAGTGTATCGTTCATATCCTTAAATTTTAGGATGTACCTAACTATTGAAATATAAAATTGATAGAAATGTGGTGCAAGAGTTTTCATGCCCTTAGTCTATATATAGTAATGTTATATAGACACATGGCTGAGATCAAACCCATTCACATCATCTGTTTTGCAGACAGCTCATGATCAAAACCACCTAGCGAATAATGGTACAACAATTTTGTTGATGTTTGTTGATGCTTATTGATTTATATTAATTTAACATCTGACTTTTTGGTTCAGGAAATTATAGAGTCGTCTCAGAATAGGTGAATTTCCAGATGATGGAGATTTATTTAAAGATAAAATGTAATAAAAATTACGGAAAGGTGATTTGTGTTGTGATGAATATTATAAACTAGTAAAACCAACATCTTCGCAAGGTTGTGTGTTTATTGGCTTCACTCATGGTGAAATATTTAACGTTTTTATACAAAAGACGATCAAAGTTGATGTTATATTATAAGATATACTAATGTTCAAAACAATTGTTCTCTAGGTATTCACATGAGTAATTTCTTGTAAATGGTTCATCAAAATTGTTTGGTTTTTGCCTGCATAATCAAGTTCCTTTGAGATGCATTGCTTGGCCCAATGACAGGCTCTTCCTAATCAATCAACATTCTCCTCCTGGGAACTAACCAGTAGTCCCGCCAGAAACCTGCCGCTTCATACCAAGAGGTGCCACATTCCATATTTCTATATATTTCTGATGTTATAGATAACCTCTCTAATTAAAAATAGGCGCCCTTTCATGTTGAATTCCGGACCTCGAGGTGAATGCCATGAGTAATTGGTTAGCAGGAAGTTGGTGGCCTCTCATGATCGAGATCGTCCGTAACAAACCTTCACAAAGCTAAACTTCAAAACGCCCACCCTGATCTACCCTGTCCTTAATGTGGTACCCTGATCTACTCTACCCTACCCCCAACACATTTTACTAGAAACGGTCTCATTTTGATCACTTATTCCTGCCTCGATGGGCGGCGGCATATCAAGGAGTGTTAAATGCAACGAAGAACACACTCAGGATTGTTGCTCCATTAATTTATCCTTAAACCTCGTAAAATAGTTACATTAAACTGAAGTTTAAGATAACGATTAAAGATATTAGTAAAATGAATCATCCAAACGGAAGTGATTTTAAGTATAATATGTGACCGACACCTGTCTACCATGATGGAAAAGACGCTGTCTTTAAATGTCGTCTGCCTTCTATTTCTGGGAGGTGCAAATGTGGCGCGTTCCTTCACGGTGATTTGACAATTTATTTATGCTAAATGTACATTATGCCACATTTGTCTTCAATTTCATAACAATCAAAATAGGCAAAGCTCTAAAATGAAAAACGTAAAATCAATTTTGTCTTCTTTTTAAAGTGATCGCTTGTGCATTCCATTTCAGGCGTGCCATTTCGCGTGATTTCGTCGTGGGTGTGGGATAAAGGTGCCAAGGTAATGAACCCATCTCAGCATTCATGAACATGTCAAATGACATGATTAAAATTCTTTATAGTGATTAAGATACTACCGTGGCTCCCTCTACTGGAAGCGTTCACACCACATTCATCACGTCCCATTCTGATAACAAACATCTGTGCATAGGTCCAAATAAGAGGCATTAAATATAAGAGAACAAACATAACATTTCTATTTGGTAGAATGTATGCCCTGAGTATAGGGGAAAAATCTTTCTATATCCTTCTCTGCGTTTTTTGTTGTTGGAACAATTGTGTGTGTTGTCATGACAACGTATCACTCTTGTGTCATTCTATTGGTCGTAATTGGGCGACAACAAGTGGCCGGTTTCCGCAGAGACAGACCAACAAATGTCATAAGCGGTGTGTAGGTGAGACATAACCTGGAACTGTTGTCATTGTATAGCAGAGAGCGGGAGGCATCACCGGGGAGTCACGTGACCTATTCCACATTCCACAACTTTTAAGACCGACCCTCGAATTGACAGCGCAGAAACAAGTCACCATGGTTATTTAAAACCTACCTTATCGATCAAAAAGGAAATAATTCTAGTCATTGTTAATGTAATGGGGCCCCCATAGGGGGGTATGAAAAACCCAATAATCCCCCTTTTTTTACCTAAAAATCCAAAAATCCTTATCTTTTGTAGCCAAAAATCCTTAAATATTTTTCCCCTCAAATCTAAAAATCCAAAAGTATAAAACAAAAAATCCTAAAATATGTTTACATTTAGTACAAATTTATTTGGCAATGAATTACATAACATGCATGATATAACATGATATTTAGTGTTTCACACAGGTCATGCCACATTACAAAATGTACTTGCAGAGTCCACTTGAGCCCACAGAGTTTGAAATTAACAGTAATCTCACTGTTATAGTGATACGGAGACACCCAATCCTTTTGAACATATTCAAAATTAGTAAAAAAAGTAATCTGTGTCTTTCCTTTTTTTTGAAACTCTTTTAGGCCTAGTGGCCCTTGTGTCACTAGTAAATGACAACTGAGATAATTCCTCACTAATTAACTCTTGCTGCTCATTGGGTGTCTCCGTATCACCCTGATCCTTTATCAGGTCCAAAAGATTGATCAAAACCTCCTCATTCAGAACAATTATATCATCCTTTGGAACATATTCATAGTTAGTATCATCTAAAACAGTGATGACATTTTCTCTATCTATGACACATTGTTTTTGATTTGAGAACTCTGTGGGCTCAAGTGGGCTCTGCAAGTAGATTTCCCCTTTACATTTTCCCTTCTCAAGCATATCTTGCCTCAGTTTACATATATGCACATGTTTGATTGTGTTAATAACTACAACAGAACCTTTTTTGACATAGACACTTCTCCCTTGTGAGGGCTCCAACACACTCTGGCCACCAGTTGATGATTCAAAATCAACTGGTATTGGTATGACTCTGTCACTCACATAAACATTGAGTGGCAAGGTACCAGGCTTATCCTTTGTGCTTAAATTCCTAACAGTATTTTGACGTACACTTTGTCCAAATTTTTCACGCCACATAGATAAATCTCTCAAATCATTCTCAGTGATATTTGCCTTTGAGGTGTTGGCCATTTGTGGCAGTTCTGTGTATTCCAATGGTATTTTACTCCTCTTGTAATATGATTTTCTGCTGGTAAAATATAGAAAACTACAATGGCACATCTGCTTTAAAAGTTCCCTCGTACATGATGCAAACTTGTATGCAAATTGTAAAGATAGGGGCATGTCAAGACCTTCTCTCATTCTTGAAAATAAATGTTCTACTACAAGAGTTTGGGCAGCTGATATGCTAGAGTTATAATTTTGGTTGATTCTGTCAAAAATATCTTGAACACTTTTTAGGCCTGAAATTATCCACTTGACATCAGAAATGCATTGTTGGGAGCAGGCCCCATCAGGTCCTTGGGGATTATTTTTGCCTGTTTGCTGCTGTATGATGTTATTGCATCCACTTAGGAAGTTATCAACATCCTCTATTGTGTGTATTATATCTGGAAGCAGTTTTTGTGCAGGTTTCTGACCTGGCATGTGTAGGCCAACAGCTAATGCAAATTCATTTAGATGTTTCAAAAATAAAACCAATGCCTTTCCACTAGATATTACACAAACCCTAACCAATGCTGTGTCAACCACAAAAACTGACTCTATTTCTGTGCATATGGCTGTTGGTTGTGTAAATTTTGCAAAGGAGCCATCTTGATTACCCCTTTCTCCTGTTCCAGCTATTACTATTGTGTCACTTGTATCCACATTTATCAACTTGACTTGGTATGTGACTTTGTCAGTGAACACTAGTCCATCTATATGTGCTGCAAGTCCATGAACCTGTACATTGGTCAGGATTTTTGATTGTGACTCTTGATATACATTGCTGTCTTCTACCCTTTTGACTTTGTATATGCCACCAGCTTCAGTATCACTAGAGCTAAAATAAAGTTTATGATCTCTGACAGCCAGACCATACACCAAAGGAGTCTCATGTCTCAATATTTGGGAAGTTCTTCCCTCTAGGCAAAGACCATTTGAATGCTTTTGAACAATCAAAATACATTTTGTCTCAATATCTGAAATCAGAAGATTTCCATGATCATCAATAGCAAGGGCTGCTGGTGTGAATTTTTCTTTCAACTGGACAATATCTGTTTGACTGCTCTCTGAGTAAGTCATGTAATCTGTGAGCTTCTTTTGTAGTTCTACCTTCTTGACATTTCTATTCTCCAATAAACCTACAGACAAAAGTGCCTTATGCAGCTGTGCAACTGTCATCCGTTGAGGATTGAATAATGTTTCACCTTTTACATCTATCACTCTGATTTGTTTGGCACCTTTTTCTGCCACAAGCACATACCCATCTTGACAATACACCACATCAATTAAAAATCCATTAATCCTAAACACTTTCCTCAAAATCCAAAAATCCCAGATATTTCACCCCAAAAATCCAATAATCCCTCTTTTTTAGGCCAAAAATCCAATAATCCTAAAACCCTATGGGGGCCCCTGTAATATGTTTTCTATACATGTTCATGGTAATGTCACCTCTTAGACTTGGTACTGTTATCTCCTGTACTTGTTACTGTCACCTCCTATACTTGGTACCATCACCTCCTATACTTGGTACCATCACCTCCTATACTTGGTACCTTCACCTCCTGTACTTGGTACCATCACCTCCTGTACTTGGTACCATCACCTCCTATACTTGGTACCATCACCTCCTATACTTGGTACCATCACCTCCTATACTTGGTACCGTCACCTCCTGTACTTGGTACTGTCACCTCCTGTACTTGGTACCATCACCTCCTATACTTGGTACCATCACCTCCAATACTTGGTACCGTCACCTCCTATACTTGGTACCGTCACCTCCTGTACTTGGTACTGTCACCTCCTATACTTGGTACTGTCACCTCCTATACTTGGTACTGTCACCTCCTATACTTGGTACTGTCACCTCCTATACTTGGTACTGTCACCTCCTGTACTTGGTACCGTCACCTCCTATACTTGGTACTGTCACCTCCTATACTTGGTACCGTCACCTCCTGTACTTGGTACTGTCACCTCCTGTACTTGGTACTGTCACCTCCTGTACTTGGTACTGTCACCTCCTATACTTGGTACTGTCACCTCCTATACTTGGTACCGTCACCACAAATACTTGGTACCGTCACCTCTTATACTTGGTACCATCACCTCCTATACTTGGTACCATCACCTCCTATACTTGGTACCGTCACCTCTTATACTTGGTACCATCACCTCCTATACTTGGTACTGTCACCTCCTGTACGTGGTACCATCACCTCCTGTACTTGGTACCGTCACCTCCAATACTTGGTACCGTCACCTCCTATACTTGGTACCGTCACCTCCTGGACTTGGTACTGTCACCTCCTATACTTGGTACTGTCACCTCCTATACTTGGTACTGTCACCTCCTATACTTGGTACCGTCACCTCCAATACTTGGTACCGTCACCTCCTGTACTTGGTACTGTCACCTCCTATACTTGGTACTGTCACCTCCTGTACTTGGTACTGTCACCTCCTATAATTGGTACTGTCACCTCCTATACTTGGTACTGTCACCTCCTATACTTGGTACTGTCACCTCCTATACTTGGTACCGTCACCTCCTGTACTTGGTACTGTCACCTCCTATACTTGGTACTGTCACCTCCTATACTTGGTACTGTCACCTCCTATACTTGGTACCGTCACCTCCTGTACTTGGTACCGTCACCTCCTGTACTTGGTACCGTCACCTCCTATACTTGGTACTGTCACCTCCTATACTTGGTACTGTCACCTCCTATACTTGGTACTGTCACCTCCTATACTTGGTACTGTCACCTCCTGTACTTGGTACTGTCACCTCCTATACTTGGTACTGTCACCTCATATACTTGGTACCGTCACCTCCAATACTTGGTACTGTCACCTCCTATACTTGGTACCATCACCTCCTGTACTTGGTACTGTCACCTCCTATACTTGGTACTGTCACCTCCTATACTTGGTACTGTCACCTCCTATACTTGGTACTGTCACCTCCTATACTTGGTAATGTCACCTCCTGTACTTGGTACTGTCACCTCCTGTACTTGGTACTGTCACCTCCTATACTTGGTACTGTCACCTCCTATACTTGGTACTGTCACCTCCTATACTTGGTACCATCACCTCCTGTACTTGGTACCGTCACCTCCTATACTTGGTACCGTCACCTCCTATACTTGGTACCGTCACCTCCTATACTTGGTACCATCACCTCCTATACTTGGTACCATCACCTCCTATATTTGGTACCGTCACCTCCTTTACTTGGTATCGTCACCTCCTATATTTGGTACCGTCACCTCCTATACTTGGTACCGTCACCTCCAATACTTGGTACCATCACCTCCTATACTTGGTACTGTCACCTCCTATACTTGGTACTGTCACCTCCTATACTTGGTACCGTCACCTCCTATACTTGGTACCATCACCTCCAATACTTGGTACCGTCACCTCCTATACTTGGTACCGTCACCTCCTATACTTGGTACCGTCACCTCCTATACTTGGTACCGTCACCTCCTATACTTGGTACTGTAACCTCCTATACTTGGTACCGTCACCTCCAATACTTGGTACCGTCACCTCCTATACTTGGTACCGTCACCTCCTGTACTTGGTACTGTCACCTCCTATACTTGGTACTGTCACCTCCTATACTTGGTACTGTCACCTCCTATACTTGGTACCATCACCTCCAATACTTGGTACCGTCACCTCCTATACTTGGTACCGTCACCTCCTATACTTGGTACCGTCACCTCCTATACTTGGTACCATCACCTCCTGTACTTGGTACTGTCACCTCCTATACTTGGTACTGTCACCTCCTATACTTGGTACTGTCACCTCCTATACTTGGTACCGTCACCTCCTATACTTGGTACTGTCACCTCCTATACTTGGTACTGTCACCTCCTATACTTGGTACCATCACCTCCTATACTTGGTACCATCACCTCCTATATTTGGTACCGTCACCTCCTATACTTGGTACTGTCACCTCCTATACTTGGTACCATCACCTCCTATACTTGGTACCGTCACCTCCTGTACTTGGTACTGTCACCTCCTATACTTGGTACTGTCACCTCCTATACTTGGTACCGTCACCTCCTGTACTTGGTACTGTCACCTCCTATACTTGGTACTGTCACCTCCTATACTTGGTACTGTCACCTCCTATACTTGGTACTGTCACCTCCTATACTTGGTACCGTCACCTCCAATACTTGGTACCGTCACCTCTTATACTTGGTACCATCACCTCCTATACTTGGTACCATCACCTCATATACTTGGTGCCGTCACCTCTTATACTTGGTACCATCACCTCCTATACTTGGTACTGTCACCTCCTGTACTTGGTACCATCACCTCCTATACTTGGTACTGTCACCTCCTGTACTTGGTACTGTCACCTCCTATACTTGGTACTGTCACCTCCTATACTTGGTACCGTCACCTCCTATACTTGGTACTGTCACCTCCTATACTTGGTACCGTCACCTCCAATACTTGGTACCGTCACCTCCTGTACTTGGTACTGTCACCTCCTATACTTGGTACTGTCACCTCCTATACTTGGTACTGTCACCTCCTATACTTGGTACCGTCACCTCCTGTACTTGGTACTGTCACCTCCTATACTTGGTACTGTCACCTCCTATACTTGGTACTGTCACCTCCTATACTTGGTACCGTCACCTCCTGTACTTGGTACTGTCACCTCCTATACTTGGTACTGTCACCTCCTATACTTGGTACTGTCACCTCCTATACTTGGTACTGTCACCTCCTATACTTGGTACTGTCACCTCCTGTACTTGGTACTGTCACCTCCTATACTTGGTACTGTCACCTCATATACTTGGTACCGTCACCTCCAATACTTGGTACTGTCACCTCCTATACTTGGTACCATCACCTCCTGTACTTGGTACTGTCACCTCCTATACTTGGTACTGTCACCTCCTATACTTGGTACTGTCACCTCCTATACTTGGTACCGTCACCTCCTGTACTTGGTACTGTCACCTCCTATACTTGGTACTGTCACCTCCTATACTTGGTACTGTCACCTCCTATACTTGGTACCGTCACCTCCTGTACTTGGTACTGTCACCTCCTATACTTGGTACTGTCACCTCCTATACTTGGTACTGTCACCTCCTATACTTGGTACTGTCACCTCCTATACTTGGTACTGTCACCTCCTGTACTTGGTACTGTCACCTCCTATACTTGGTACTGTCACCTCATATACTTGGTACCGTCACCTCCAATACTTGGTACTGTCACCTCCTATACTTGGTACCATCACCTCCTGTACTTGGTACTGTCACCACCTATACTTGGTACTATCACCTCCTATACTTGGTACTGTCACCTCCTATACTTGGTACTGTCACCTCCTATACTTGGTACTGTCACCTCCTATACTTGGTACTGTCACCTCCTATACTTGGTACCGTCACCTCCTGTACTTGGTACTGTCACCTCCTATACTTGGTACTGTCACCTCCTATACTTGGTACTGTCACCTCCTATACTTGGTACCGTCACCTCCTATACTTGGTACCGTCACCTCCTGTACTTGGTACTGTCACCTCCTATACTTGGTACCGTCACCTCCTATACTTGGTACTGTCACCTCCTATACTTGGTACTGTCACCTCCTATACTTGGTACCATCACCTCCTATACTTGGTACCATCACCTCCTATATTTGGTACCGTCACCTCCTTTACTTGGTATCGTCACCTATTATATTTGGTACCGTCACCTCCTATACTTGGTACCGTCACCTCCAATACTTGGTACCATCACCTCCTGTACTTGGTACTGTCACCTCCTATACTTGGTACTGTCACCTCCTATACTTGGTACCATCACCTCCTATACTTGGTACCATCACCTCCAATACTTGGTACCGTCACCTCCTATACTTGGTACCGTCACCTCCAATACTTGGTACCGTCACCTCCTATACTTGGTACTGTCACCTCCTATACTTGGTACTGTCACCTCCTATACTTGGTACTGTCACCTCCTATACTTGGTACCATCACCTCCTATACTTGGTACCGTCACCTCCTGTACTTGGTACTGTCACCTCCTATACTTGGTACTGTCACCTCCTATACTTGGTACCGTCACCTCCAATACTTGGTACCGTCACCTCCTATACTTGGTACCGTCACCTCCTGTACTTGGTACTGTCACCTCCTATACTTGGTACTGTCACCTCCTATACTTGGTACTGTCACCTCCTATACTTGGTACTGTCACCTCCTATACTTGGTACCATCACCTCCTGTACTTGGTACTGTCACCTCCTATACTTGGTACTGTCACCTCCTATACTTGGTACTGTCACCTCCTATACTTGGTACCATCACCTCCTATACTTGGTACCGTCACCTCCTGTACTTGGTACTGTCACCTCCTATACTTGGTACTGTCACCTCCTATACTTGGTACTGTCACCTCCTATACTTGGTACTGTCACCTCCTATACTTGGTACCATCACCTCCTATACTTGGTACCATCACCTCCTATATTTGGTACCGTCACCTCCTTTACTTGGTTTCGTCACCTCCTATATTTGGTACCGTCACCTCCTATACTTGGTACCGTCACCTCCAATACTTGGTACCATCACCTCCTATACTTGGTACTGTCACCTCCTATACTTGGTACTGTCACCTCCTATACTTGGTACCGTCACCTCCTATACTTGGTACCATCACCTCCAATACTTGGTACCGTCACCTCCTATACTTGGTACCGTCACCTCCAATACTTGGTACCGTCACCTCCTATACTTGGTACTGTCACCTCCTATACTTGGTCCTGTCACCTCATATACTTGGTACCGTCACCTCCTATACTTGGTACCATCACCTCCTATACTTGGTACCATCACCTCCTTTACTTGGTACCGTCACCTCCTAATCTTGGCACCGTCACCTCCTACACTTGGTACCGTCACCTCCTATACTTGGTATCGTCACCTCCTATATTTGGTACCGTCGCCTCCTATACTTGGTACTATCACCTCCTATACTTGGTACCATCACCTCCTATACTTAGTACCATCACCTCCTTTACTTGGTACCGTCACCTTCTGTACTTGGCACCGTCACCTCCTATACTTGGTACCGTCATCTCCTATACTTGGTACCGTCACCTCCTATACTTGGTACCATCACCTCCTATACTTGGTAAACTGTCACCTCCTATACTTGGTACTGTCACCTCCTATACTTGGTACCATCACCTCCTATACTTGATACTCTCAGTGCATGATAATTAACCTTTACCTTTCTTAATATTTGTAAATATCTTTCATTCAGATATCAATTGGTGCTCATTTTTTGGTAGGCAGTGGAGTCAATGGGGTCTCATTTGGGCGGCTGAAAATCGAATGGTTCATAGACTGCCTTGCGGCCACTGCCGTTATTCACCCAAGATCAGGTTAAGTCCCCAAAGCGAGTCAGAAGATAAAGATATTATTAGCACTATTCAATATCTCTGTGTCTTTGGGTAATATGTCAGATCTACTGTTATGATGCGATATAATCTGTTGAACTTTTCACACACAATATCATTTTTTTCCTTAAATATTGAAACGTTATCTTACCTTGTCTTTTGGCCGAAGATTAAGCCGTATAGTTCCATTCCATAATAATGTCTGATTCACTTTGAGAAGTGCGCATGCAGAAAAATACTGCATCTCAGGCAGGAGATCATTAAATGGTCCTGATATTGGTTTATCATTAGATGAGCAATGCTGAGATATCATATAAGAAATGAAGGAGGGTGTACCAATAATGAAGAGGAGACACCGCGCCCTCGCCAAGTCCCACGCGTAAAGTCATCCAAATTGGATGGAGTTTCCATGAATTTATAGCGATCTCTCGCTCTCGTCTCGTCCCTCACGGGAATGGGTGCGAGATCTTCGGCGAATGGCGGCAGTTCTCTTGCATTATCACGGTGGTCAGTGGTCAAAAGTGGGCGAGATCAAAACATGACAAGGTCCCACCAGGAGTCACACGCGTCTCCAGGCAGCCAGTCTTGATATGAGGCAAATATCCATGTTTTTGTTGAAATTATTGGGAATGGATAAATACCAATATCAATGATTGAAAACGGAATAATGAATAATTGTAATAACTTAATGAACAGCCATCACATGGGGAAATGGTAAAATCCTATGAATAGGGCACAACAGTTTGAATATACAATGAGCCAATCAAAGATGGTGTACTTTATATCATGTGATGCTTGCACAACACAGTGGTTCATAATGTACCTCGACTTCAAACGTGAAATGAGACAGGCCTAATGAGTAAGCCCACAATTCAAAATGGAGATACCTACGATTTCAAAAGACAATCTAAGATAAGATTGTATGAAAGAGTATGATGATAAATTGAACACATAACTTATCCAAAGTGCGATATAACTCTGTCTGTTTACTGGTTATAAGAATGATTTTGAAATTTAGAGAAATTGAAATTGAGCAGACTATATGATTGGCAAATATACATTGCACTGCTAATAATTTACTTCAGTTGATGTAATCAAATCTGTTTTGCTGCTTTGCTTATCAGATTCCCAAGATTTCCCTCCCTACTATTACATTGAGAAAGAAATATTTTGAACCCTGGACACGCTCCATCCCAGTCTGACGGTGAGATTGATGGGGTTCACCACATCTCCTCGCCGCTGTGAACCCCGCTGCTCTAGCGGCCCGACTTACACGCCCTCTGACGGTCATTATGCGACCTCCTCTTGGTCACTAAACCGCCCCATATCGGTCATAACATATATAAATTGAGCCGTCATTTATTTTCATTGAATGTTAAATATTCTTGATATAAATGAAAGTGATAATTTTAAGAGGTAACACTTCACAGACCTAAACCATTTTAATTTGTGATTAATGACTGTGCATTTATATTCAAGACCGGGGTATGGAAATGTGGCCGACATCACTACTACATCACACTAAATATAATATGTCACTCTTAATGATGACAAATATTTCTGGGTCTAAAAGACGCTGCTTGATCAACCAAACTTTCTTATTAGCCGAAGATGAAAATCGTAGTTAAAAAACAGGTCCTGGGCTGTTTTCGCAAGGACCACCCAAGTGTGGTATCTATACAATTGAGTAATTTTCATCACTTGTTCTTTTTGAGAGGACACTATTCCATGTCTACGTTCATCTCAATAACAAAGAACTCCGATAGGTGAATGGCAACCAAGATTCATCATTAACGGGACTAACACGCAGATATTGGTGATCCATTGAGTGATTGATACTAAGAAATCTAATATATTCTAAGACAATGATGTTACTGCCGTGACAAACACGTTTGCTTTATTACGGTGAGTTCAAAGGGCAACTGTAGTTCATAATGGATTAAAACAGATTTAAATCTCCCTCATGATACCACCAGCTATGTGTCCAAACGTAGTAAAATTGTATAAACTTAAGGGCATGAAATCTCTTGCACCACACTTCTCTCAATCTGGTGTATCAAATTTAATTTTTAAAATCCTAAAACCTAAAGGATGTAAGCCACGCAATTCTAAGATAGCAAAACATTATAAGAAACTGTAACTAAAGCTTTCTTTCATCAAGTTGAAATGTGTTCCAAGAGAAATGCGAAAACCCTGTGATTGAGTGGTGGAACACCCTATAAATAAGATTTTGTTCCCCCTATTGTTCAATTGGTCATGATATTTGCATAGAAGAACAAGGCACTATCACACCCAACCGAGCGCAGGATAAACATATTCTGTCAGAATTCATTTTAATGATTCCCTCAACAGGATCACTACCCTTCATAACAGGACTTCTCTCTCATATCAGTCCGTGCCTCCAAAGGTATAAATCTGCACACATGATTGGTCACAAGTCGTCAGTATTCATAAAAATCTGGCTGTCCACTGATTGGTGAAAGAATATTAAAAGATTTGTTTTATACTGGCAGTTGTACTGATTGGTCAGTTTGTGTCAGACACCTGATTACAACCTGATGTTGGTCAATTCAAATTTGATATTTTTGTGAGCAAGGCAAATATTTATAACTTGTGGAATTCCAAATTCAGAATGGTATCAAATATAGGGCAATGACTGCAGAGGTAGTTATTGAATGCTACCCATGTAATGCAGAGTACACATGATCACAGACTTTCCATGTGAATGTATGACATTATCTCTTGTAGGATGTCTTGTATGGCACTATCTTTGGTAGGATACTATGTCTTGTACAATACTATTTCTTGTATGACACTATATCTGGTAGGACACTATCTCTTGTGGGGCACTATCTCTTGTGGGACACTATCTCTTGTGGGACACTATGTCTTGTACGGTATGTGGGGGGTGTCTGCACATTATTTTTGCATTGCTCTTCAATCTAATAGTCAATTCTGATATCAATGTGAAGACATTTTATTTCAATAGTTTACAATATTAACTATCAGTACTTGAAAAAATAAAGATAAAAAATGAATGACAAAAATGGTATGCAGTCCATATCTTTGTTTAGTATTGCATTAAATAATTTACATGATCAAACAACGAAGATATTCCAAGATATTTCAAAAACATCCATATGACAACACATCGCCATTTCAAAATTCCTACGCATTTATTCTGGGCATTTAATGACGCAATGTCTGATGTACAGTGTGGTTTTGCTTTGTTAAATACTACTTTCTTCAGTGCATTACATAATACTAAAACAATGGCGGGCTATTATGCACAATTGAGAAAATACTTGCAGAATTCAATCTCTTCTTACCAACCAACGTCTTTGCGATGGAGTTCTGTTCGGGAACTGATCTCCACGAGAAGGATGAGGGGGTTAATTACTTTGATTTATGATTTAAAATACAATTTATTTATTTCCAAAATCTGAAAGTCCGATACAAAGAATAGAACAATCAATACACTATTGAGGCATTCTACAAATTGTTCAAATATGGTCCTCCATGGGCAGGACCTCCATGGGCAGGACATCTTGCGATAAATAAAACTTAGAGGTAAGAAACAAAGAAATACACTGTTCCCGGCTTCTTTTTGGTTTGGATATATATATAAAAAAAGCTAATTAGTCTCATGTTATCGTATTTTAGCAATAATAAATATAATATGATATATAAGTGAAAAGAAATATGACGCAACTTTTGGTCTTTTCTTGAGAGTGACCGCGGAGATGCTGTCCTATGAGTGTACCTAACACTAGTACGACTTCGCATGGATTCAGAAGTGACTCCACATTACACTCCATCACTTGAGGTCAGAGACGAGATTGGCCCTCTGCTTGGTGACGGCAGACTTGTCAAGCTGTTGGTGGACGTAGCCCTGTGCCTTCTGGATGGCATCCTCCCAGGTCTTCACCTCCTCCAGGTCCCTGCCATCTGCCCGCGGCCGGATCATCACGCCGTCCTTCTCCAACTTAGACTTGATGATAAACTTCAGGCAAGTATTGAAATCTGAATCATCTTCATCATCATCTAAAACATTAAACCATGACGTTTTAGGCCCTGAAGATATTTGCTTGATAAAATCTTTGACCAACTTTCGACCGTTTTGGTTTCGGTGTATTCACAGCTTGGCTACGGGTATAACAACTAAATATTTTCATGCTAAAACAATACGTGTGAATGGATTCTTCATTCAGCCCTATTCAACGTTTTAATTACCTACAACTGTTCCATATCTCAATATTTCACCTACGAAGTCAGATTATCTATCATTTAATACATTTCTGATGTTGATTTTATTTATCAGTTGAATATTTATATTTATTTATCTTTCCAAAATTTATGTTTGGAAAGAACAGGGCACTGAGTCTTGGTGACAGGTTACTTTCTGACCTCGTATAGAACATGGCACTGAGTCCTGGTGACAGGTTACTTTCTGACCTCGTATAGAACAGGGCACTGAGTCCTGGTGACAGGTTATTTTCTGACTTTATATAGACAAAATTGGGTTGAAATGGTCGTTAATTCTAACGAATCAAATCAAAACTGTTTCTAGCTTGTGTACGAATAGCCATATAGAGTATTTAACTCTAACTCTACTTATTAACTATGAACTATAAAAAGCCTGCTATCATTTCCACCAAAGTTTCCAAAAATCATGATTTCCTAAAAATATAATCATGATAGTGATTGTTGATTCCATGCAGATGTAACTTACCGCCAAAGAAGTTGATACCTTCCCCATGGGCGTTCTTCTTCATCCACTTTTTACGTTTATGGGGATCAAACCCTGTGGCCTTGGGAGGATATACCATCCACATGACCTCCATGACCTCGTCCTTGTAGAGACCACGTGACATGTCCTGCTGGAGCTCCATGGGGGATATCATCATACAGTGCTTACAGTTCACTGAAACACAACACATGCACTTTGTAGATACACCAAGGTCAATATCCATGAACCAAAATATATCTGGAAACATTTCATAGATGTCGAATCTGTATTCGGTGAAGGTTATCTTATTAAGTAAACAATTATTAGTTCACAAGCTCATGCCCTGCAAAAGGAGGTATCATTTGTATCATGCCATGCATCAAAGCTCCGTTTGTTGAAGTATTTTGCAAGTTTTTCTCTGCTTTGCTCTGATTGGTCATTTTTTTGCTCACATTTGTTTTAACTTAAGGTCTGAATGTTCGAGGTTTTGACATGATTAAGCTATAAGTCTATGGAGCATACACCTAATATTGGTCCATGGTGGCCATGTTTTTGGCACATAGCTTCTGCTCATACTGTCAGATAGTGCTTTTGTATGAGAAGTGATTTATTTGTGAGTGTGTGTTAGAGCGAAAAATATCCGAACATGAGGTGTACTCACTGAGATTTGCCGCCTTCATAAGCTTCGTGCGCACCTTGGCTATCTCGTAGTAATTGTTGATAAAGAAGACATGATCCTCATCATAAGCCACAGCATACATCTCCTTCTTCTCCACCGTGCGCCCCACACCTGCATAACACACATATATTTAGAGAGTGCCATCTGCTGGTAATATTGAAATCATTTTATATACCTCACAAATCTAACGTTCATATCAATGGCAGAAACGTCATTAACCATCACCATCCCACTACCTATAACACTAGATGGCAGTGATTTATATAGTTTATAGCCTGGTTGTATAAATATGTGTCTCAGACATAATTGTTCAGAAAGGCCTTGTGCAGGTTATTTTTGTAACTATGACTAAACAGCTTGCACTATGAAAAGTGGGGTATTATAAATGCCTCACAGTACGTCAAAGCCCCACAAGATAGGTCAGAGATTGATAAAAAACTATATCTGATACAATCTCTCTCTCTCTCTCTCTCTCTCTCTATATATATATATATATATATATATATATATATATATATATATATATATATATATATATATATATATATATATATATATATATATATATATATATATATATATATATATATATATATATAGTCACTCTGTTATGATGCATTGGCTGCCATCTTGAAAGTGAGGTATATTGGCAGGCCATGTGTTGCCTATCTGTGCCTCAAGAGATTTTGTTGTAATACTTGACCAACTTACAGCCACTATGTGCTTTCACAGCTTGGCTCTCACCTTAACAGATGATTTTATTCCTTATACAACACCACCAGTAAATGCTTTCTCCACTCTCCCCTATTTAGTTCCTGTACATGTTCCTTTCTCCAATGTTTACCTCCAAAGTTAGGTTAATTGTTAAATGTGTCATGATTGTATGTAGACAAATATGTGCATAATAACGTTAACAGTTGCCATTGGAAATTGCTGAGATCACAGGATATTGTCATGTTTTAAAGACCTCAAGTTCTGGACTGTCAAAGAAAGTCTAATTACCAAGTTTTACAGTTCAACAGTTCAACAGTTCAACGACAATGGTTTAAATTGAAATGTCAATTTTAGCCCCACATCTAAGTCAAACATTTCATGAGTTAAATATTCAGAGTTAATGACCTTGATGGTCTCACCCAGACAGAACACCCAGATTATATCATATGCTTATCAGTGGAGATGGCCTCACCCAAACAGAACACCCAGATTATATCAAATGCTTATCAGTAGAGATGGCCTCACCCAAACAGAACACCAGGATTATATCAAATGCTTATCAGTAGAGATGGCCTCACCCAAACAGAACACCCAGATTATATCAAATGCTTATCAGTAGAGATGGCCTCACCCAAACAGAACACCCAGATTATATTAAATGCTTATCAGTAAAGATGGTCTCACCCAGACAGAACACCCGGATTATATCAAATGCTTATCAGTAGAGACGGCCTCACCCAGACAGAACACCCGGATTATATCAAATGCTTATCAGTGGAGATGGCCTCACCCAAACAGAACACCCAGATTATATCAAATGCTTATCAGCAGAGATGGCCTCACCCAGACAGGACACCTGGATTATATCAAATGCTTATCAGTAAAGATGGTCTCACCCAGACAGAACACCACGATTATATCAAATGCTTATCAGTAAAGATGGCCCCGCCCAGACAGAACTCCCGGATTATATCAAATGCTTATCAGTAGAGATGGCCTCACCCAGACAGGACACCCGGATTATATCAAATGCTTATCAGTAGAGATGGCCTCACCCAGACAGAACACCCGGATTATATCAAATGCTTATCAGTAGAGATGGCCTCACCCAGACAGAACACCCAGATTATATCAAATGCTTATCAGTAGAGATGGCCTCACCCAAACAGAACACCCGGATTATATCAAATGCTTACCAGCAGAGATGGCCTCACCCAGACAGAACACCCAGATTACATCAAATGCTTATCAGTAGAGATGGCCTCACCCAGACAGAACACCCAGATTATATCAAATGCTTATCAGTAGAGATGGCCTCACCCAAACAGAACACCCGGTTTATATCAAATGCTTATCAGTAGAGATGGCCTCACCCAGACAGAACACCCAGATTATATCAAATGCTTATCAGTAGAGATGGCCTCACCCAGACAGAACACCCAGATTATATCAAATGCTTATCAGCAGAGATGGCCTCACCCAGACAGAACACCCGGATTATATCAAATGCTTATCAGTAGAGATGGCCTCACCCAGACAGAACACCCGGATTATATCAAATGTTTATCAGTAGGAAGGCCTCACCCAGACAGAACACCCGGATTATATCAAATGCTTATCAGTATCGATGGCCTCACCCAGACAGAACACCCGGATTATATCAAATGCTTATCAGTATCGATGGCCTCACCCAGACAGAACACCCGGATTATATCAAATGCTTATCAGTGGAGATGGCCTCACCCAGACAGAACACCCGGATTATATCAAATGCTTATCAGTATCGATGGCCTCACCCAGACAGAACACCCGGATTATATCAAATGCTTATCAGTAGAGATGGCCTCACCCAGACAGAACACCCAGATCATATCAAATGCTTATCAGTATCGATGGCCTCACCCAGACAGAACACCCGGATCATATCAAATGCTTATCAGTAGAGATGGTCTCACCCAGACAGAACACCCGGATGCCCTCTTTCCGGCAGAGCTCGGCTTGTTTCTCTGTAGCATAGCTGGCATAAGCTCCTCCGTCTGTGATCAGTATGGCTGTCATTGGCATCTTATAGCGGGACCCCTGAATACCAAGAAAACGTAAACATTTAAAAAGTTGATTTGGTTTGTAACACGGGTGATCTTTTTTATATGAAGAAGGGATTATCTGTTTCTCTGTGATCAGTATAGTCCCGGGGAGGCACTTCCTCTGGGTTGTAATTCGGTCTTGAACGATATATGTCACTGTGGACTGTGCTAAAACACATATCAAACTCTAAATCGCCTATGTACTATTGAATATGAATACATTCATATATCATGTAAACAAAGAAAATGTAGTAAACGATGATTTCATTACTTATAAAACTGAAAGCTCAGAATGATATTATCGGTTCACATTGCTTTGAGATGCTTCCATGGATAAATCAAGGATTTTATTGGTGGAAAATCGGCCAATTGAACATGAATATCAAGATAATGTCTGATCGATGAGTAGCAGGTGTGCCTGAGCGATATAAGAAGGATCTAGGAATTCAATATTACAATGAAAAAACTTATAACACATATTTGTACTTGAAATTTGGTTATGCACGAAAAGAAATGTTTTGAATAGATAAACGCCCCATCTTTATGTAATAATTGTTTCAGTTTTGTATTTGTTTTTAGTTTTGTTTGTATGTTTAAATATTTTACTGTTTCCATATTTTTTGGTTTGTTTCTGATTTTTACTTTCATTTTTTACCATCCGTGCTACATGTGGACCGCCACATTTTCTTGTTGGATGATTTTCACAATATTCCATGTTCTTTGAGGTGCTAAATCATTTCAAATGGTGCAACAAATCACATGCAGAGATTCTTCTAATGACCTTCATGAAATCCCTCATCTTCTTCAGGGCCAGGTCAGTCCTTGTGATGCCCTTCTTGTACCTTACATGCTCTGAGATATGAAATAAAAAGGTGCAATATATAATATGTTGCAATATCTAGAAATATAACATTTATTACTTCCTGTAAATAATGGGGTTGCACTAAATGACTTTTATTATGAGATTTCTTAGAAACCATTTTGGCCGATAAAAAGAGAATGAACTTAAACAATTCTTGGAACAGATGTGTCTAAACTTATTCAGAAAACATATATGTGCATACTAGCACAGAAATGAACATACCGATTCCTTTGATAACATCTACTCTTGACGCAAATTGGTCGAGGCCAAAGTTTTCAAAGACGTCAGTGTTGTACGGGACATATCCCACCCTGACATTCTGGTCTCCCACGTGCAAACAGCTGATCACCTCCTTGACAAACTCGGCCTGGATCCGGAAGTTGTCATCGCCAAGACTGTTCCCACAATCCACCACAAATACAATTTCTGCCTTGCTGGTGCATTCTGGGATTGGAAAAGAGAAAATATATAAACGTGTTTTGGCAATACTTAACATTATTTTGAAAAAGGACATGATTATTTTTAGCAAAACCCAACATTTTGAAAAAGGACATGATTATTTACCATGAGGCTCCTTATAGAAACCCCCATACTAAAGAAACCTCCCACACTAAAGGAAACCCCACATTGTTGTTTGAGGTATAAACGAGTATCTTATATTGGTAGGTACCTTTAAAGACAGCCTGGTAGGCAGTGTTTATTTCCTTCTCTGAGGGGTTCAGACCACATTCAGTGAAGAACTTTTTCAGGATATGTCTAGGTAATTTTTCTGCTATGGCCATATCATAAAACACCTTTTCATATTCTGCAAACGATTGGTGCCATCAAAATACAGATTCTAAAGTTAAACCATTGAAAATAGAAATAATTTAACTGTTAATATTATTGAAAGAAAATGGATGCTAATTTATTTATTTATAAATTTGAAATAAAAAAAATATCATCAAATTTAGATTTAAATAGTCCAGATTACAAAGTTTAATTGCTCCTCGTTTGGTCTTTTATCGCCAGCTTTGATACAATATTATGCTGGTCTTGGAAACAGAGTTGTGATATATGATAAAGATCGACCTAGCATGTACAGTATAATAAGTAAAAGAAAACCTACGCTCTTTCTTTTCCAAGAACTCATTTATTTCGCTGATTTTGAATGGTGCTTCAGGAAGTGCCACATTGTACCTCTTCTGTATCCGGGTCACTAAGCCCTTGTAGTCCTTTATGAACTGTTGCCAAGTACTGCTGTGCCGCCGCAACACCTACAACACGTGACCACAGCCACGCAACAAATTCAAAATTAATCCTTTTCTTGATAATGTGAAAGTTTAGTGGTAAAACTTCACAATCATATTAAAGTTTATTGGCTAAATTTTATCATCTCAAACTTGGTGTTTCAAGAGAGTGTTCTGCACCTATGAGATATATTTTGCAGAACACCCCTTTGCCAAACTACTTTCGCAGATCACCCCTGTGCCAAACTACTTTTCTTTTATTTTTAGTTTCCTTTTCTTTCAGTTTTGGTGGAAAGATCCCAAATGTCCAAAGGACATGTGAGATCCTTTCAACATTCAACAAGAGAGATCTGTCAGGCTGAACACTGCATTAACCCATGTTCTCATACTTATCTACCGCAGATGGTTTATATATAAAGCAAACAGTGTAAACATTGTTAGAAGTACGGATCTTTGTTGTTGTGTGGTCTCACAATATAGAATGGCCACGCCCACTTCTTAATGACATCATTGCATTATAAAATATATTTTGTAATTACGTCATTGAGCGTGACGTCATTTTAAAGGGGAGTAACATTTTTGATATTGTTGGAAGCACATAACATAGATCCACAATTGATGAAATGTTAACACTGTTTTGCTTACAGCAAGCCAAAGTTCTTGCCTTTTCACAGTGAGTATTTAAAAGATGACACCAATTTGCATGAAGCTCAAATGATTATTATCGTTTCAAAGCGGAAAATACCAAAATATGTTTTGTATAGTGGTAAATAACATTTATCACAACAAGTCAGGAATTGAGTTACCCTGTTTTGCAATCTTCTGATCCTGCTTCTAACCACCCAGCCTCTGAGAAACCTCTGGATCTCCACAGCATAGGTGTGCTGCTTGACACGCTCCCTCTGGATGGTCTGGTACTGCCTGCATCATACAACATACAACTATAGACCATAGTATCTGCCTGCATCACACAACATACTATCATAAACCATAGTATCTGCCTGCATCACAAACCATACTATCATAAACCATAGTATCTGCCTGCATCACAAACCATACTATCATAAACCATAGTATCTGCCTGCATCACAAACCATACTATCATAAACCATAGTATCTGCCTGCATCACAAACCATACTATCATAAACCATAATATCTGCCTGCATCACACAACATACTATCATAAACCATAGTATCTGCCTGCATCACAAACCATACTATCATAAACAATAGTATCTGCCTGCATCACAAACCATACAATTATTAACCATAGTATCTACCTGCATCACACAACATACTATCATAAACCATAGTATATGCCTGAATTATTCCTACATCACAAACCATACAATCATTAACCATAGTATCTACCTGCATCACAAACCATACAATTATAAACCATAATATCTACCTGCATCACACACCATACAATTATAAACCATAGTATCTGCCTGCATCACACACCATACAATTATAAACCATAGTATCTGCCTGCATCACACACCATACAATTATAAACCATAGTATCTGCCTGCATCACACACCATACAATTATAAACCATAGTATCTGCCTGCATCACAAACCATACAATTATAAACCATAGTATCTGCCTGCATCACACACCATACAATTATAAACCATAGTATCTGCCTGCATCACACACCATACAATTATAAACCATAGTATCTGCCTGCATCACACACCATACAATTATAAACCATAGTATCTACCTGCATCACAAACCATACAATTATAAACCATAGTATCTACCTGCATCACAAACCATACAATCATTAACCATAGTATCTGCCTGCATCACACACCATACAATTATAAACCATAGTATCTGCCTGCATCACAAACCATACAATTATAAACCATAGTATCTGCCTGCATCACACATCATACAATTATAAACCATAGTATCTGCCTGCATCACAAACCATACAATTATAAACCATAGTATCTGCCTGCATCACACACCATACAATTATAAACCAATGTATCTGGCTGAATGACTGCTACATTATATATCATACACCACGTGCAATAACAGACTCTATAACTCTTCATGACTGAATAACTCTTCCTATATCATGCACCACGTACAATCACAGACTATATTACTCTACATGATTGAATGACTGTCTACATTATACACCACGTACACAGACTATATTGATAAACAGTATTATCAACGGAACGGTTCTCAATTACATGCAACTATTTTTTAATCCGAATTTTGCAACAATGCCTACCATGTACAAACCTGGCGGAAATCAATTGCTCTCTATAATTTTATAATCAGATTGGCAAATGTCTCATGTGCTTAATGAGATAAAATATTCAAATATCATGACAGTGATGATAAACAATATCCCCTTACATCGATATATCACTCGTTTCAAAAAGATTTTTTTATTATAATTTAATGGTTTGCAAGTTTTTAATTTACTTCATCAGCATGTGTGTTTACTCAGCAGTGAGGGATAGAATAAACCATAGGTGTTCCGTAACCGTGTCGTTCCTATTCATAATTCAACATTGTTGTTTAACATAAATAGATTTTATGTCATCCAACTTTTAGAGATGCCTAAGATAAATTTACATACATAATGTGGTTTAATTATATAATGTATGTTGATTGTCGTTATTACCTTACAGATGAAAAATAAACAAATGAAATTTATCGGCAATTATCTTAAATGTCAAAATATTAACAATTTAGTACTTCCGCCTCATGCCTCGTGGGAGATGCACAATTGTCAGTATATAATATTACAAGGATTATATAGCGGCCCAATGAAAATGACAGTCAATATATAACCATGTGTGGGAAAATTTCAAATTAAAAAAAATGTCTGAGTCGAGTATACATGTCGTGTGAGTCATAGAGGTCAGCATGTGAGTAGTACTCAATCATAAAGGTCAGTGTGTGCATGGGAACTCACCCATAGAGGTCATTGTGTGATTAGTACTAATTCATAGAGGTCAGGGTGTCAGTAGTACTCACTCATTGAGGTCAGTTTGTCAATAGTGCTCCCTCATGGAGGTCAGCGTGTACTCACTCATAGAGGTCAGCGTGTATTCACTTATAGAGGTCATTATGTGGGTAGTACTCACTCATAGAGGTCAGCGTGTTTTCATTTATAGAGGTCATTGTGTGGGTAGTACTCACTCATAGAGGTCATTGTGTGGGTAGAACTCACTCATAGAGGTCATTGTGTGGGTAGTACCCACTCATAGAGGTCATTGTGTGGGTAGTACTCACTCATAGAGGTCATTATGTGGGTAGTACTCACTCATAGAGGTCAGCGTGTGAGTCGGCGGCCAGCGAGCCTCTCTTTTTGCCCTTTGTCCCGGCTCCAGACTTGAGCAGCTCGCCAATGGCGGATGACGAAGCATCATACTCACTCTCCACTCCAATACGGCTTTTCCTACTTCTCAAACTTCCATTTTGGCTTTTCTTTGATTTGTCTTTCTCATTTAAGCTGCAAGAATATATGAGTGGATTAATCGATGTGTCTGAGATAAGAGATTGTTGATTAGTTGATGGGCAAATGAAATAGCTAAAAGATAAAAGTGGACTATTCCTGGTTAACATTGCTTCTCAGTCGTCCTATAATTAATGTCCTCATTGGATATTTGAATAACTAATTCTGCGGGTATCATCATTATGACCAATGAGAAGTGATCCGATTGAGTGGCTTGTTTGTTTATAATAACAATTTAGGCAGAACGAGATTATACGGATGAATCATTGTAAATGTTGAACATTCATAATGGTCAAGGGTTATTAAGTAGTTCAGAGTGATTTACCGGCCAGTTCCTCCTCCTATTCCTTGACTAAAGTCGGTCTGCAAGACATTTTCTTTTTGTTTTTCAAGTAGCCAGATTCGATAATCATTGGCCATGAGCCATTCCTGACTTCCTGGCTTGGTAGGCTTGTCGCGGGAATACCTAATAGAAACAAATAGATATAGATAGAGTTTATAGCTCTATTTGACAAAACAAATGTAAGCAGCTTTTACTTGTCAAATAGTATCATATCTTGTAAAGTAACCAGTTTTCTTGTGAATACTGAAATACTGGATGACAATGGTAAGATAGAGCGAGGGGTGGATATATATATATATATATATATTTATATACATATATGTGTATACCTGACTCTGTATGCCTGTCCATGTTTGTAGTTTGTAGAGTAACTCATAGGTTTCATCTCCAGCCAGGTCTGAGTAGGTAGGTAGGAATCATAATGCACACCTTGACAAAATAAATACATCTCTTAGTATACAATACTTCACTTTGAAAATTATCTGATTATCTGGTATTGGAAGTATATATGGTGTATATTCAATATATAGCAGATTGCTCACGGATTTTGTTTTCCTTCTCCCTGGCTGTGATATCTGGAGGTTTCTCAGCCCATGGTTTGGTCCTGTGCTGTCTCTTCTGCTTCCTGAGGTCCAAGCTATGCATGTAGGCACTGGGATGGAGGAAAGCGTCCTCCCACTGGTCACCAGCTGCGTGCTTACCCCCCTGAAACAAACACAATGTATGCTGACCTCAGGGAACAGATTCAATAGCCATGACAATAATTCTGAGCGGTATGTTATAGGAATATATATAATAAATTATATAATTACCCCTTTTTACAACATATTTGATAAAAACATAATCAATAACTATTTGTTTCCATCTAGTTTAGTGAGAAATGATAACCAAAGTAACACACATATGCAGTTCAATGTATTCATTTTCAAATGGATTCTGCAATTTACTTGCATTGACAATATAGGATCTTTGATGAGCAAAATCACATGTAGTTATAATCTAATCAAGATAATGGTTCTTAACTTAGGAACCATATCTGAGTCCAAATTTAACCAAGACCCAAACCAGGAATTATAAGAATTAACATAATATCGGCTTACCATATAGTTACCTGGCCTTGGCCGTAGCGAATCAATGTTATCGTGGGGTACATCTTTATAATCATTCATAATAAACCTCGATTATTTGAAACTCATAAGATAATCTTAAAAGAATTCTGAATTCAAAATCGCTACTGTTATGTGAAATCTATGTTGACTTCCTAGGACAACTGGAATTCAGTCAGACACTTTGTGGTACTGGTTATGTTGACCGAGTGAGGTCATACTTCCTTAAAGAATGAAATCATCTGTTCTTAGTGAATTGGAGACTACCACTGTTCCATTCGGATGAGAGCCTCTGACATATTTGTAGTTCTGACATATTTGTAGTATATAATAAGCGCATTTAGGATGCCGTTTTAGGTAAATGTTTGTTCTTATTTCACATGCCACATAACAATTCGTTTTATATCTATCACGTTAACTCTATGACCCAACGTTTGAACATGTATCCATAATAAATTATAAAAATTGCAATTGCGGCGAGAGAAAACGTAGATGCACTTAACATTAACATAATTGGTTATAATTTTCATTGTGAGAGAAATAATGATCGTAATCTGTATACTGAATTTAAATCACCAGACAAACCATTTAAAAATCAAAACATGTTATTTGAACTCACCTAAATCGTGAAAGTATCAACAATTCACCTGTATCAGTGAATAATACAAGCTTTTATGACCTGTGAAAGTATTGGTGATGGTGATAAGGCAATAATTCTGGACTTAAATATTTTATTATTTATCGCTGTTGGAAAGACAATGTTTGTGCCTGAATGCCCACATACTGGATGAACTAACTCATAGAAAAATATGAATTCATTACACTGTGCTACAATAATTAATTCATCGGTGTACATTTGACTAACAAAAAGTTAAAAATAAATTTCAGCAGAGAAACAATGGAATTATTTTTTTTCAAAAATAGCTACTTATTTGTAACATGGTAATCAATAACCCCATATTGATTTGTTTTTGTTGAATTTGGAGCCAAAAGCTATTAATGGCAGCAGATTGTTCTCTGAGTGAGGCTGGTTGTGATGACCCTCTGCTTGGAGAGTGGCCCACTGCTGTTTATGTCATGGTGGGATGAGTTGCATAATTGTTGTCAGGCACTATTTTATCACCCTCCTTGAATAATGAACGTGTCTGAAATGTCATCAACTCCCAGGTGTGATTCAGACAATACAGACCACGCTCTTATTCCGAGAATGGAAGGATTCCTCCAACAGCAGTACAGATGAGAGCACCGGCGTGGAGAGGAATATATGTGACATGTCCCAGCCAAATTAAGAGATTTACAAATGTTAAATATGCCTTTTACACGTAGATGCCATTCATATTTCTATTTTTTCAGTCTTTAATCAGTCAAAATGATAGCACTGATTTTATGTGCCTGCTTTGTTTCCACCGCGTCCGCCCCCGCATTTTGTTTTCTTCCTCATTCATCTTTGCATGGATGACATGATAACATGTGGGCCCGGGAATTTATTTGGGTTGAACCTTTTGTGACCTTGGGTCAAGGGTCACCGGAGCAAATCTCCTCAAATCAGATAAATACCATGTATTATACATAGCACCAAATATCACTTATTGCTACTACGTGTATCCTGTACTGTATGGAGAATAATATGAAGAACAATTTCTGTAACTAGGTCACTTTGACCTTGGAGTAATTATGAATGGAGGCGCAACGGCTGTTGTGTGAGATATGGCGTCATGGTAACGCATTGTTTCACACAATGGATTCAAAATCCTTTTTGATCCTATCATAGTTGCCGACTTCAGAACAGTGAAAAATTGAAGATTCATATTTTTTTTTAATGAATTGGCCAAAGTTTTATTGAAGTATTATACCACAAAAATTACTCTGTTCATTTTTGTTCTAATCTCTTCAATAATAGATATTATGAAAAAAAAGAAAAATGCATATTTCAAACCTTTTATTTTTTGTACATGTTTATAAAAAATATGTCACTATTCATATTACTTTTTAAAAACTTTTAAAACAAAATATTGTTAATGATATAGCATTTATAAAATTCTTGTTGCATTTTTTTATTGTTATTTTTTGTTTAAATAATGGCATAATATGTATTAGGTCAATGTATTTATAACGGGGCATATATTGGCAGGGCTATAGATTACATATTGTGATAGTATTTTTTTCACTGAACAACGTGGTATATTTTTCTAAGCTGCCAATATATGCGCCAATAACTAAAAATAAACTGGAAAGAAAAAAATAACAATAATGTACATGATTTCCTAATAATGTGAGGGTAAAACGGAATATTTAACTCATTTTCATGAATATGATACGAATTTTGATATCTCTTCATAAAATCATCTAAACTTTATATCCCCATAATCTGTATGAAATGAGAAACATTTCATTCGCGATATGTTTGGCTCTAACTCGTGGTTTTGATGACTAAAAATAGTTCTTAAAAAAAAATAACGTCAAAACTTTCATATCTTGCACCTATGTGCATATGGCGTCATCATTACAATGCCCATGGCGGTAACTATGATGCCCCTTTTGATCTTGCGACGTTGCGCCTCCATTCATAATTACTCCAAGCTTTGACCTCCTTTAGACCTCCATGAGACCAGTAGTACATCATTGATCATGTTGGCATATCACGTTCAGAGGAGATGATGGTTTTATTTCTCCTAGCGCCAGATGTGTGTGAATGAATGGTTAGAACTAACTTCAGGTAACGGTCAGAAAATGCTTGAATAAAGATTGATACAAATCACTATTAAAGTTAATGTGATCAGGTCTTCCAATGACAGGCGAGACTTTGACGAGAATGACAACAACCAGTCTTCTACCCTCCAAAACAGGACTTCTCTACCATTGGTTTGTTTGTTTGTTTGGGGTTTTACATCACTTTCAACATTATTTCAGTCATTTCGTGATGAGACCTACTCGTAGCAGATATAGTGCTGCCTCACTGAATTGTCATGACTCAGGTCCTGACCTGACAATCCACCCAGTCACAGATTTACAAGGACAACGCGTTAGCCCTTTAAGGTATGGGCTTTAGCTTATATGTGAAATTGTATCATGATTTCAATCTCAGCATGGCCGGGGATCAAACCCACGACCTTTTGATCACCACAGAGGAACTTGTGCTAATAACCTGGCGCTCTAACCAACAGCACCATGGCCCGTGGCCCTCTCTACCATCGGTCCCTGCCACCAAAGATAAAAAAGTGCGCACAGGATTGGCCGCAAGTCATGACTATTCATAACAATCTGGCTTGGAACTGATTGGTGACAGAATAAATGATTATTCATACAGATACAGGTTAGTGTCATGGCCAGCCAAATGATGTGGTGTGAGATTGGTCAATTCTCCCTATCTGCTCTCCCATATACGCTGCATTTTTAGAGCGCTGCGATCGTATTTGACCCAATTCGTTGCACACGGTACTTCCGGAACAGCGGCGACGGTTTGATTGGGGCATTGTCGCCTCTGCCTTTCATCTTTACATCGTTGTTTCTCTTAGTTTTGCCTCCGTAATTTTGACATAAATTACGTATATTGCAATATACTACACACCAAACACCAAATAGCACTGACATTGGTGTGTCAATGTACGATGTCAGTCTGAAATTTCCCTCCCATCTTGAAGCAAGGCGAGCGGAAGTTTACAACGCAACATCTTCCTGTCATGCACTGCTCTCTCGCGCCAATTTCGTCATTTTTTCACGGACCAGCTAAAAATCTGGGAGAGCAGATAGCGAGAATTCTGATTGTGTGAGATCATGTTCATCAAGATATCATACAATCATGACTGGACATGGTGGTCCAGATTACAAACAACGTCTAAACAGGGCAATGGCGGCAAAGGCAGATTGAAATACTATTAATTACTACCGATATAATGCACAGTACCATACGTACCACTGAAAGCATAACCGATATCTTGACATAAAAAACGCAATTATTGAGAATGTAATAAAGCTAGTCTTTGCAAAATATTGATGAAAAAGACATCAGTAGACTACAAGTGGAAGGACATAAAGTGATAAATAGATCTCAGATTAGACTGGCATAAAGGAGACAAACGCCCAACTTACCTTCTGTCTTGACTGGCACCTATGTTTTTATGTCGGACTTTGATGCTGGGAATATATCAGGAGCCCAGTCAATATTTGAAATGTCAAATAATATTGAGGAGAAACAAACAAACAAGAAAATGGAAATGTTTGCCACGTCAATAAACTAAGGGACCAAAGAGTGCAACAAATATGTGTTTTATTTTATCGCATGCAAATGATAAATTGTCTGTTCCTAAATTGACTGTTTATTCATGATTGAGGTGAGGTGAATGTTAACATTACATAATATCAATGGAATAGTTTTGTTTTGGAGTCCTAAATGGTGACACCAATCTGTCAAAGCGGAGCTACTCTCCTTGGCAGATCCAGGGTTCATACAAGGCTCTGCAAGTAAAAGTCAAAAATGGCTTTTCGACTCAGACCTGGGAGACCACACCCAGTACAAGCTTCATTCTAGGTGCTATGAGATTTGGGCAGAAATATGTAGCACAACAGATTAATGATGCTGAATAATATTGTTTTGGAATAATGACAAGTTAATCTGATGAACAATATTCGTGACCGTGAGTAATGTACAGTGTGTATTCAGGATTAATGAACTGTTATAACATGTGGATGGCTCTTTATACTAGGTCAATCTTAACGCCTTCAATATATATGACTGACACCTATATTCTAAAATAAAGGATTCCAAAGAACCTTCGAAGTGAATACTCTCCTCCAGAGGTGGGAGGAAATCAACAATGTTATGCCTTTAAACAAAAGTTGGCATTTCTCGGTGGGATGCCAATTGGTTTTGCCGAGTATACATACAGATGTAGAAAACAACCTATGCATTTCAATCTATCCATAGGAGATAAGCTCATTACATAACAAGGTCGATTGATTTCATTAATCTCTTGGCTTTGGGAAGTATTTGTATACTCAACTTCGATGAAGCATAGAATGGCACAGACCATTACACAAATCATTATCGATATTTGATTGTGAATTATTTAGTGTGTGGGCTGTTGACCTCATGATAGATTTTCGTTGAAGATAATCAACATAAACGCTATTCAATGCATCACACTAGATAATAATGATTTGTCATCAAATAATTTGAAATTTCAATATTTCTTTAAATGTTTCTTTAAATTACATCATGAACTGTACCTTGTATGGTGAATTTGCATACCGACCCTACAGTAATACATGATGACCTACTAATTTAAACGTCTGTTTGATCAAAAATATAAAGACTAAAGTTTATAAGAATTCAAACTGTGGCTATTTTTGTTGTGCCCCGTTTTGTTGATTACTACCCAAGAAAATGGCGACTCCACCGAAGCAAATAGTTCATGTTTCTGTTTTTCTTAAAATTTGTTCCTCCAGGTAAAAACTAACAAATGAAGGTCACATACACCACTTTTCATCAATCTCAATACATCTTTTAAGAACCAGCACCAAAAGGCACCTGGTTCAGAGGTGATAGGTTCACCACGTCGCCATCTGGTGGGGTTTGTCTGTTACATGGTCCAAGACCAACCAGTGGCGTCAATGGTCTAAACCATTTTGACCACGAAAAAATGAAATACAACTCACAGCGACTGATTACACATTCCCTATGGCCATACTTATCAGTAACACATAGAGACCAATATTTACATGCACTGCCTCTCGACTATATCTGCTACAAGGAGGTCTCGTCACGAAATGATTGAAATAATGTTGAAAGTGATGTAAACCCCAAAACAAACAACAACAAAAAATGGGCCACTTATAAAATGTCGACTTGCAATATTGCTGTCAGAAAGGTCCTCTAACAGGGTTTGGTCAGCGTGAAGTATTGATGTGAACCAGGCTTCATTGATACCAAATAGTTGCAAATAATGGTAAGCTATCAAGTAATTAAGCAAAAAATGACTATTGGAGTTTCCCAAGTCACAACATTAGGTCCATTTTTGTTTTTAGTTTTTATAAATGTTTTGAGCCAAGCTGTTACTGATGGTTGTGTGATGATGTAATGATGTATGTTTCTGGGAAAACAACATTTCACTCCAAAAATGTATAGATGGGCTTATGAATGTCATAAATACAATAAATTATCTGAAAACTAAAAAAACAAAACATAAAATTTGTTACTGGAATCACAGAATGAGATTTTCACAAAAGCTGAAGATATTTTGGTTTAGAGGTTGATTGTTTCCTGAAATGGGAATGTCACATTCAAAATGTTTGTAGGACCATTTCTGCTAAATTAGCAACAATGAGTAGACTGAGATCATTTTTTTATCTGAGTTGTTAAGTGGAATACATGTTAATATGGTTTCAAGACTCCAGAAGCGTGGAGCTTGAATTGTTAAGAGTAATTCTGAATTTTAGCGGTAAAGATTTAATTAAGAAATTGAAATGGCAGACTGTTAACATTAGAAAAGACTACTTCCTATCAGCATTAATGTTTAAATGTAACTAAGCTCCAACATAGCTGACAAATCAATTTCTGATGGCTTCTGAAAACCATAATTAATTACAAGATATTGCACAGAATGTAATGTGATTGTTCCGAAACATAATGTAGAAGTTTTCTTCCTTTCAAGATCAAGGAGCATCAGTTTTTTTAAGTCTGCAACCTAGCCTTGAAGATACCTAGCCTTGAAGATACCGAGCCTTGAAGATGCCACTCCTCTCAATGTTTTCAAAAAGGCAATGTGTATAAAAGGCAATGTGTATAAAAGGCAATGTGTATAAAAGGCAATGTGTATAAAAGGCAATGTGTATAAAAGGCAATGTGTATAAAAGGCAATGTGTATAAAAGGCAATGTGTATAAAAGGCAATGTGTATAAAAGGCAATGTGTATAAAAGGCAATGTGTATAAAAGGCAATATGTATAAAAGGCAATGTGTATAAAAGGCAATATTTCTAAGCTTGTTATGTTCACAAATCTAATTATTTTTTTAATATTTACACAGGACCATGTGGAGTAACAGTTTACTGAATGTGTTTTCCTGTATAAATATGTTGAAATAAAAGTAAAAGTAAGTAAGTAAGTAAGTAAGTGAGTGAGTGAGTGAGTGAGTGAGTGAGTGAGTGAGTGAGTGAGTGAGTGAGTGAGTGAACGAGTGAACGAGTGAACGAGTGAGTGAACGAACGGATGAACGAACAAACGAATGAACAAACAAACAAACAAACAAACAAACAAACAAACAAACAAATAAATAAATAAATAAATAAATAAATAAATAAATAAATAAATAAATAAATAAATAAATAAATAAATAAATAAATAAATAAATAAATAAATAAATAAATAAATAAATAAATAAATAAATAAATAAATAAATAAATAAATAAATAAATAAATAAATAAATAAATAAATAAATAAATAAATAAATAAATAAATAAATAAATACTATTTAGCCAAAAGCAGGATAATAGACTTTTGAGCACATTAAGTAATGAAATGATACCTACTCTCGGATTGGTTTTCTTCTTAGCATATGAATGGCTCATGCCGGTCATAGAGCGGTGGGGCATTCTGGGCTCCATGGCTTGCTTTGGGTTGGGTTTCCTTCTGGTGCAAGAGACTGTCTTCGGTCTGACCTTGGATCCCTGCACACGTGCTCTGGAGGTCTTAGGTCGGGTAGACGCTGGGGCCGACCAGGCGGGGAAGGCAGCCTCGCTCACATGCACCCCTCTGGTGGGGTTATCCTGTATTGACGTGTCAGGGTACTGGTAGGCAAACACCGACTTTGGGGGGTTTCTCGGGGTGGAGGAGCCGGGCCGCGCCGTCAGCGGTCTCCGGGCGAGCACCACGATGTTCTGGGTCGTCCTCGGACCTACTGGAACAAATGGCGCGGCCAATATCTCGCCACCTTCTTCTCTATCTTTGTCATCTTCTTTTACAGTTTCTGCCGCTGCTACCTTTATGGATGTAGTAATTATTTTACCCTTAAATTCGTCATATTCTGCAGAGAAGGACACATGTGCACTTGGTTGTGCAGCTGAAGATGTTTTAGAATTGGGTTCAAATACATCGGCTTCAGTTTGTGTTGATTTGTGCTGGGAGTTTGGCTCCTCCTCCTCCTCTATGTGGTGGGATAAGTCATCATTTCTCGCTGAGGACGACCTTGACACAGTACCCGTGCTTTCTGGGTTTGTCTTAGAGATAGCTGAGCTTACTTCAGAACTAATATACCTTACAGAATAACGCGACGCGTCAGACTCCGGGGTGTAGCTCCGTGACAGTCTGTGGCACAATTCAGGTCTCGGATTTTTTGCTATCTTCAGAAGATATTTCCTGCCAAGCATGGATCCTTTTGGCTCCTCATCAAGTGGCTTATAGAGATATGGGTCTGCGTCGTCTGGAAGGCTGTCCGTCGGCTTATGCCAGACGAAGCTGCGTCCCGCCGGAACCTCTCGCATGTCCCTCTTCATTTTGCCACTTGTGACAATTCTCGCGCGTTTCCGACATCTTGGGAGCCTTCGTTATTTCTTCTCAGCACCTATTGAAAGAGAATTGGCACAAAATAAGCCTAAATGAAAAAAATGGCGGTGCACTGTAGTATATATATATATAAATATAGATATGATCAGAGATCTCTTTTTTCCCACAGGGCATATATTTCTGTTTGTTGTCCCCAGTAAGAATACTATAATAATAATAAATAAAGCTGACATTTATATACCGCTGTTTCCAGACAATGTCTGTTCATAGCGGGGAAAGTAACTGTCCGGGATTCGAACTAGGAATCCCTGGATCTCAAGGCAAATACTCTAACAATTGGGTTCAAATACGTTGATCAATGATCAATAGATTTAGTCTCCCTCCATGTTGATCACGTGATCATCATTTACTGACGTCATATCAATGCCCCAGAGTAGCATTTTCTAATAAATTTTTTAATGATATCAGTTGTATCAGTTATTATAAGTAATTATGATTAATGTATTTGTCACTGTATTTCTCTTTGGTAGTAGTACTGTTAGGTTTAGTATCATCAGTGGCAGTGTCCTCATAAGTCAGTAATGGTGGTGACTGAATTAATGAACATAGAGTGCAAAGGCAGTAAGGTAACAAGGATCCGAAATTAAAATCTCCTGGGTAGAATGAGACAGAAAGGGTTCCTGCTGCGCACAAGTTTCAATTGAGAGGAAAAAAGGTGTAATTCAGGAAAAGGCGGCAAAAACCATGAGCTGTGTGCAAACCAAGTAATGAGTTTGATCTCAGCCATGTGTCTAAATATAGTATTGATGTATATAAACTAAGGAATAATTATGAATAGAATCAGTGCAAATATGACGAATAGAATCAGTGCAAGAAGAGCTGCTAGATTTGTGTTCGGCTATTGGAAGAGAGAAACAGGCACTGTAACAAAAATTCTGGAAGACCTATAATGGGAATCACTAGCAGGGAGAAAAAGGCTGGGTTTGTTTTATAAGGCTGAAATGGTGAAATAGCTCTGAAACTCTCTGAACATGTCAAAATGAAATCAGCCCCTACAAGGAAAAAAACATGGAAACTGCTTTATAGTAATGGCGACCAGCTGTGATCCTTAAAAATACAGCTATTTTTCAAGGACTGTGACTGACTGGAATAATCTTCCCCCTGATTTAACAACATTGGATCTGATTTAACAACATTGGAAACAGGAAAGTCGGCATCTTTCAGGAACTCCCTTGCCAGAGAGTAAAGCCTGGTGTCTCAGCTGGTATTGACCAGCTGCACCCCCTAGTGCAATCTTGCACTCTCAGCTAGATGCCAAATGGTAAACTGCTAGATGTACATGTAAATGTAGAAGAGCATGAAAATCCTTGCACCACATTTCCGTCAATCTACTGTTTCAAATAAAATTTTAAAAAGTTAGGTACATCCTGAAAGCCAAAAGATATAATAATTTATACAATGCTAAGATGGCAAAGCATTTTTAGGAAACCTGACCTTGAACGTTCTTGAAATATTTCTTTGATAGAGTTGAAATTTGTATTCCAAGAGAAATGAGAAAAAACTGTGATTGAATGGTGGAACACCCAATAAATAAGATTATACTTTCGTCACTTAAGATGAGAAAGGAGACACTACGTTGTCATAAGTATACGTCAGTATCTTAGCTTTTCAGATTTCCTATGATGTAAACACATTGAGACATGGTAACTATGACACAATAATCTAATACACTACCCGGGAAACACGATTCATATCTATCTTAATTTTCGTCAACCAATGTAATGTTAATTGGTTTTTTTAAAGCTAGCTTTAACCAATGTATTATTTATGGCGTGTAGTGACTATCTAATTATGAAACCTCCATTCAGCTAAAGTGAATATGTACATAAATACATGTAAATATTTGCAATTGTGTAAATACTTTATGTATAATAAACCATTCCGAATGAGGCCGTGTGCAGACAGATTGAACACATCCGATAAAAAAAGGATTGGACTGTCTATCGCTGTTTCTAGGAAATGAAAACATAACCATTTTTTTGGTCATTTTTTGCAGCGCTTTTGAGCACTAAATGTTATTTGTATGGATTATTGTCAAGCAGGTCTGATTCTACATGTCATAAACTGTCCTCAAATAATGATGAGCTTCGATTTTAGTAATATAATCGGTCTCCTACAAAATGCAGCCACGTGTTTATCCAAATCGAAATATTGATAAATAATTATCTTGCACAGACTATTTACAGCGCCTAGGAACAGACTTCATGTACAACACTACATCATAGTATATTTAGTGGGACACTTTAATCATATTGTCATATTTATTCTTCTCTTAAATTTAGAAAATTTAGATAAATATATTGTGAAAAATAGGAAATATTATGACTGGTGTAATATCGCGTGTCATACAAATCATATAATTGTATCATATTGGCATTACGTGTTGGACCCTTGTGAGATGTTGAGGCAATTTTCAAGCAAGTTTCAGCCATCTTGGTTTCACCGCGTTCACAGCTTGACTACCACAATCTTCATAAATTCAGCCACCAAGACAAATGTGAATGCTCCATCAAACAATCAGACTTTATTCACTTCTTCAATCCCCCCATTGGATTTTCCAGTGAATATTTTTGTCACACTATATCCTAAGTATATCTGGCGACACAACCATTTTCATTCTAAATAGTAATATTACAAAAGTCAAGTCAGGACTTTGTCTATATTTGTTTAAGAAGAGATAAATTAACGTCAAATGCTGAATACGAATACGTAAACAAATTGTGCCTTTGAAACCTTAGCTTAAGCTATGGAGCGCGGTGTTGATTGATTTGACGGGTTAAACTAAGTACACATCTACTTCGGAATATGTTTCCCTAGACCACAGTGACAGAAATGGTCGACCTCAGTGAGAGAAATCAACCTCATGAGGATAAAACGAAGATCCTGAAAAGAAGATTCTGAGAGGCCCAATTAGAGCCGTTATATGATGTTTGGGATAAGAAATTGACAGTATTGTGTTAATAAAATATTTCATGTATTTCACCATTTCGCCCTTTTATAATGATAAACAGCCAATCAGTATAAGTTTTAACTTGATTGAATTTGTCTTCACCCAAATATCTGACCTCTGTAAGGTATCTTGGACCTTTGAGAATGTCTTTGCTGCTTGCACGACCTTGACTGTGACCTTTAATTGTGCGTTACTATCTTTTGTGGTCCTAAATATTTCTAAATAACCAAGTATAATCCATCTTCAATAGAAGTGACTCTTATACATATACTATATATACATAACCATTCATACATGCATGTACTATATGATTCTATATTACAGATTCTAACATTCTAATTCATTCTGACATTCTAACAATGTAAAATTATAACAACTTCCTGCAGGCAATATAATTTTAATATGTAATTACCCAAACAGAAGCCATCTTCATCATCTCTCAAAATTCAGACCATAGCGCCAGAGTGAATGTAGTCTTAGTAGTAGTACAATTATCGGTATCGTTGTAGTTTTATGACTGATCAGTTTATCGTGTTAGCAGCATAGAGAATATCGCTTCATCATTAACCAGCCTCACAATGTGAATAACATTCATTAGTTATCCATGTTCCTGGTTAGAAATAAGCATACTATAATATATCCATAAATATTTAAATCACACGATCTTTTGGCAAAGGCTGATAATATGATATGTGGTAAACAAATCAGTTATGGAACAAAAACAATCTAAGCATTGGCAAATTATCTATTGTGAATAGACAAACCAGTCATAACGAACCAATTAGCAAAATATTAGCTTTTCTATGACTGAATATGATTGGCATAATACCGCCGGGCAAACACTGTAGATGGGACATGCTGGTTACTATTAGATGGGACACGTTTGTTGCTAGGAATGGGACATGTTGGTTGCTAGGAATGGGACAGGCTGGTTACTATGATTAGGACATGCTGGTTACTATGGGTGGGACACATTGGTTGCTAGGAATGGGACATGCTAGTTGCTATGAATGGGACATGCTGGTTACTATGGATGGGACACGTTTGTTGCTAGGAATGGGACACACTGGTTACTATGATTGGGAGATGCTGGTTACTATGGGTGGGACACGTTGGTTGCTAGAAATGGGACAAACTGGTTGCTCTAAATGGGACACACTGGTTGCTATGAATGGAACATGCTGGTTGCTAGGAATGGGACACACTGGTTACTATGAATGGGACATACTGGTTGCTATGAATGGGACACACTGGTTACTATGAATGGGACACACTGGTTGCTATGAATAGGACACACTGGTTACTCTGAATGGGACACACTGGTTACTCTGGATGGGACACGTTGGCTACTGTGGATGGGACAGGTTGGTTACTGTGGATGGGACACATTGGTTATTGTGGATCTGGTTACTATGGATGGGACACGTTGGATACTATGGATGGGACACGCTGGTTACTATGGATGGGACACGCTTAATAAATCAAGGCGATGCCATCTGAATAACTCAAACCAAATCATAACACATACCGACGGAAAGTTGGCAGATGTCAGTTTTAAAGATAACATTTTAATGTCAGTGTAATTCATTAATGTTACTGCCGATCGTAGTCAAACCAATAACAAGTGAAAATCCTGATTCGAATAGATAATAACTTACATCATAGTACATCATAGTCTTTCATAATATGCATTTCATGGTAGCCAATGTTACATGCAACACCATGGCATGAACACGGGTTAAACCACGTGAGTTGATGTCACTAAAAACATTATATGTATATCAGGATTGCAAATGAAATATACTAGATGTAAAGTTCTTGAATTGGTTGCAACATAATATGTCAAGGTCATACAGATGAGCCATCTCACAAATCAAAGTCAAACTGGTTAGCTACCTCTCAAACACAAAGGTCAGACTGGTTAGCTACCTCTCAAACACGAAGGTCAGACTGGTTAGCTACCTCACACACGTCAAGGTCACACTAGTCAGCCATCTCACAAACGTTACGGTCAGACTGCATGGTTAGCCACCTCTCAAACACCAAGGTCAGACTGGTTAGCTATCTCACACACGTCAAGGTCACACTGGTCAGCCATCTCACAAACGTCAAGGTCAAACTGGTCAGTCATCTCACAAACGTCAAGGTCAAACTGGTTAGCCACCTCACACACGTCAAGGTCAAATCGGTTAGCCACCTCACATACGTCAAGGTCAAATTAGTTAGCCACCCCACACACGTCAAGGTCAAATTGGTCAGCCATCTCACAAATCAAGTTCAGACTGGTCAGCCATCTTACAAGATCTTACAGCCATCTCACAAGATCTCACAGCCATCTCACAAGATCTCACAGCCATTTGACAAATATGTAAACTATTCTACTTTTCTGTATTTCATTCAAACCTTGACTGATATGTGAGCATTCCGACTCATCTAATGGGCTTCAAAGTGTATTCTGACAAATTCCATACCAGTATTTCATACATATTCAACAGAATTCAAATGTTGGATTTATCACGTGACGTGTGATACAGGTTAGCAATGGTGATGGGTTATACTGATACAGAACCTTAATACAAAGATAGATGATAAAAACATGGGGTCACCATGCTTATCTTATTAAACTTTCTATGCTTGAGTTATTAAACTCTCTATGCTTGAGTTATTAAATTTCTATGCTTATCTTATTAAACTCTCTATGCTTAGGTTATTAAACTTTCTACGCTTGAGCTATTAAACTCTCTATGCTTGAGTTATTAAATGTCTATGCTTGATATATTAAACTCTCTATGCCTGAGTTATTAAACTATCTATGCTTGAGTTATTAAACTTTATATGCTTGAGTTATTAAACTTTCTATGCTCGAGTTATTAAACTCTCGTCAGAAAATTCGTAAAATAAAAATCCGGAAATTGGTTGAAAGATATCTTCAGATAAAGATGCTTGGGTATTAATGTCCCGGATTTAATTATATTTTTCAATCTCACACAAGTCATTATTCCTACTAACTTGAACATTTTTTAAATTCCAAGAACACAAAATGCTTTGAGAAATACACAATAACGTCGCCTACCTTGTCGCTTCCTTTGAACGAGTTTTGATGTCTTCTTTATTCCTCTCAAATATATATTTCATATAAAAGCGTGTATCTTTTATATCTTGTGACATTTCCTATTCCCAGCCCTGCATCCTGATGTAGTGGACAAACCTAGCGAGGTCTGGGTGACTCAAGGCTCATCTCTAAATGTTAGTGATCTTAACCACCCGGGCTCAACAATTATTGACAATGTTACTATGTGATTGCGCGGGTAATGATAGATCAAGTTTGGTTGAAAAATCGTTGAGGTCACATGATCGATATTTATACTGAGTTGCCGATGGATAATGGCGTGGGACGTTTAACATTTGATGTTGATAAGTGTTTCTATTTCTGTTTGGCGATTTCAGTCATTGTCCTCTTGGTCAATAATGCAAATAGTTATCACCTTACAGAAATTTTAGTTGTTTGAGGGAATTCTATTTATTCGATTTTTATTCAAATGATATCTAATGGATTCTGTTATTGACTGAATAACTGACAAATACTAAACTGCATGGAAAGGGGAAGTAAACTAAAATGGCCCTTAACACATTTTTTTCTTGTTATTTCCTTCCTACAAGAAGTATGATAAATGGGATGTTACAAACCATATATATTCTCATATATTCATAAAAGTTTATTTTCATTCAAATTTAAATCGTGAAAATGTAATATACAGACATTTATTAATTTATATATTTTAGTCATAAAAACATATTTGCTCAAACATTTATACATAAAAACCTGTAACTTTTCTCACTTATTTGTATCTCTGATGATTGACACTACATGTATTTACATTATGTACATTTCTGACAATGGGGTTTAGTCTTAATATATTATTAAATGTTTTCATATCATATTTTACAAACTCAAAAAAAAAAAAAAAATTGCATTGCTTTTGCGAACATACATACATTCTAAGTCAATGAGTTTATAACTGACAAACATATATGGCAACATATAACAACAATATTTGTTAAAATAATATGCTTCTTAATAATGGCAAAGAAATATGGCATAATTGGGACGTTGGCAATAATTGTGTCAATAAGAACGACTCCAGTCTTGCAAATCTCCATTTTGGTCAAACTTTGATTATTAGTCCATATCGTGTCTTTACAATGGTGTGTCATTGTCACTTGGTGCATGACCATTCTCTGGGCCGGACAAGCTGCGTTGCCACGGATACCAAGTTCCGGAATGAGCGGTGTCTTTGTAATCTCCATTCAGGTATACCCTACAAAAACATCAAATACTTTCAAATACAAATGTCTTCTAGTATCAGTGTAAAATATCCATAGTGTAGTGAAGCCATCCCATTATATTCTTGGTAGGCATCAAGTTAGCCAGTTTAACTATTTTAGTGGTAGTTCATATTTTATATTCAGAAATATCTAAAGTCTCCCAAAACAGAATGATTATTCTTTGTGTATTATGAAAAAGAGAAAGTTTATGCCATTTACCATATTTACTAATGATGTATATAGAAAAATTAAATCGGAAATCTTTGATTAACCAATCAGAAAATTTAAAAGGCAAATATATATATTGACCAATCAGAGATTGTGTTCACACATGATGTTTACATATGAAGTTTGCATGAGACTTATGAGTTGACCAATCAGCCGAGACTGAGGTTTACTTCTGTTTCTTTGGTTGAAACAGAAGTAAACCTGCATTTTTCACCCATCAGGTGGTTGGAGAACACTATTCAATCGGTTAGGGATTCCTCTCAGATCTTGTGATGCTATTTTCTCCATTATGATGATATTGAAGATTTACCTGATGCAGTTTAGCCATGGTTCCTGTTGTGTGCGCTGATCTCGGAGATGATACACAGAGGTCGCCTCTGGTCCGGCCACTTCCTGTCCGCCGCTGCGACAGCGCACCCTGACGGTCTCCACCCCACACACACTGGCGCCTGAAGCATTACCACAACTAGTATTAGGTTATTTTTCTCTGAAAACAAGTCTCAAAGAATGAATAAAACCAGCAAAGAAAACAAATTCTACAACGTAGAAATGTTGACCATTGCCATGTATGTGTCTGTTGCATAATATGAGATTTAGCTACCAATTTCTTCTCAGTATGTACACTAGAGCATGAAACTCTATTGTCTGTGACACATTTAACTTTAGTTATATCAATCTTTAAATCTGGAGATCTTTGTGAAATGTTTCAGTTTTAGACCTTTTTGTTATTGATGAGTGTTGCCTATATACCTGAGGATTGCAGCCAGGACGCCAGTCTTTCCTCCGTACTCCTCAGGTCCTCAAAGCTTTTCTCTGATATTGTTTGTTCTGCTACAGTTTTCAGGTTTACCAAAGGTGCGGGTACAAAGGTCCTGTAAAACATTACAAGTGTCATAAGAACAAGATTTTTTTTTAGTCAGGAAGTTCTATCTTTGTGTTCTGAATGTATTTGGCAAATTAACTTCACGCAGTTAAGATATATTCTACATCTTATTTCCTTTGAAAATCATCAATCAAATGGATAATTTCATGAGGTATGCATTTGTTAGACTTATCCACAGCTTACCGATATGTAAATCTGTAAGGTGAGACGAGGGAAGAGGGCCTGATGGGTCCAGACTGATGACTTGGCTTCGTATACACCATTCTCACAACCACAAAGTAGTCTGTTTTCTTGTCTCCGTGTTCCGTGAATGATGTGTGCTCCCAAAGTTTTATTGTCCTCAAAGAATCTGCAACAAAATGATTGTTTTCAATGGTTTGTTATGTGAGATGAAATGAGTCATTGAATGCTTATGGTATTGCCCCCAACCCCTACCAAAGATGGCGTACAACTGTGAACACATAGCATATTTGCAGAAGTATGTTTTGATATTGGCACCATTGAATCTAAATTTTGATTTGGCCTGTGATATTTTGGATTTATTTTCTCTGGGATTGTTTTATCACTGCATTCTTTAAAAAGTTGTTCAAAGTGCATTTATCAAAATGCTCAAATACGTCACAGTGAGAAAGTAAGTTGTTTCATCTTTTGAAGTCGTTATGCTTGCGTTACATCGTCCCTGCACATACCATGAGAACAAATATATATTTTCACCTTTATCAATGTCCTTCTTTGATTTCATGTATAGGGTTTGTGTGTTGATGACCTTGATGTGTTGTTTGTGGTATGCCCACCTGGCGGCGCGACTGTAGATGTCTCGGAAACTCTCGTAGCCTTTGATGTGAGGAGACCGGTTGTCGGAATGAGGGCAGAAATCTCGTAAAACTAAAAAATAATTATATACATAAAATTTGTATAAAATTTATTTAAAATTTATATGTTTATAAAACTTACATATATATGTATGTAGATTTTATAGAAATTTTATATATTCAGTATATACAGAATCTCAAATAACTGTCTTTCGAATCATATCTGTCAAGGTATACCTATTTCATCTTGAATAACAGGAGCCCCTTCATATTCCACGAAGAAGAGACGCAGCATTGTTTGAAATCGTCTGCTGCCTTCTGCATTTTCCCGCCAAACGCAGGTCTCAGGAGTGATGTCATAATGTGAGGGTAGGTGCAGCGTCTCAAGCTTGATTATTCTACCTTTAGAGTATAACAATACACCAACATAATAACAATAAATGACATTATAACAATAAATCCCAACATTATAACAATAAATGTCACATACTTTAAATTTGGTGGTTTGATTTTTTAATGATCTCTTTCAATGATGTAGCCAAAATAATTGACTTCGAGAAACAGTTGTTACCTCTGATTGCGGAATATTTGATGTCTTGATTTATTTGTTTGAGAGCAGATTTGGTAGTTTCGCCATGTCCTGGCAGGTTGTAATCTCGGTATGCAATTCTTTGCCGTGCTCCTGTTTGATGCCAAAATTTGTCTCCATGTGAAATATACCACAACCTGGAAGTAACGATAACAGATATTAACATTTTCTACACAATACTCTCTAGGTATATCATGCGTTACATACCCCAGGTAGAGGACATGATACGATACATTCACAAACAATTCCTTACTATGTAAGTGATTTACCCACCTTAGACCCCTGTTGATTCGTGTTTTCCTTCCAGCCGCCATGTTCTTGAAGTCCACAGCACTGTCGGTGTAGATGGGGGATTTGTCCAGCCCCGACCATATGACTGTCTCGCAACTTAACAGATTTACACCACGATTTTCCTCCAGCCATTCGTTTGCCTCTATTACAATGTCCCTGAAAATGATCCACAGATCAGTTAATTTGTTATCTATGCGCAACGATAATGATTAAAATGTTATACTCTGTACAAATATTATATTAAGAGACGATCAATTAGGAACGTAACATATAATCTGTAATATGTAATATGATCTGACCTCCTGCTCCCCAATGTGATCTGATCTCCTGCTCCCCAATGTGATCTGATCTCCTGCTCCCCAATGTGATCTGACCTCCTGCTCCCCAATGTGACCTGACCTCCTGCTCCCCAATGGTGCCTGACCTCCTGCTCCCCAATGTGATCTGACCTGCTCCCCAATGTGATCTGACCTGCTCCCCAATGTGATCTGATCTCCTGCTCCTCAATGGTGCCTGACCTACTGCTCCCTAATGTGACCTAACCTCCTGCTCCCCAATGGTGCCTGACCTCCTGCTCCCCAATGTGATCTGATCTCCTGCTCCCCAATGTGACCTGACCTCCTGCTCCCCAATGTGACCTGACCTCCTGCTCCCCAATGTGACCTGACCTCCTGCTCCTCAATGTGACCTGACCTCCTGCTCCCCAATGGTGCCTGACCTCCTGTTCCCCAATGTGACCTGATCTCCGGCTCCCGAATGTGACTTGACAAACTTTTTTTTTTATAAATAAACACCACTCTAGTCAAATATTGTCGAAGATAGATTTTTGTGAATTTTTTATCATGATGAATAATGACAATGGCATTATCATTGTCTTTATCAGCGTGATTCATCCATTCACGCCCTGCGTCTAGGATTTTGTTATCTTTCACGGTCAGGAGCAATCAGAGTTATCGTGTGAGATAATAATAAAGATAATATGCCAAATTTCTATGTTTGAAATGGTGTCTTATTTTGCAAATATTATCAATTTGTTTGAATCATATCAAAATTATCACAAATACCCGAATAAGGTGTTTTTGTCTTCATTATATGACTTACTTAAAACTGGTGAACTCCTCTCGCTTTCCATGGAGAATTTGTGGAGAGAAGTCCTTGTGTGTGACGGCGCGAGTTGCTTGGTCCTCCTCCTCTCGGAAGGAGATCTCTTCCTGTATTTTGGTGGGGAAGCTTGCTCTGTGGTGCCGGGGATCAGTGGGGCTGGGGGAAGAGTAAGCCCGAAGTCTGATGGAAGTAGGCCCTGGCGGAGAATACCGCAAGTCCCCGTCTGGGGAATCCAGGGACTCGTTAGAGGAGGAGGTTGAGTTTAGTCTGACTTTAGTGCTGCTCTTCCGGGCGCTTTGCGATCTCTGTTTCCGTGTCATCGGCTCATTGAACTCCAGAAAGTTCCCGGGAGAACTTCCGGGAGATATTCCGCCAGAGGGCGACACGACACTTTCCGATACGGTCCTCCTCCGACCAATAGGAATTGACATCGTCTGCCACATCATCTGCATATATAAGATGAAAAATACATGATTAAACATTGTTAAAAGTTATAATTATTTTTTGATAATATAATCTGGACCAAACGAATTTAAATGTTCCCAATGATAGAGGTGAAACGAACTTGCCAGATTGTTATATTCACATTATATCAATATTTTGATAAAGAACATATGATTACCAGTTATTTTCAAAGTGTTCTTATATCAGTGTCATTAATCCCACTAATAGAAGTGTAAAAGTGCTAAGTATTTTGGCATCATTTGAACTTTTATACTCCGCACAAACGAGCCAGACGCCAACATGTATATGTTATAGATTTTGACAAGATAAATAATCTTGACACAGTTACACAGAAAGCTGTGACGCGCCAGATTATGAGTCATTTCCACACAAACATGATAAAAGCATCCACAACAAATATGTCACAATCAAGTATTTTCAAAAGGATATTTTCAAACGTACTCAGATGAGTCCGACAGTTGCAAATATGTTAAGATATATTGATTATCATAAATTATTGTAATTACTTACCAAATATGTTCATATATATCACATAAACTATAATGATATTTGAAATGTTGTGCTGATTGTCGTCCTTCAGTGTTTCTAATGCAAACTACAGTTAATGAATGCTGAGTCCTTTCCAGGCTATCTCCATGTACTCTTGACCTCTAGATGGATCAACCCATTTATCTCACATTGTGATTATCGTCATATCAGAAATTACAGGAATTCAACAATATCATTATCTAATATACTTGCAATAGAAATGATGTTTGTTTTCTGTAGAACCTGATCAAAACTTACTTCGAGAGGATACATTTGTTATTTTGTTGTTGAAGAATTGTAAAAAATCAATACAAATCTATGGAAAATATTCCACTTTTCAGAGCAAGATATCAATGTCATGAATATTCATGAACTAATCAAGCAAAGGTAGGTCATTCGACTGACAAGGTAAACAAACGCGTCCCATTGGTTTAGCATAATTTCACACAATTATCTTTGTTTATCATCATTTTATGCATAAGATATGATAATAAAACTAAAAGTACAGCTTGAATATTTTCTGGGGTTAATTACATCTCAATGGATCATATAAGTAGACAAGGTATAAACGCTCCTAGACCTGAGCTGGAAGAGTGTATTATTAAAGTTACAACCTTCCTGATTACAAACACGATGAAGTGCAATGATGGAGTGGCTGAAAGGATGATCTATGCTAGGAAAAACAGTAGCTCGATCCTGACTGTATCCAGCATAAAATATTTTTCACATAAACAGTATACTTTTCCCATAAATGAAATAATTTTCACAACCATAAAATATTTTTCACAACCATGAGATATTTTTCACATAAGTGCATTTTTTTTCACATGAATCCGATATTTTTCACATACATGAACCTTTGATATTGTTATTGTATTGACAAGAGAAATGGGCGTACTGTGAGACATGGCTCCGGGAAAATAGGGATTCTGAAATCATGCCCAATGAATCTGTTATACCTTGGTATCACCTTTCACTCCAACCTCTTCTCAATAAAGAAATTGATAGTATGTAACCTGATGATCAAACACTTCCCTGGAAATAATGATATAAGAACATGACTTAATATCTATGAAAATATATTTTGTTAAGTGCATGTTTGTCATAGCTCAGAAGATATTCAGAAGATATTCAGGGGAGTAGTAAACCTAGTGGGTTTGGACGTACTCATACCCATGCCTTAACCCCTTGTCCATACCTTTACCCCATACCTATGTTTGAACCCCTTGTCCATACCTTTACCCCATACCCATGTTTTAACCCTTTGTCCATACCTTAACCCCATGCCTTAACCCCATTCCCATGCCTTAACCGGCCACGGGCCGTGGCGCAGTTGGTTAGGGCGCCAGCTTATTAGCACCAGTTCCTCTGTGGTGATCCAAAGGTCGTGGGTTCGAACCCCGGCCGTGTCGAGATTGAACTCATGACACAATTTCCCTTATGAGCTGAGGCCCGTGCCTAAAGGGTTAACCCGTTGTCCTTGTAAATCTGTGACCGGGTGGGTTGTCATGTCAAGGACCTGCGACATGACAATTCAGTGAGGCAGCACTATATCTGCTACAAGTAGGTCTCATCACGAAATAACTGAAATAATGTTGAAAGTGATGTAAAACCCCAAACAAACAAACAAACAAACAAACATGCCTTAACCCCTTGTCCATACCTTTACCCCATACCTATGCCTTTACCCCATACCCATGACTTAACCCCTTGTCCATACCTTTACCCCATACCCATGCCTTTACCCCATACCCATGCCTTAACCCCTTGCCCATACCTTTACCCCAAACCCATGCCTTTACCCCATACCCATGCCTTAACCCCTTGTCCATACCTTTACCCCATACCCATACCTTTACCCCATACCCATGACTTAACCCCTTGTCCATACCTTTACCCCATCCCTATGCCTTTACCCCATACCCATGCCTTCTTGGCTTAATGAAGCCTCCACCCTCTATCATCAGCATCCTATTCGGTCCATTCATCCCCAGTTCATGGCAAGTTATAGATAAGATAGGCGTTGTACTATGCCACTAGGAGTGTTATAATCAGCACATCAGAGCTCCTTATGTGGAATGATATGACAGATTGGCTGTTATCCAAATCAAATATGATATCTTGTAAACAAAGCACTCAACATATATGGAAATGATCTGCTACTGTGTGATTGATTGTGAGAAAAAAACAACAAAAAAGTGACGAAAAGCATTACACTAATATATGATACGTTCAAATTAATGATAAATGTCCCTACTTGCTAACTGGTTTTGTTTCTTATTGCCCATCCGTACCCCAACAACAATGTACCAAAGGTCTTAGTGCGTGTTATCATAATCTGAATGATAACGCCAAAGGGAAATACACAGTATAAACCTGCTATTAAGAATTCTTTATTAGGTTTTCATCAAATCACTATATTATGGTAACAATATTAGTACTAATGAAGAATTTTATGATGTTTAACAGTCAGCATGAAAATGAATGGAATTGGACTATGTTTTATTCACAATCATGAAAACACAATCTCATCCTGTAATTTATTTGAGAGTCCAAAATATGCTTCAAAATCATGTTAACATTTCTATCATATTTTAACATTTTCCTTTTTTACTCCATATACACTATTGAGCTCCAAATCATTGACAATGTGTCACATCAGTTAAACACTTAGTGCTTAGTCTATTTCACAAAAACAATGTATCTATCTGATTGAATCATGATCCATTACACAAATAAATGCATGGAAATTTTATCGGATCTGGCGATCTGACAATGAACAGATCAAGATGACAAAGCCTTGGTGCACGCGTACCCACTGAGTACATGCCTTGAGTACATGTCTTGTTTATGTCTGTAGTCTGCACGTACCTGTGACACATTGATATCAACAGTTCATTATTACATTATTCCACCATTTAGAATAAATATTTTGTGAAGAAAGTGATGTGTATCATGAAATACTGGAACAATATAATGATATCTGGAGGGCTATAACATGTATGGTAGATCATGTTTTATTCGGGACTCTTGGCATGTATAATACATCTTGAAGATGTCTGGAGGGGCTATAACATATGTGGTAGATCATGTTTTATTTGGGACTCTTGGCCTGTATAATATATCTTGAAGATGTCTGGAGGGGCTATAACATATGTGGTAGATCATGTTTTATTTGGGACTCTTGGCCTGTATAATACATCTTGAAGATGTCTGGGGGGGCTATAACATATGTGGTAGATCATGCTTTATTTGGGACTCTTGGCATGTATAATACATCTTGAAGATGTCTGGGGGGGGGGCTATAACATATGTGGTAGATCATGTTTTATTTGGGACTCTTGGCATGTATAATACATCTTGAAGATGTCTGGGGGGGCTATAACATATGTGGTAGATCATGTTTTATTTGGGACTATTGGCATGTCTAATTTTTCCTGTTTTATTATTACTATTTTGGTATCACAAGACAAGGTATATTTCTGTGCAGCAATGTATATGATATGACACGATGATTCAAGGAACATTGTCTTTTGTGGGTTCCCCAGTGCAATTTAACCGACATATAATTCCCTTTTCCTTTCATATATTTCTTCTAACTGGCAATGACAAGATAGCTTTGTGGCCTTAATAAAAACCTGAATCTAAACCAATGATAATGATTCACATTCACATTCACAAAAGTTCATTCCCATTCCATATAAATCGACCGAATTCTGTCTCAATTGCTTATAGATAAAAATACCTTTTCAACCATAAGTTTGATTTTGAAAATATCTCCTGATTCCCAAGCAGGATGGTTTTGTCACATTCCAAAAGAATTTATTGCCAAAATTAACCCTTACTCAAATGACCTAATATTTTGAAATGGTTTAATGTCAATGTATTAAAATAATGCTGAAAAATAAAAAGCTTATTCAAAAAATCACAACAGCCGAATTTCCAGATGGAGATTTTAACGCCAAATAATTAAAACAATTATAGATATAAAACAATTTTATAAGATTGAGATAAGCTTTGAATTCAAGATTTGATTCAATGAAAGACTACCACATCGTAACGTTTGTCTCCCATCAGCAATTATCACACACACAAATCCATACACTTACTACATACATTATCTCATAAAAGTAACCTACCTTTAGTTTCTGATATGTTGGTTATTAAGCTACTTAGCTTCTGTCCACTTTCCTTTTGGAAGTTGTAATTCAATATGACTAATTTGTACAACTTCTTTTTGACTGATCTTTATCATTCTGGTAGAGGATCCTCTCATCCATTATATTAAAGATCTATAGGACACCTTAGGTGGCTCCACCTACCAGATTTTGATTGACATCTTAATGTTTTATATATCTGGAACAATTATGGAATAAGGAAATACATTGACAAATCAAATGTTGAGAACACAAGAAATGGTCTTGGAAAATAGGACAAATATTCTGTATATTTGTTATTTCAATGATTGTCACCAGGTGGAGTACGGTTTGTGATATAAGCTGATGTTATCAGACAATGCACTAACAGGAGTATTGAGAGTTGTTTATAATATGTCGGTTGGGACACCTGCACTCAGAACTCACAAGAATTGTGCCTTAACTGATAACACTGCTATTGTGATGACGGTTTCTAATTGTGGGCGACAGACCTTTGTTCTTATTTCACCTTTGATGCATAATCGCTCCTAAAATCACAATTGCATATTTCTGTTTATCTGTTCATCTGACATGAAACAAAGTGAAAACCTGTCAGTTATTCTATTAAATATCTCTAGATTTTAAAGACATTGAATTATCGCTTGTTTGTGAGTGTGTGCTTTAGAATATTGTGGGAATTGATCAAGGAAATACCCGGGTTGTCCCAGTAGACAAAATGGTTGACACGAGGTGGTTCTGTACCGGATTTCAGTTGTGGTTTTAACGTGGACTGGTGGAACGTAGAAAGCAAAATGGGAAAAAGACCTGAGTTTTTTTCACAAGGATGTGATTTGTTTACGAATTATTCATATGACAGGGATTATTCATATGAAGAAGACGGTGTTGAGCTTGCCAAGTGGAGGACTAAAAAATCATTATCTTATCTGATAATTTGATTATTTCTATAAAAAATAGTTTGGTTTAAACATATTTTTTATTCGCAATTGAACAACAGCTTTACAGCTATACAAAATAGTTTTTACAAAGGTTGGAATTTATAATTGATTATTAACTCATATTTCTGGAGGTCATATCTCCACCATGCCTTACATTTGTAATCAAATGATTTTTCATGTCTTTAAAATCATATCTTAAGCACGTCATAAATTGGACCAGAAACACGTCTTGAAAATCACGTCTCAATCATGTCAGTAACACGTGGTCATCTGATTGGTGATGAGTTTCAACCAAGATTTCAACCAGAAATTCACGTGGTTTTCATGTGGCGTGTCTGCTGGGTATTAACTGCGTGGTTTAGCTTGCTTCATATGTGAATAATGAAACAGTTCAAACTATTTTTTGGCACCTGTCAGTCAGAAAATATATTGATGATTAAGTGTATCAAATACATTCTTTGGTGGTTCAGTGTATGTTTTCATGTATTGATTATTATCTATTTATTTTTTGGACTCAACTAGATTGCATGTGCATCAACTCAGATGCTGTCAATAAGGTTGATTAGGAAAATCAAATGAAGTATTATTGAGTTTATGGTAAAATATCTGTACATTCGTTCAATTATTTGTAAATTTGGTCAATGTGTGAATTAAGTATTTTCCTGTGAATCAAAAATACTTAATTGTAATTATTTTTTCAAGATCTCAAATAAATTGGTTGAACCTGGATGAAAACAAAATATATTGTAAGTGTTGGTTTGTTTTGTAGTTAATCTCTTTTGAATATTACATTATCATTAATGGCAAAATGTGCCTTAAGTGGCATGTCAGATATTTTTGCAGAAGAGAAAATATAACAAGACCATAAACAGGAACAAGTGTGAAGACATCATATTCATAGTTTGAAAAGGCTCGATGACCAATAATAAGCTCTGTGGTTGTGGCAAACAATGGAACTGATCCATAAATTCTGGAATTTATTTCACCACATCTGTGTTGTAAAGTGTTGTAATCTGCAATAAATTGATAATTTTTTTCTGATTGGCTGGTCCAATACAATCTCCTTGACAAGATGGCCGCCACCTGCAAAAGATAATCATAAATTCAGAAAAGTTCAGAACAGTTAATTTTTAAAGTAATATATATTAAAGTAAAATTATCTCGTCCTGTCTTATGTTTGATGATATTAGTGATATCCAAAATGCTCATTCATATTTTTTGAAGGTTTTCTTCGCCTTTAATTACATAAAATGTCAGGATCCCATTGATGTACATGGCTATGTTCAATGAAAACAAAATACATAATAGATTGGCAAACAGCGGAAACATATGCGATGAATATACAATGACTTAGGAGATCCTTCATTATGAGGATAATTAAAACCAATAGGTCAGATATGAAAAATATATGACTTGATAATTTTATGTCGTTAAAGACAGGTATTTCAGCTGGCAAGTTTTCTAATTCAGTTCTAAAGATAGGAGGCATCTATACACACTATATGTATATAATTCTATGTATAATCCTCAATGAAATTGACTTTACTTCAGTGATATTTGAAGAATACTCAATTTGATGTAATCGATATCAGCTATGGTGAACACGTTAGGAAAGCTGACTTTGATGTCACTTATTCATCAAATATATGGAAGCATTTGTGATGTTTATACCAAAGTGCCAGATAATCTTAATAGTACTTTTCAAATCTGTGAAATGATTGAGAGAGGAATGGAATCCAATGATTTGAAAGCCGTTCTAAAGTGTGGGCAGGCATGCCGGGATAGACATTCCACCTGCCCATTGTTTGCCCTGGGGAACCATGAGTGCTGGCTGTGCAGCCCAAATAACACCTACCAACCACTCAACCGCAGGCTGGACCCTTCCCTGCTGCATTTCTACATAAAGAAAAGTAAGAAATACCAGATAGGTACCAACCGGGATAAATCTGTCACTGAGGAAAATTATGTAAAAGCAGAGCTGTATTCTGAGCTGTATTCTGTATTCGTCACTGTATACTTTCATAGATTGTCGTTGAACTGATAATGTTCAAATAAAAAGCTCTCATTGGGGTATATGGTATTTAAATAACCGTACACTGCATTGGGTGTTGGTACTTGGCAATGGTTAATTATAGTTTTTCGCATAGATAATTAAATCACAACAGAAATGTAAAGAAACGACACTTTACCATTCATGTCCAGGTGTAGATAATCGTGATATTGTTACTTTCAGATCTCTTGATGCAGTTAACAAAACCTGAAGTAAAGGTAGGTGCATGACCACAATACTGTGAATACCTAAAGCAAAGGTAGGTGCATGACCACAATACTGTGAATACCTAAAGCAAAGGTAGGTGCATGACCACAATACTGTGAATACTTGAAGCAAAGGTAGGTGCATGACCACAATATATACTGTGAATACCTAAAGCAAAGGTAGGTGTATGACCACAATACTGTGAATACTTGAAGCAAAGGTAGGTGCATGACCACAATACTGTGAATACCTAAAGCAAAGGTAGGTGTATGACCACAATACTGTGAATACTTGAAGCAAAGGTAGGTGCATGACCACAATACTGTGAATACCTAAAGCAAAGGTAGGTGCATGACTACAATACTGTGAATACCTAAAGCAAAGGTAGGTGCATGACCACAATACTGTGAATACCTAAAGCAAAGGTAGATGCATGACCACAATACTGTGAATACCTAAAGCAAAGGTAGGTGCATGACCACAATACTGTGAATACCTAATGCATAGGTAGGTGCATGACCACAATACTGTGAATACTTGAAGCAAAGGTAGGTGCATGACCACAATATATACTGTGAATACCTAAAGCAAAGGTAGGTGTATGACCACAATACTGTGAATACTTGAAGCAAAGGTAGGTGCATGACCAAAATACTGTGAATACCTGAAGCAAAGGTAGGTGTATGACCACAATACTGTGAATACCTAAAGCAAAGGTAGGTGCATGACCACAATACTGTGAATACCTAAAGCAAAGGTAGGTGCATGACTACAATACTGTGAATACCTAAAGCAAAGGTAGGTGCATGACCACAATACTGTGAATACCTAAAGCAAAGGTAGATGCATGACCACAATACTGTGAATACCTAAAGCAAAGGTAGGTGCATGACCACAATACTGTGAATACCTAATGCATAGGTAGGTGCATGACCACAATACTGTGAATACCTGAAGCAAAGGTAGGTGTATGACCACAATACTGTGAATACCTAAAGCAAAGGTAGATGCATGACCACAATACTGTGAATACCTAAAACAAAGGTAGGTGTATGACCACAATACTGTGAATACCTAAAGCAAAGGTAGATGCATGACCACAATACTGTGAATACCTAAAGCAAAGGTAGGTGTATGACCACAATACTGTGAATACCTAAAGCAAAGGTAGGTGTATGACCACAATACTGTGAATACCTAAAACAAAGGTAGGTGCATGACCACAATACTGTGAATACCTAATGCATAGGTAGGTGCATGACCACAATACTGTGAATACCTGAAGCAAAGGTAGGTGTATGACCACAATACTGTGAATACCTAAAGCAAAGGTAGATGCATGACCACAATACTGTGAATACCTAAAGCAAAGGTAGGTGTATGACCACAATACTGTGAATACCTAAAGCAAAGGTAGATGCATGACCACAATACTGTGAATACCTAAAGCAAAGGTAGGTGTATGACCACAATACTGTGAATACCTAAAACAAAGGTAGGTGCATGACCACAATACTGTGAATACCTAATGCATAGGTAGGTGCATGACCACAATACTGTGAATACCTGAAGCAAAGGTAGGTGTATGACCACAATACTGTGAATACCTAAAGCAAAGGTAGATGCATGACCACAATACTGTGAATACCTAAAGCAAAGGTAGGTGTATGACCACAATACTGTGAATACCTAAAGCAAAGGTAGGTGTATGACCACAATACTGTGAATACCTAAAACAAAGGTAGGTGCATGACTACAATACTGTGAATACCTAAAGCAAAGGTAGGTGCATGACCACAATACTGTGAATACCTAATGCATAGGTAGGTGCATGACCACAATACTGTGAATACCTAAAACAAAGGTAGGTGTATGACCACAATACTGTGAATACCTGAAGCAAAGGTAGGTGAATGGCCACAATTGTCCCCCTACAAGCTATTGTACCCATATATTTTTTCAGGATCCCTGGACGTTGGTATTGAGAAGTACCTCGGGAACAAAAATGAAAATTTCTGATGTGTGGTTTGGGGCTGGAATTTCTGAAGAAAATGAGAATCTAAAATCAACCGACAGTGCAATTCCTGGGGTCTTCAAAACTGGCCACTTAGACACAATATGGAGTCAGGCGAAGATGGTATCTACCTGTTACTTCATCGTCCAACTGAATGCACTCAGACATGCTAATGTAGTGGCACATCTTCCTTTTTATTAGATACAGTATTGAATAATCTAAAGCCAGTAGTTTTGTCTTTATTAGTGAAAACAAACAATTATTAACTATATTATGAATCAGAATATGAGCAGATGAATCCTGCATATCACGTTTATGATAAAATCTTCTATTTTGGAACTAATTTATATCGGTCTTTAAATCACATGTCTAAAGGGGGGTTAGACGTGCTTCACATCAGAGGTGATATTTCTAATTTCAAATGCTATTGTTTTCTCTGGTGTTTTGGGGGTTTAAGGTGAAGGTGGCCATATTTTCTGGCGGGGTGGAAAAGGCGTATATAACATTTGATGCAGAAGGTGTGGCCATGGACAAATGGTTTGATCAAACTCGCATTATCAGCACCTCCTTCCTGACATTAACACCGGAAAATCTAGACAAACAAGGTGGCCATGATTTCTTCACCATTCAAGGGTATCTACATGTGTTTACTTTTGTATCAGACAGTATATTAATGAATAAGAATATGATTTTTATAGTATGCTATAGAATACATTGCCTGGCATCAAAACAACCCCCCCCCCCCGCATAACCCCCTACTCCTGTCTTCAGACAAACCCCCATTTTTTAAAATCAAAATCTGGATATCTGTTTTGGTCTCCACGATTGCGGAGCGTGTCAGGCAATGATAAAGAAAAAAAATAACTTACGATATCCATGACTATTCCTATTTCTATTTATCTACCGTGAGTGCATGTGTGTACAAATAAATATAAAAGCGTGATTTGATAATAATCTGGTATCAAAATGTGCTGATATCAAATGGTATCACTCACACTTTCACAGTCAAAGCGGGACAGGAAGGAGATTCTATGCCTTCCGGTCTCCAGGAACATGCGCGATGGGACAGACATCTTTCTGGTTTGTGGTTTTGGATGGATATGAGTCTTGTCAAGAATGGACTGGAGGGATAACTGACACTGACAACTGGCCTAACTTCCTGTATGGACGAGACCACACATGGGCGTCTGGAGGAGGTGAAATACGTCATTCACATGGCATTTCCAGAGTGTTCTATTATCTTCTAAATCGTTATCCATTTTCCCAATCTCTATACTACTTCTTAATTCTCAGTGAATTTTTAGTGGACGGCGTCGGCCACAGAAGTTGTCAATATATTGATTCGAACTTTTTGAAATGGCAATAGAGTTTTTCGTGCACTTCCGATTACAATTGTGCAGTTCCTGTGTGTTTTCAATGGGGCTGTATGGCCACCCGCAATCGGTCTATAAAGAATAACTTCATTTCTTAGGGATATATTTAAATCAAACATTTAGCATCTGTTAAGTAAGTTTTAAATTTTTAAGTTTAATTTGTGCAGATGTGCTGTATTGAACCCAAACCTAATACTTAAAGCACTCATGGAATCGCAGAGGTCACAGGCAATCTTACAGAGGTTTGGGGTATGCTTAAATGATATATGTTATCCCACTAAGATCAACTAAAATCAACCAAAATACGCCGACCATGGATATTGTGTTTTGCTTAAAGTGCCAAGTACTGGATGTACTCTTGTGACCACCAGGTGGCCACATGTGACCTTTATTGTGGTCTGTCAGGGTGTAAGGCCTGTACCAAGGGACAAACATTATTGGACAAACAAGCCTCTGTTAGCCAAATCAATCCCTTGTCCCAATCTGAAGGTGCTCCATAGTTAGAAAACTTTACCCAGCAGTTGTTTGCACTAGATCACTGGACAGCTGAACAAAGTATGTTGACGAAATGTCCAATGGATGATTTCGATTTTAGCAGAAGACTGATCCACTTTTAAATGGCACAGAAATTTGTGTACGGGAAATATGATGGGTAATAACATTTGATTGCAAAGTTTGGGGTACAAGCATTTATATTATGCAACGAAAAAGTGCTTGAAAATCTGATTTCATGAATGCTACGAAACGATAATTGATTAAACCAAGGTAATTAATACGTCAACTTATTTATTTATTTATTTATTTATTTATTTATTTATTTATTTATTTATTTATTTATTTATTTATTTATTTATTTATTTATTTATTTATTTATTTATTTATTTATTTATTTATTTATTTATTTATTTATTTATTTATTTATTTATTTATTTATTTATTTATTTATTTATTTATTTATTTATTTATTTATTTATTTATTTATTTATTTATTTAGTTTTGTTTAAATTTTACTCAGATTGGTAAAATGTGATAAAAAGTGCATAAATAAACAACTATTTAGAGAAATAAAACATGGAACCTCTTTCTCAATCGGAGGAGCCATTTTTGGGGGTAGAAATCAGGTGGTGCCACAACAAAGATGGTCACTTCGTTTATAGTTTGAATTTATTCATTTAATCTTTTGTACTCTTGCTTAAACAACGACAAATGGTCAAATATTAACAAATAGACTCTAATATATCTCAATGCAACTTTATATTTGATATGAAACGATTTTAACATGTTAATCACATTTACAGCTCTCATACAGTTCTTGAGACATTTCCCATATATGTCATTAAATCTGATGAAAAATATTGATTTTTTAGTTCACGAAAGTGGAGTGTAATATAAAATAGAATATTTTATAGATTATTGTGTTCAAAATCTATTATTTAAAGATCACATATCCACATATGCAAGCAATTTAGGTTGATATAATACTGACAGCACATCGCCAATATTATATACATGTATATGTAACTCGGCAATATTTTGTTCAACAAGTACATTAAAATGCAGCTAGCTGAAATACCTGAAATGATTGTATTTATTCTGACACTCAGAAATAGGCTGATTGTCGATCTCCATATTGTTTTCCCCCATTGAAAAGTACACATTTTACCGGAACCAGAACCGTACAACTCTTTACTTGCTTTATATATACCGGAACCAGAACTGTACAACTCTTAGCATGCTTTATGTTTACCGGAACCAGATATATTACCGGTATAACTCTTAACATGCTTTATATTTACCGGAACCAGAACTGTACAACTCTTTATATGTCATCATTGATGATAGAGATTGACATAGGTCGTATGAGATAACAATATCATTTGGAAAATTGTTTTCCAAAACTGGCCCCCACATCTTCTTTGCTTTCGTAACCATGTAGGAAAATATCAATAATCAATAGTATTACATGCATCATTTATGATTTCAGGATTCGACAGAGGAGACTTGTTTGCCATATTTGTGAAGATATAAGGTTCACGTCAATAACACCGTTCCGTTTCATATGGTGACCCGCTTTTAATGAGGATTGGAATAAAAAGATGAACATGAGATACACATTTCATGTGTGTGTCCATGTTTGTCAGCCGTAAAAAAAGATAATAAAATCAACTTGGATGGGTCTATCATCCATTCATCACTGAAAATGAATAAAGGAGTGGACATTAATCAGATATTACTGTTGCTGCTCGCCATCGCTGGTTGCTTGTTGTACATAGCTTCTTACTGATAATTGTTTCGTTAATAATTTATAACATGCATTACATTGATGTGCACGTATGATGACCTAATCGGTTTGGCCAACCTGAATAGAATAAACTGCTCATATGGATGTCAATTAACATTTTCACTACTATGAAGCAAGCCTTCATGTGGAGTTTCCCCGTTCAGGACCGGTTGTAACACACCAGGTGGCAGCATGGGCCACTCAAGCAGTGAACATTTGATTAGATACATCAGTAGAAATAAAAGACATAGTTTTACTGTGTGGAATACATCTAAAAAGAGTCATGATTGAATGTGCACTTTTGTAGGCTATATTGATCAAATATTGCCAGTGACCTTGTAATGACCTTTAAATGGTTTGAAAATGGAACTTTACCATAATTTTTAATAATCAGTCATCTGCATCTTTTTAATATGGACTCATAGAGTCCTTATTCATCTAAATCCAATATAATTAACAATATCAGAGTACATTATATATTTTGCATCACTATTCAAGGGAAATTGAAGAAGAAATGACATGCTGAGTTATTATCTATTATAACAACTTATTAATGGTTAATATATGAAAGAACACATTATATTGCACAGGGAAAAAAACTTTAAAACTGAACAAGAACTAAAATTAAAGTGCGTCAATTTTAACAAGCTAAATTTGATCACAAATAGCTTGAACGTGGTTGGTGTACAAAAGATGAAAATTGACGGACTTTATATTGATCCAATGCAATCTTTGAAAGATTCGTATTTGAAATATAAGTGTAATTTTAGAATATAATCCCAAATATGTTTCAATAATAATGATAATACATACAAAATTATAACTAACTCTCAGAGTATATGAAAATGTCTTATTAAATGGGCGTAATATGCAATAGAAGACATCTTTCTGTAAATTGTCATATATGCTGAGTGAAAGTAACACAATGTACCCACTGCAATAGGAAATGTTGTACTACTCATTTCACGTTCAGTATCTCCCATTTCTAATGATGACACTACAATTTATTTGTACTTCAGTCCAAAATGGTGTTTCACACATTGTGTGTGCTTTTGTTTTGTACTTTTTTATTATCTCACGAAAAGAATTATAAAAACTGTAGGCTCTAAGTTGTGGAAGATAAGATTAGTTTTACAAACAACTTTTACGGAGGCCCAGATAACGTTATACTCCCATGCACTTCTCGCCCTATTGGAGAGTTGGAGTTCATTATGCTGCCGTTCATCAAAAGTATATGGACCTGATGCGGTATCATGGCATAACTCAAATGCTTTATGTGAAACAGTTTGAGAGTGTCTTGGCATCAGGCAACCATGCCGAATATTAATTGCACCAAGTTTCCTTTCCACAAGGCAACAATTGTTCAAAGCAGGTCAAAGCGCTGATACATATTCTGATGTTTTCACTTTGTCTTTATCTAAAACCAGAAAAATATTATTTAAAATGGTTTCCTTAATGAAGAGAAGCAATTAGCAATTGCAATAGCAATTAATATTCATTGAAATGTTTTATGTCATGTACTATATGAGGACATATTGTCCACAAAGCACGCTTTTTGAAAAACAATTTTTCCCGAGAGTTCAATTTTATCAGGCACCAAATAAAAATTCACACTAGATCAATCAATTACTATACTGTAACTATTTTAAATGATTGTATCTACAAATTATCCTTTGTAATATATTCTTAATACCAATATCAATGTTGTTTTTTTACCCTTATTGACATAGAAGATAGGAAAGAAGGAGACTATTCTTTACTTACCTAAGTGTCCATTTTCCTTCAAGAGAGCATTTTCTTTAGATTTGCCATTAACTTTCATATATTTCGCTTCTTCTGCTTTTTCTTTAAAATATTCATATGTGCCATGCTTTTTGAAGTCAAAATGTACCCATCTAAAATCAAGTGAAATATGCCATTACTGAAGTTTGAAAAGTTGAATAATTGATATGAATTATGTGATGTCTATACTCTTTTATTCCTTTATAATGGAAAATGATGTTCTAATCTAATATTGTACAATACATGGATTCCCGATTGGGAAAATTTATTCAAGGAGTAAAATGTCATTTCAGTATAACATAGCATTTATAGATCTAGCCATGTGCGCAGAGAGTGTGAATATAGAACGATGTAATAAACATATAGTCGAAAGTCTCAGCCAATCAGTGATCAAAGGTGTTTGTGCATCACTCATATGTCAGATTCTCATTAGATACAGTGAAATCCATAAAACAAACGGTCATCAATTCATAACTGTGTCTGATAGAACTGATTTAAATGGCACAAACATATCAAGCTCCTCCTACATTTGACTGGGCGGAAATATGGCGCTCTTACATATATCACATTTATAGCAATTATGTTATGCCAGTAAAAAGGCGGCAAATACATAGTTTGTATTAAATCTGTAACAAAGAGGGCACTACTTACATAATTTGCACTATGGGTATAGCGTAGAGGGCAGCACCAAGCACGAATGAGAATCCAGGCCAGAAGGTGAGGGTGAGAGGGTATATAGTGTTGTAGAATGATGTTCCTATCAGATCACTGATGGCTTGTATGGAACCCACTAAGGCAAACATCTTGCCTGCAACACACATATATCAAATCATATTGTTCAAGTGTCACCCACTGGGATTATCGTAACTTGAAATGCAAAGGTCATTTATGGATGAGTCATTTATCCTGCTTAATGCAGTGATTCTGATTTAGTTTGTGTTGAGTTCTTATAACTAACCGCGCACCTGTTTCATTTGCCTCACTCAGTAGAGACATTAAGGATCTATGTGTTGTCCAAACAAAATCTTGTAAAAATCCACCTGCAGCAGCTACAATTATAATTATCGACAACATGAAAATATTTTGTGGGGCTAGATATCCTAAATAAATGAAATTGGTGATAAACATTGTGATCATTCTCTGGTCAGATCTTACCCAGGAAAACCATCCATGTTGTGGTGGAGAAGCCAAATATCACCTGAGAGATGATGGCGGAGATGAACCCAACAACCATCAACAAAGGATCCTGAAAAACAATCAATCATGGTATAAGTCACTGAACTCTGAACAAAGTCACCGAACAAAGTGTTCCTTCTCAGACCAATTAACCCTTCTAGTATAGGCTCTGAAGATTCAAATTATCACGATTTCACTTTAGGGTTTAAATAACGGAAAAGTTGTGAAGAACCATATCTTTTGCTATAAAAGAAACCCTAAAATTAGTACCTAAATAGGTATAAAATTAAATATAAATTTAATATAATCACCATGGCCACAGAATGCAAATTTTATAGCTTATAAAATTAAGGGTCGAGGATTGAGATGGAGAATATATTTCAGGAAGATTCTAAATTTTTTTTATAATAGGTTTGATGAGGTTTCATGACCATGTTGGAAATTTGTATGATTTTAGGAGGGCGCATATAGACCAATAACTGGTCACTTAAAAATCATTTGTATTGAAATATCAAGGAAATATTGTCAATTAGAAAATATATTGAGATCTTAATTACCTTACAATTCTTCTTTTTCAAGATGGGGAGGATGACAAGTTGGCTTATGGCTTTTAGACTGTGATTGAAGCCATTGAGGTAGCCAAACATACTTTGAGACCAGCTGAGTGGCTGTCTCTTCACATAAAGAAAGCTCAGTACATAATGGGCTGAAAGTATAGAGATATCAGATATACCACATTATCTATCACTCAAAAAATATTTATATCATCTGTCATATTTATGAGTTTTATTTCAGATAAAGGATGACATGAGTAAAATCATTTATATTTTTATAAACTAAAAGCAAACTTAATCATAATGCTTATATTGACTTGATGTAGGTAATAATGGGAAAGGAAAATGCTAAATAACTCACGCATTCCTCCAAACATGATAACAATCATCATAGGCAGGATGTGTAGCAGGTGAACTCTTCCATTCCTGGGACGCTTCCGGAATACACTCCTCACTATATCCGCCATCTTGGCCATTTGCTTTTGACATATATTCTTATCTTCATTTAATTCAACAATGTCTTTATCCATCTTAGATTCAGGTGTTTTTATATCCTTAATTAAGATGATGATATATAGTATAGCTACTATTTGTAAGATCATTGATGTAGAAAATATAAAAAGGTAGCTTGTGTTATCTAGAATTAACCCTCCAACGAAGAATGATAGAAGCACACCAAGTGAGAACATGGATTCTGCCACAGCTATTCTGGTAGTTCTGTTCTCCTCGCTGGTGATTACACTGATATAACTCAGCATTGCCATGAAATAAGTAGGCCAGCTACCAGAAAAACCTGAAGGTAAATGATAAAGATCAAACATTGTTTATTGTGTTTAAATAGCTTGTACACAATTATGTGTTTAAATAGCTTGTACACAAGTATGTGTTTAAATAGCTTGTACACAATTATGAAAAGAAGCAGTATGAGACAACATGAGCCAATATATTCCCAAGTAAATTTTAATTGCCTAAAGCAGTCCTTATATGCCCCATTATATATCCTAATATAGTCAGTTATATATCCCATTATTCTTATAAAGTTGACAAATTTATCATTGTGTGATACCACTTTAACTTCGGAATTTGGCATTTAAATTTATGTTTCTTGACATTCCATATCCCATCATCTCAGCTAATAAATATAGTAATCTGAATTTGAAACACCTTACCCAGCATGATTTTACCAAAAAACATAAAGTTGATTGGGAGTGATGGGATGCATATCATTAAGACGAGCCCAAGTGATTCCAATGCAGCGCCACACAGTGGAATTATCATGCATAACTTCCTGCTGTACTTGTCGCTGATGATTCCATATATAACAATCATAAATAGAGGAGGTATTGACGTGCCCATATTTGCATACCTGTAAATAATAAAAAAAAGATAAGCAATTATCAAACTAAGAAAACTTATTTGTATTATATCGTTTTAGAGTTAGACTTTTTCATCCACACTATAATATTAATCATAGTACAGAAAGGACACCGTTTTTGCCTAAATATTTTCTTACAATTGAATGGCTTTGTTCATATTAGTCATAATACTTAAAGCTTTCATGAAATCACAAAAGTCACTGGCAATTTCAAAATGATTTGCATGGGTTATGATTAAATGATATGTGTTCACGAAACTGTCATACAAACAAGCTATCTAACTTAAATCAACCAAAATACACCTGCCAGGATTATTGTGTTTTGCTGAAAGTACCCGGCAGAACTCTTGTGACTAAAGTTAGTTGACAAAGTATTGCCGAAGACTTTCAAATGGCACAGAAATTTATGTAGGTGAAATATGATGGGTAATAACATTTGATCCCAATGTTTGGGCTAGAACATTTATATTATGAAATGTAAAAGTGCTTGAACTTGTCAGCAAGGCCCTTTTGCTCAAGATTAGGTACTAATTGTTTCGGTACACCTCGTTTGGTAAGTTTGGATTATAAGTGTGGTTTCATAATTGGCACAGTTTCTTCCAAAGATCAGCGTAATCGTCATGTTGACAGGCATGATTGCATCTGGTATTGGTTTATTCATGATGGCTCATTTAATAAATCATGAAAACTTCTTTGCTTCCTTCTTGATCGGTTTTAGGGCATCACCAGAGTATAATGGTGAGAAATTGGCAAGAGATGAGGGGTCATTATTTGTAGCGGACCCAACATTGTTCATTATGCCATCTGTCTAGAAAATACACCCCATCGATTCACATCACCTTTGTGCTTTATTTAAATTAATATATTCTTTGCCTTTCTGTTTTAATGTTTAACCTTTTCCTCTTTCTGTCTTAAATGGTAACCATTTTCACTTATTCGATTCTAAGTTGTGGAAATCATCTTGCACTATTTCGCCTGGGTAAGGGAATGCAACATCATCACTCCCTTAAATAATATCTGAATTTCGTTAGAACAGAAGTACTTCACGTACGATACTCTTCCCAGAACCCTCCCCTTGTATCTACCATATCTGATATCAGAAGTGTTTCATGTGCATAGTCCTCCCAGAAACCTCCCAGAAGTATGCACAGAAGTGTTTCATGTGCATTCTCCTCCCAGAAACCTCCCCTTGTACCTACCATATCTGATATCAGAAATGCTTCAGGAACATACTCCTCAGAAGCATTTTCGTGTACCATATCCTCTTTGTGTTTATAATAGAAATGTGACATTTACATATTCCACATGAATGCATCTCCTTGTACCCTATCCTTTTTGGGTTTATAATAATAATAATAGGACACTTACATATTCCACCTGGAGGCATCTCCTTGTACCCTATCCTTTTTGGGTTTATAATAATAATATAACACTTACATATTCCACCTGGAGGCATCTCCTTGTACCATATCCTCTTCATCCTTGAATGTCTCGTTGTGAAGGTTGTTGCAAATATCTTTTGTTCCAAATCGTGTCATGCACAGCTTTTCATAAACAAATGCCATTTCTGCTGGATTCTGCAGAAATGCTGCTATAATATAGATAAATGTAGCAGGTTCCACTGTGATATTCGTAACAAAGTCCTTAATTTTCTTTGACCCTAACATTGTCAATTTGATGAAAATTCGTGGATGATCTAAATAAAACTGGAATGCTTTTTCTTTTCTCAGGAGACACTGAGGATGTGATGTTTCACTTTAATCAACAGAAGGATGTAATGAAGCAGTCACATAACCCTAGAACAGGCTGTTTTATAATTTTGTAATCAGATGTGGTCAATACACGTGAGAAGATAAGAATTTGAATTGACAAGGATTTAGGGCTGTAGTTGTATTTGGATTGAGTAAATACACCTGATATTGGGATTTAAAAGTACGATTTTCATGATAAGGGCAGCAGGTTATTACGGGTGACAGGTCCAATACATATCTATATCAGTATATTTCCACAAACCAATGCACAATATACGATAGAATTCATTGACAAATATTTTAAACAAACAATATTCTTTGACTTGTTAAACTAAACCTAGCAATCTGTATATTGACCAAATTTAAGGTAAACTGAGGCATTTGTTGTTAGATGTAACATAATGTATTAATGTATATTTCTCATGATGATGGTCCGGAGATTTCTGTAAGTTCTGATACATGCACGAACGAAATTGAGGAATAAAAGATTCAAATAAGAAGAGTATGGTCATTCAGACATTTCTATGATTATCTAATTCTGCATGGCGATTGAGAGTCACAAATTGCCTTTGCCAATACACATTGTTTTTTTTGTGGGTAGGAATTCCGCACATTAGCATGCAATTACCATACAGCCAGTAAAGACGTGATATTATGGAATTCATCAGCTTACGATTAACACTCAAATTTGCAGTTGGTACTCATTACATAGGTAGGATTCAATTACTGCCTCTGCAGTCACGGCCCTGTATTTGATACCATTCTAAATTTGGAAAGATATAAAAACTTGCCTTGCTCACAAAAATATCATCAAATCTGAATTGACCAACATCAGATTATGAACAGTAATCAGGTGTCTGACACATAAACTGACCAATCAGTACAACTGCCCAAAACAAATCTATTTATATGCTTTCACCAATCAGTGGACAGTCAGATTTTTAGGAATACTGATGACTGTGCGCAGTTTGTACCTTTGGAGGCAGGGTATGCAGTTGGTGGAGTCTTATACAATCCCATATACATTGCCGGCCTCCTACATCCAACTACATCCTGCACTACTATTTCAAATTCCTGTGTCCCTCAAGGAATGACCATTAATGATGGTGGAGATAAATAACTATTGACAAAAGACTTTCATGAGATAGATAGATAATTCAGTTGTTTTACTCCACCCCTGAATAATGTTCTGTCTTTTGTTTATATTAGGTCAGTGTTATTAATTGTTTAACCCAAAAGAAAAGCTTGACTTGCATTCTTTTGAGCTTGAACTGATCTTCTTACCACAACAATGGCATCACTTTTGTCTGGCTTTTAGAATCATTGTCAGTAAGCTGGTAAATATGTGGGAGTGAACGAATGACGTCATTCACGGCCAGTTCTGCCCGATACACCAGAGGTAGTATGTGAATCAACCGCGCCATTCAGAGTTCAGATACTTCCAATGTTTGGACAAAGTTGAATATAAAATTGGGATACATGCAGACCGTTTTTACCATGCCAAAAATGCTGTCTGATTCATGTTCTAAATAAACACAAACAGCCTTATGTCAACCTGTAACGTGTAAAAAGTATATTTATATAACTCTGTTATCTATGCCCGGTTACTGGTTACAACACTTATCTACCAAGTGCTCAGATTGTATGTGTTAAGTGCCAGATACATAAAGGTCCTTGGGCCTCAAATAGTATCATTTGATTGGTATAATAGTGGACAATTGGATGAAATGAGCTTGGCTTGAGAGATATGTCAATGTCATTGTTTTGAGCAAATTCAAATGACAAGTCCCATGACTGAACTGTCAGTATCGAAACTGAATATTGAATTTTACAACAAGTACGTTTCGATCAGAATAAAAAAAAAGTGGCACAGTAATATTATATTCTATGATTACATTTTTTTCATTCAAGCTATCAAAACATAAAAACATAAAAAACTTCTTTTCATAATATTGTGACAAAATAGGACTTCTCTATCACCAGTCCAAATAGAAATAGGTGCGCACTGGATCGGCCGCAAGTCATGAATATTCATAAAAACCTGGTTGAGAATTGATTGGTGACAGAATAAATGACTATTAATACAGATTCTTATTGGTTGGCGTCTTAGTCAGCCAACTGAGCTGGGATTGGTCAATTCTGATTGTGTGATATTTTGGTGGATATGACTCATATGACATGTTGTTCCAGATTCAAACAACTTCAATGACGGGCAATGACAGGAGATGTAATGAGGATCACAAATGTATGCAGAGTATTGCAACTATTGTATTGCACCGGACATATTCATCATTTAAGTGTCCCTTTAATTTGGAAACAATTATAAATTGCAAAATCTACAATGTGAGAAAGGGGGAAGTTGCTTCTAGTGTTTGTTATGTTCTGTTTTTTTTTTAATTTTTTTTTTTATTTTTTTTTTACCGATTTGAAGACTATATCAATGTAGCATACATATGTATTTAGCTGTGATTTATGCATGGCTCTATACAAAACCTCAATCTTAACAATATTGACAGTTTTAAATATAAATTCAACTGAACTCATTTGCTTAACCCATGAGCTGTGATTATAGACAATAATGATTACTGGCTTTGTGACTCTCATGTTCCGGCAGCACCTTGGGGTGCGCGCCTCGCTGGGGCATGGCTTGGAACTGAGAGCAATATAACTTTATTATTGCTCTCAGCTTGGAATTAGCGCTGTGCAAGTGCACATATATTAATATTAATATCTTAACTCCTTGCAAGTACACTATTAACTGTATATTGCCATATCCTATTCATATTAATCTTCCAATATGAGATCATCTTTACGATCATTATATAATACGTTTTGGGATATTTTTTAACATATAAACAAACAGCTGATAATTTAACAGCTGATAATTTATATAAAATTCTGAACATTTCACATCTGATCATATTTCATTGCATAATAACAGCTTATGAGTGGTGTACTGCATGGAAAAACATTAATACTATAAAATATGAAAATGAAGTCGTCAATTTCAGATTTATCAAACTTGTTGACGGGCTAAAATTTGATTAAAAACAGCTTAAACATGGTAGGTTTACAAAAGATAAAAATTTACAGACTTTTAATTTCTAATCAAACGTTTGCAATAGTTGATAATAACAAATCTATCAATTGTAAACACAAATTGATTTCCTCATTTCATAGCTGATATATTTGCATAAGTTTTCGTGTATCTATATTCTACAATATGGTCATAAATCGTTTCATAAATATGTGAATAAGAAGTCAATAAGAAGTGGTTGGTGGTGGGTCCCTGACCCCGGGCCCCTGATCCCGAGCCCCTGATCCCGAGCCCCTGGTCCCGGGCCCCTAATGACATGTTGAAGTGCAACCAAGGTATGGGGAGGAAATACGCCAGGTAACCGAGTACACACACCACACAGGACAAAGAACTCGGTCACGTGGTACACTGGTAACAACGTGTTCTGAAACTTGAGGAGGAGCAACATTCAGGTCGGGCCAGAACTGAGGCATATCAAGTATTTATTTGGTGGGGGCGAGGCGTACCCAGTCATGGGTTCACATCCAGAAGGTTATCATAAGGTGCCATAGTATATGCAAGTTCTGGCACTTGGGGTAACACCATCAATATCACAATTAATCAAAAGCCTTTTATGCATTTAATTATTACATTTTCAAATGAGATATAGTCAATAATATATACCTGTCAGTGGCGGATCCAGGGAGGGAGGGGGGCTTTTGGGAACTGGACCCCTCCCCCCCCCCCCCCCCCCGCTTTATTTCAGACCACATCCCCCGGTGTAAAAAAATCCTAGATCCGCCCCTGCCTGATAAACCCTTTCTTGATACGCCTTGGAGCCCACGTGTGGAGGAAACACGAGGGGTTTCTATATAAAAGACTGTGACAAAGCAAAGTAGGAAAATGGAATTAAGCAATCGGAGGGGCCGCCATGTGACCAGATACAATCCTTTGTCAAACTTACACCATGCTGTCACAAGATCCGCGAAGTAACAAGTGAGAGAGCTGGAATTATGCAAGTTTATAAGCTTTGGTGGCGTTGGTTGTCACCAGCATCACTCAGAGCAATAATTTCCCAACAATTCCAACCAATTCTTTGATTTACTTTTGATAAAGGAGAGAGGTGAGTGCGTGTTATTATTTTTTTAGAATCTTGCTTTTAAACTATTTCTTATTCTACTGTATTTAACAATAAATGCAAATGAAATAGGCCTGGCTATTCACGGTAAAATATGGACGGAAGGTAGTGTGAGAATTATCAAATAGAGAAATTGCAAGTCAGATTTAATCTGGGCCCGGCAAATGCTTGAATGTAGAACATAAATGGAATATAGATTGTAATATTGATTTAGCTGAAGTCACTTAAGACAGGTTATATGAGGGAATAAGATAGATGAGTCGTGATTAGATACAGGAACTGTGGTTATAGCACAACAGGATATTCCATTCAGAATTGAACAGGAAGGAAGCGTAAATACTGAAAAAAATGAAGTCTGTGGCAAAAGAAATTTTAAGGGCCTTGCGTGCATTCAGTGCCCCCTGGAAGGACTTGTGTGTATTGAGTGCCCCCTTGAAGGCCTTGCATGCATTCAGTGCCCCCTTGAAGGCTTGCATGTATTCAGTGCCCCCTTGAAGGCCTTGCGTGTATTCAGTGTCCCCTTGAAGGCTTGCGTGTATTCAGTGCCCCCTTGAAGGCCTTGCGTGTATTCAGTGCCCCCTGGAAGGCCTTGCATGCATTCAGTGCCCCCTTGAAGGCCTTGCGTGTATTCAGTGCCCCCTTGAAGGCCTTGCGTGTATTCAGTGCCCCCTGGATGGCCTTGCGTGCATTCAGTGTCCACTGTAAGACCTTGCGTGTATTCAGTGCCCCCTTGAAGGCCTTGCGTGTATTCAGTGCCTCCTGGATGGCCTTGCGTGCATTCAGTGTCCACTGTAAGACCTTGGGTGTATTGAGTGCCCCCTGGAAGGCCTTGCGTGTATTCAGTGTCCCCCTGGTGGTTGATGCAGATAATATTAAACCAGTCTATAATAACAAAGCTTTCTTAAAAATGTGAACCCAGAAATGTCCTTTATTTTTTCAGTGATAGTGGATTGCGACCGTTGCTTCCTTCATCATGTGTAATGGATCATCGGACCCGGTTCCGTGCACAGCAGGAAAACCACAAGGTGTACATTATGTTAGCGTGGACCTATTTGAGCGGTGCACGGGGACAGCCGGGGTGATGGCAGCAGATACGCACCTTCAATGGCAAAATCCAGGTGCATGGGAAATAAGATAAAGACAGGGTGACATTTGAAAACCGCAATACAGGATGCTATTGTTGTCAGCGACACCTAGTGAGTCACTGTCAGCGCTCTCTTGTGGCTGATAGAAACGATACTGACTGATTTAAGGTTCTTATATCTGTACCACGGCTCTTGATTTATTATAATATTAGAGGCTAATAAGTAATTGTTAGATATATATATATATATATATAACTTTACAAAATTCGTTTTGATATTTGAAAAATGCAGACCTGATTTTCACTAACAGCTGCAGGTATGTACAATTTGATAAGCATAAGTGAACAAGAAAGCTGCTCGCGTCACGACACAAAGCAAACCACAAAACCACAACAGGTGTCGCTGTCACTGGACGTGAAGTTAATTGTAAAGAAAATGTGTCTTTGGGACCTGGAATTTAGTGCACATCTGGACCATACATATTATTGGTCATTTCATAAATAATCTCTTCACCTATTCCATATCACAAATGGAATGGTTTAAGTAGCAGATCTTTTGAAAATATTTCCATAAACCAATAATGCCAATATGTCATCTGGATTTGTATGTTTCTTGTGCTACTTGTGCTATTTGCTTGTGCTGCCTATGCCTTTTAGAGTAACATTTCAACACACAAACGTACCCAGTCAGAATGTACTGGTAAATATTACTCTTTTATACTTTATACTCTATATTCTACTACCAGTATAGAGTGTGGTGTAATGTAGTACATTGGTAGTAGTGTAATGTAGTATATTCTATATTATACTACCAGTAAACTACATTACACTACATACTCTATATTCTACTACCAGTATACTACATTACACTACATACTCTATATTCTACCACCAGTATACTACATTACACTACATACTCTATATTCTACCACCAGTATACTACATTACACTACATACTCTATATTCTACTACCAGTATACTACATTACACTACATACTCTATATTCTACTACCAGTATACTACATTACACTACATACTCTATATTTTACTACCAGTATACTACATTACACTACATACTCTATATTCTACTACCAGTATACTACATTACACTACATACTCTATATTCTACCACCAGTATACTACATAACACTACATACTCAAAGTCAAACAAAGTTCACACTACCCATGTTTACCAGTCATGTGCAGCGTATGGCCAAGACAGACCTCTAGTTGCTGGGAGTGCAACTCTTATGTCTTATAGTAACTTATATTATTACTCTATTATAATTTCAATATGTCATGATGTTCATATATGGCTAAGCTTTCAATACACCAAAATTGTAGAATTGATGCTTAATACCTTTAAGATTGAATGTAAAGTTGCCCTAAGTTGTATTAGAGTTCATTTGTTAACTTTTGAAATTTTATCCTCGGTTTGTTCAATTAAAAGTATAAAAGATCAAAAGAATTCAAACTGTAAACAAGGCGGCCATTTTTGTTGTGGGTCTGCCTGATTAATCCCCTAGAAAATGGCTTCTCCACTGGAGGAAAGAGTTTCAAGATTAACATCTCTTAAAATTTGTTGATCTCTGTAAAGGGTCAAATACATCATATTTTATCAAATTGAATGCCTCTGAAGGAAAGAAATAAGCACCAAAAGGCACCTTGTACAGCGGTGAGATTCACCACGTCGCCCTCTGATGGAGTTCCATGTATTGTCCTATGAGTGATGTCAGTTTTCAATTGATCTCCACTGTGAATATAATGCACAGCTTCTCATGTTGCAGTTCTGGTATCAAGTCAATTATGTCTAAATGTTCTGAGGAAGCAGCTCCCAATACAGTCAGACCTCGCCGGACCGTCCCCCGATAATCCGGCATATCAATTACCGACAGTGATTTGGCTGCAACCATTCTAATCTTTCTTTATTTGTATTCATTTGATGTCCGTTTCATCAAACCGTCAGACTCGTGAAACCGGCAGAATTATGTGTGACAGACCATGACGGACTGGCGGGGCTTGACTGTATATACGAACTTCCACAAAATAATCAGATTTATGAATCACTACATCATGTAACAAAAGTCTAAAATGAATTAATGAAACAGAACCTAATTTATTTCTTCATAAAAAATAATTTTATTCTTCAGTTTTGTAACAGACACATACTCATAAGAGAGTGTCACCTGAGATAATTTCATGTACTGCATATATGGGAGTTCCTCAGTTCATAATCTGGATTTCAACTTTGAAATCAGACACAACTTTCTTCCTCGCTGACCCCCAATAACAAAAATAAGCTTGAGAATTAGTATAAAATATTTTTTATTAATATTTCAACATTGGACAATAAAATGTTGCATGAACTGCAACATACTTGTAACATTTGACTGGTTCAAGACTCACAGGCCTTACATAGGTGAGAATTGACAATCAGTCAAAATCTACAGCTAACATACCAAAGATTAGCGTTATTAGTAAACTATCACAATATTTGTGCCACTCCAGATGTATCACAAACCATCTTTCATTAAAATAAAGACTATTTTTCTGTTTAACAATTTGCACAGAAATTGCACACAAAACGTATCATCATTTAACAAGTCTTGAAATGGAATTTTTTTCTACTCATCAATTAGTTGTGGAAAAATGTAGAAGTGCTTTGCAGCATTAGGTTCACATTATCTTCCCACCATTCACTTCTGCAGCGTTAGATTATCATTATCTCCCCTTCATTCACTTCGAACTGGGATTATTTTATTTTATTGGAGCGTCACTGCACAAAGCTTTTAGGATATGTGATCCAAGAACTGTGGTACATTGCAGGAGTGGTACATGGGCCTTTTGTTGGTTTTTCTTTTTGTAAAATAAAGCTTTGCTTTATGTAAATTTTGTATATAATGTGATCTGCATAATATGTTCCAATAAAGTTTGTACGTAATGTACTCTGCTTATTGCACCATTTCCAGGAATCACCAACAAACTAAAAGGCATTAATAGAAAATACTGGAAAGGTTTCCTGTGCTTTAGTACGTAATAATAAACTATAATCTCATATGTAATCTTTTTCCCCATGTAGCAATAAAAAAAACATTAACCATGCTAACAGATTGAACATATAAAAGATATGTTGTAAATGTTCAATACCTTGCTGTATCAGAAATTGGACTAAATAATTTACACAAAGGTTTTAAAGACTCAGAAAGTGTTGTTTATTGGGATTTGCTTGTGTTGAGTGGGATAAGCCTGTAAATAAAAACATGGTTCTCTCCAGAGAAAGGCAATGGAAAAGGGTCAATGTCAAAATTAATCATTTTTAATCAAGTTAAAAATAGAGAGTATGAACTTTTTTTTACTTCTGGGCAATTTTTGTACATGTAGAAAATAATATATTTTGGTTTAGTTATTTCTTCATTCATTTGGTATTTGAGAATAAATCCACATGCTCAGGGTTTTCTTGGTTTATTAGATTAGATAAAATTAAGATTAATCAAATAACAAGCATATGTATATTTGGAGTATAAAATGTAATAAAATGCTAATAACAATGCCATAATTCACAACCAATACCACACAAATGAAACTGAAATGAAAACTACCCTGTTAAACTGGCCCACAGTATGAGCCATACAAACGACAATGAAATGAAAACTACCCGGTTAAAACCAGGCCACAGTATGGAGGGCGAAGATGGGTTATTCCCTTTATATGTGACCCAAGTTAAAATACAGTGATGAAAGTCAGCATTCAGGAAAAAAACTGAAACCCTTAAAAATTAACCTGAAGATACCCCTATCCCCTTTCAGAAATGTCATTTTTGGATGTTTTAGACTGAGTTCAGGCCATTTTGAATTTCACATTTAAAGAAAAAAAACCTAAATTCAGGTTATTTCCTGAAGACTTTCATCACTGAAAATACATCCTGACTTGAGTTACCTCCCTCATGGCCCCTCACAGCATAAAAAAGGTTCAGTCAAAAAGGTAACAGTCAAAAATACACCAAAAAGTCAGCAAATCAATAACTCTCACAATTGTTAGTGACCAATGGAATTCATTTACTATTTCCCAGTAACCTTTTAAAATGTCAATATATTTACACCCAACTCTACATACTGTGGCATTATTATGACAAAAACTAGTAGTGGTCCTACAACTGAATATAATCTGGACCTAATCACAAGCCAAGGCCTTGGGGCCTTCAGACAATGTATACATTGAATCGGAAAGTCATATTGCATCACATTAAGTTTACATACTTTGTGTCAGACATAAATTGTAAACGATATGGAACCCAATGAAGCAGATGTATTTCTCTCACATTAAATATTTGGATCATAACTCTGCCTAGATTGAGACAGTCTGACCCTGAACGCAGGTGACATTCTGTGGTAATTGGCAAGTAGTCAGGCTAATCATACATGTAAATGGCTAAAACAAAAGCTACATGCACACTCAAGGGGTAAAAACGACATTATTATTGAGTTATTTTTTTGGTCACATACATTTACCTCTCTTTAAAATGACAGTAAATATGAACAAACATATGTACAAAATTGCACGAGCATAAAAAAACAATAACTTGGTCTTAAAAAATCAGGTGACAAATCATGAAAAATTCACTGAGATTACAGATGGTAGATAGACATTGTCAACAATGCAATAATCTCAACAAACCTGACTGGGTAGTCTTATAGACTGTGGACCTACAGCCTGTGGTCCTATAGATTGTGGACCGATAGCCTGTCGATCTATAGACTGTGGACCTATAGACTGTGGATCTATAGCCTGTGGACCTATAGCCTGTGAACCTATAGCCTGTGGACCTATAGCCTGTGGACCTATAGTCTGTGGACCTATAGCCTATGGACCTATAGCCTGTGGACCTATAGCCTGTGGACCTACAGCATGTGGACATATAAACTGTGGATCTATAGACTGTGGACCTATAGTCTGTGGACCTATAGACATTGGACCTATAGCCTGTGGGCCTACAGCATGTGGACCTATAGACTGTGGATCTATAGACTGTGGACCTACAGCATGTGGACCTGTGGATGTGGATAGGCTGTGGATATATAGACTGTGGACCTATAGCCTGTGGACCTATATACATTGGACCTATAGCCTGTGGACCTATAGCCTGTGGACCCATAGCCTGTGGACTTATAAACTGGGGACTTATAGACCGTGGACCTATAGCATGTGGACCTATAGCCTGTGGATCTATAGCCTGTGGATCTATAGACTGTGGACCTATAGACTGTGGATCTATAAACTGTGGATCTAGAGACTGTGGATCTATAGACTGTGGATCTATAGACTGTGGATCTATAGACTGTGGACCTATAGCCTGTGGACCTATAGACTGTGGACCTATAGCCTGTGGACCTATAGCCTGTGGACCTATAGCCTGTGGACTTATAAACTGTCTATCTATAAACTGTGGATCTATAGACTGTGGATCTATAGACTGTGGATTTATAGCCTGTGGATCTATAGACTGTGGATCTATAGACTGTGGATCTATAGACTGTGGACCTATAGCCTGTGGACCTATAGACTGTGGACCTATAGCCTGTGGACCTATAGCCTGTGGACCTATAGCCTGTGGACTTATAAACTGTCTATCTATAAACTGTGGATCTATAGACTGTGGATCTATAGACTGTGGATTTATAGCCTGTGGATCTATAGACTGTGGATCTATAGACTGTGGATCTATAGACTGTGGACCTATAGCCTGTGGACCTATAGACTGTGGACCTATAGCCTGTGGACCTATAGCCTGTGGACCTATAGCCTGTGGACTTATAAACTGTCTATCTATAAACTGTGGATCTATAGACTGTGGATCTATAGACTGTGGATTTATAGCCTGTGGATCTATAGACTGTGGATCTATAGACTGTGGATTTAAACTCCCCACATCCTCAAACTCCCTTCACAAAATCCCCGCATCTTTTAACTCTCATCACAAAAACTCTCCACATCCTCAAACTCCCATCACAAAATCCCCACATCCTCAAACTTCCATCACAAAATTCCCACATCTTTTAACTCTCATCACAAAAACTCACCACATCCTCAAACTCCTATCACAAAATCCCCACATCCTCAAACTTCCATCACAAAATCCCCATATCTTCTAACTCCCATCACAAAATCCCCACAATCATATAATATCCCCATATACAGTTAACAGTTTGTACTGATACATATCCTGGAGTTCAAACAATGACACAAAACTCTTCAGGAAATTGCATCTTAATGTGGTCTGACCAGGCTGAGAGGGAAAACTCCCAACCAATTAGTATAAAATGTTGATGAAAACGTTATATATACTTTTTCAAAGAGACGTTTAGAATAAACACTTTCTTGTTCGTGGTTGACAGGCTCGTCGGTCTTTGGAGAAATAACAGGTAATTATTTTCTTGAAAATAGACAAGAACTTTCTGAATTTCTCACAACATTTGCACTTTCATTAATTTCATTATAATTATTATAATTATTTGAAATTCATCATTTCTTGCCTAAAGATTCCAAATCTTTATGGTAAAGTTTGTATTTTAGTCCCTTATAGACGGATGTGAACTCTTCATCCACAAGATGTACATGCTGGAAGCCATCTTGGATTCCGATGTTGAGCAGGTGAATGATCCTGTGAACAATGGGCGACGTTGCTGAGCTCTCTGCCAGCTCAGCCAATGACATCCACTGACACTGCTCAATCTCGTAGGCGTCTGGGTTCAGTTCGTATGTGACTGGATTCATGTGGCACAAAAAGAAGATGTCTGATCGACCAAACGCTCCGGGCTGGTTGTGCTGCTGTCTGAAGGCTAACACACCTTGGAATTCTGGGAAAATATAAACCAATATCACATGTCAAAAACCTGAGTCACACATCTCCAACTCAATGGATCTTTACCTTTCTTGATTCAGAATTTTATTTTCTCAAAATATTCCCGGTTCTCAGGCTAATTACATTGATGGTAAACATTGTAGTAACAATCATCATTAATGGTGGACAAAATAATCTCACTTAATCAGTAAGATTTTTGTCTTGCAGTCACTTTCTGTCAATCCTTCTGTCAGCATTTGGACAGTTTTACTTCAGTGAGCAATTGCAGATGAGTACTTTGATGTGTCTTTCAACTCAACTATTACACAATATCAAACATATTCTCATGTTCTGACTATATTTGTGGTTTTCCAATCCTGATCACCACTTCCCACCATTGTCACAATGATCACATGAACTTTGTGCTGTGGTGGTCCAAACTGAAGGGGGCCTGAAACTTGGTCAAATATGTCAAAAGCTTAATGAACATTCAAATTTGTTTTTAAATTTAGTATTGGATGCCTGAATCTATTGAGCAGCAGGCATCCCTTTTCAATAAGTTTTCATCAAATTTAATCACAACTTCCTCAGATATTGTACTGCATCAGTCATGGTGGTTAATTGTATATACTTTGCATTAAAACCCACAAATTCTGAGGTGACAGTGTTGCAAATTAAATTCAAGCTTAGTTCCAGTCATTGTTGATATGGACACTTGTTGTTCCCACTTTTATTGCCATTTCAACTGCAAATGTCTCGTGGCAGGATTGGTCAGTGAACCAGATGTGTGGACTACAGTCGTAGTGTCATTATAAAGATAGGCACAAGATATACACAAGATAGACACAAGATAGGCACAAGATAGACACAAGATATACACGAGATAGGCACGAGATAGGCACAAGATAGGCACAAGATAGGCACAAGACAGGCACAAGATAGACACAAGATAGACACAAGATAGACACAAGGCAGGCACGAGATAGGAACAAGATAGGCACAAGATAGACACGAGATAGACATAAGATAGGCAAAAGATAGGCACAAGATAGTCACAAGATAGTCACAAGATAGGCACGTGATAGATACAAGATAGACACAAGATAGACACAAGATAGACACAAGATAGGCACAAGATAGACACAAGATAGACATAAGAATAATTATCAAGAAAACATGCTCACCTGATTTCACACCAGTCTCTTCAAACACTTCTCTTTCTGCAGTTCTTGCTATGATAAATCAAGAATGTATGTTAATATCTCAATATCATAGAAAATATAATATCCAGAAGATTCATTTAAAAGCAATTATCTTAAAGAGTAAATTTGATAATTATGATAATATATATATATATATATATATAAATATATAAATATATAAGCTGCCTCGTTGAAATACTTACACAAGTCCTCTCTAAGTTCAGACAAGCCACCCGGAAACTTCCATTGATTAAACTAAAACAAGTCATCATCAGGGTTATAAAGATAAAGAAGAATAAATACAGCAACATTTTGGACAGAGTTGATCTGCACTATTACTTGATTTATTGATAATTTTTCTGACCTTAATATATTGTGTTTGATATTGATATGACAAATGCATGCAAGTCATACCACAACTTCTGACTTGGAAATATTCTTGATATAAATTGATATAAATAATTCTCTTACCCTATTATTAGCATCCTTCACCATCAACACTTCCCCTCTTTCTATATTTACAACACATCCTGAAACAAATTAAATATATATATATATATATATATATATATATATATATATATATATATATATATATATTGATCAAATGTATGTATTCAAAATGACATAACAAATCTTGTTTTGTGATTCATGAAGGTGTTTCTTTTCTCTGTAAATTGATCTAGTTTTTTTCTACGGACCTGCCACTCCGATCTGATGGGTGCCAAATGTTGGGAGTTTATTAGGTGAGGAGGTCCTGAGCCACTGGCACATGGTGGCAGTGTGGCCCTCTGCATGATGGAAGATGAAGCCCTGCTTGCTGGCCGCTGGGATCAGGTGGCTCTGATCTATGGGAATGTGAATCCAGGCCGCTGGACGATCCGCCATTCTCCACTCCTCAACAGATGCTACAAACACACAAAATACACAGCATTCAACCCTCCACACAATCTGCTTATCTACAATTAAAATGTCATGTCTATGTTCCAAAATTGACAAATTTCTGAATGATATATTAACAAGAAAGTCTTTTTTAAAAAGAAGAATTTGAATACAGTTTCATTTTTGAAATGATATTTATATTTTCTCATAATTTTGAAGTTGCCGTAAATCATAGATGTCACTGACTAACACATGCAGTGAGCTACAGATAAACAGCACACACACACGGTGCATACCCACTCGGAAACTAAGATCACAAGAGTACGAATCGAATGCATTTACACAAATAACTGATATATACACATTAGCCCTTGGTGTCTCTGATCAATATAGTATACAGTATGTTATAATATAGTCTATAGTGTAACATATATTTATTACTGCTCTAAGAGCTGTATACAAAAAAGACTTACATTTTAGTATTTCCTCAAACTGCCCAGCATCAGTGTCAGACGGAAGGTCTGCAACATCTAACACTATGCTCTTAAATCGGTCTTCCTTCAACTTCATGAGAGTTGCAAGTTCATTCATGCCTGAGGCTTGACAGTAATTTCTCCGTTTTGGTGATACATTTTTAACTTTGGAGAGTAGACCAGGTTTTAAGTAATGACTAGAGCATTTGGCACATAACTTTAATGACCTTAACATCTTGAGCAAAACTACTTCTCTGATATCATATGTGTCAGCACCTGAAACAAAAAATGTAATATTTGTAAAATCAATTACAAAATCATTCAAATCAGTTAAAACTCTCCAACAACTTTAAGTTTCCTTCGTGAAAAGTTATAACTGCAGGTAAAGTCAATCATGCAGTGCATACTGTACTGTGCAATGTACAATGTATGTTAGCATATTGACGTCCATGCACCCATAGAGATACTTTCTGTTTGCAATGCATAAGACTTGCAGGAAAGCTGCAAAAAAGGTTTTCCAGTCAAAAGTGATTTTGAGGCAAAAGGGTTCTCGTGGAAGGATCTCAGCATCCAAAGGTCAAATCTCTCCGGATGGTTGTGGGGAAGGGATCTCAAGAGTTTGAAGGACAAGAGTAGGGTGCAAAAGTAATGATCTGCAAAAAATATCTCATGGATGCAAAACACTCTCTTGAAGCACCAAGTATGAGATAAATACCTGTGAATATTACATGACGGTACAGAGGTTTGACTCCCACTGCCCCAGTTCCCATTAGCAAAGTATGGGATCAGTCCCAGGCCCTATTAGCAACGTATGGCATCAGTCCCAGGCCCTATTAACAACATATGGGATCAGTCCCAGGTCCCATTACCAACGTATGAGATCAGTTCCAGGTCCCATTACCAACATATGGTATCAGTCCCAGGTCCCATTAGCAACGTATGGGATCAGTCCCAGGTCCCATTAGCAACATATGGGATCAGTCCCAGGTCCCATTAACAACATATGGGATCAGTCCCAGGTCCCATTACCAACGTACGAGATCAGTCCCAGGTCCCATTAGCAACATATGGGATCAGTCCCAGGTCCCATTAGCAAAGTATAGGATCAGTCCCAGGTCCCATTAGCAACATATGGGATCAGTCCCAGGTCCCATTAGCAACGTATGGGATCAGTCCCAGGTCCCATGAGCAAAGTATGGGATCAGTCCCAGGTCCCATTAACAAAGTATGGGATCAGTCCCAGGGCCCATTAGCAAAGTAGGGTATCAGTCCCAGGTCCCATTAGCAAAGTATGGGCTGAGCTACCCCATACATACACATACAGATGACACTCAGATCTATACAATGTATCTCTTGATGATCAGATGAGAATCTCAGAAAACACATCTAAACTTCAGCTAGAAAAATGAATTAGTGAGGTTAAAACCTTTCTGATCACAAATTGAACTCAAAGGAAAAGACAAAGTGCTAACAAAAGCTATGAACCAACTGTTAGACATGACATTGGTTACAAGGTCTACAAGGTATTAGACATGACACTGGCTACAAGGTCTACAAGGTATTAGACATGACATTGGCTACAAGGTTTTAGACATGACATTGGCTACAAGGTCTAAAGGTATTAGACATGACATTGGCCACAAGGTCTACAAGTTAATAGACATGATGGTTTTATCTTTGGTGGTAATCCATGCATTTTCTTTTTTGGCAAGTTAAGGAGTCCGACGGTATTTTAACCCAGATCCAATACCTAAGTTCATATTTAACTGATGCTCCTTCTTCATTGACTAGGCATGGCAGACACTCGATATGGCTAGACTGTGCTAGTCCAAATGCAAGTAAAGTTCTGGGCAACCCATACGGGTTGCCGAGCAGTTTGCGCTCAAAATAATGACCTAATGGACAATATATCAACAACAAAGCTAAATAAAACATTCAAATTTTGTACCATTTCATCTTGGGTTCGAGCTGCAGAATTCGGCCATATCGAGTGTCTGGCATGCCCCGCTGATGAAAACGGAGCATCAGTCATTTGTTAGGCCTTTTTGGGGTCACAAACTTAAGCAGGTGGAGCACTTTGCGCTCGTCTTTTTGCGTCTAAATTCTGCCAAATTAGAAGTTTGTAGACAACTTAAAATTGTTCTAAAATTACAATGATGTATTTGGGAAGGTCCATGGCAAGATTCAGGAAAAAAAAAACTGCCTGTAACAGTTAAAATATACGTACATTCTTTGTAATATTTGCACAGATTTAATCAATGAAAGAATCAATAACTTTAGGAAAAAAATAATGATCCCTTGTTCTTGGACGTGCAATGGATCTTGGGATTGTTTTTCAATAATCGATGCCCGGATTTGTAATCAAATCGAAGACTTTTAATCGTGGATATCAAAATTCACCGACAAGATGTGCAAGGCCTTGAGCGCAAAGTACTAGCGAGCGCAAAGTACTAGCGAGCGCAAAGTACTAGCGAGCGCAAAGTACTAGCGAGCGCAAAGTACTAGCGAGCGCAAAGTACTAGCGAGCGCAAAGTACTAGCAAGCGCAAAGTAGTAGCGAGCGCAAAATACTAGCGAGCGCAAAGTACTAGCGAGCGCAAAGTACTCTGCAACCTGTACCCTATTCTGTTATAAGTTGTAGATAATTGATTAAATATGATTTTCTCAGAATGAGGGTGACATTGAAATGATCTAAGATAAGGTATGAATAAGTTCAGTGCAATGCAACAGTTCCAAGTGATTTATCAGAAAGCTTGTGTCTTACAGGTCTGATTACATGCATTTACCTTCACTCATGGCAAGATCGCTCACTTAACATTTGGCATGGATCCACAATTCAATACATATGGACTGTACATCTGTATTTGTGTTATACAATTCATCAATCCTTAACACATACCTGCAAACAACATTTATTCAAGTAGAGAGTCCATCACATCATCAGATTGTTATTCCAAAACAATAATATCCAAAATCTTAAAAAAATGTTTGGTTCTCCAAATCTGCCTTTATCAGCCATGAGGGAAATAAACAAGTCACATGTCACTTGTGTGTGTGTGTGTGTGTCACCTGTCCATTTCAATTTCCACATGAGAGACTCTCTATAAGCTCATTACATAACAAGCCAACTGATTGAAATAACAATTGTCAATCCAAAGGTCAGCTCGGTGTACGTGATTTAAGTCCTGTAGATCTAAACTTGTTTATCCTGTATTAGTTGTCATGGAATGTGAACTAATTTGATCTTGCCTGCATGCACATGTTTTCACTCCAGTAATTTTGTATACCTAAGAGGAGAAGCAAATTTCTGTCTTTATGTGATCGTTATTCAGGGTCAAATTGATGAAAATTCTTTATGGTTGGAATTTTATGACAAGAACTTTCTAAAATATGAAAAAAATGAAGTTTAAAAAGAAGCTTTTTAAATCTAATGCTGGCTAATGATTTTGTGACAGGGTTTTTTTTTTCTCTCCTAAGCAGATCCAGGATTTATACCTGGCTCTGCAAGTAAACAACATTCTTTACTCTTTGAGTGAATGCTCAGAGGCCACACCCAGTGCAAGAAGCCAATCGACACTGAGTAAAATATTTTGTCACATGTATTTAGCCAATCATTGTCATTGTTTTAGTTAGAAAGTTACTCTCCACAGCAGATCCAGGATTTATACCTGGCTCTGCAAATAAACAGCATATTCAACTCTTTGGTTGAGTGACCAGAGGCCACACCAAGTACCACCAGCCAGTAAACAATGAGTAAAATATTTTGTAACATGGGGTAGCATGGCCAATTGGTGTCATTGTCATTATAAGAAAGTGAGTACGGCAAGGATTGGGATTTTAGTGACATGTTAAAAAATAGTCAGCAGGGGATGGACCATTAATCCTTAAGGGAGGAGGAGGAAAAAAAAATTGACTTTTTCTTCTTGGGCAAAGCTTATATGTCAGGCCTCACCATGAACTGGCTTAAATAGCATCATTGTAAGTTATGTAAAAACCCTGAAAAAATTGATATAAATGCTATAATCTTAGATATTTCAAATATACTCTGCTCCCAAATTACAAATGGTCCATTCTAAATTGCTTTTGAACTTATTAAATTGGCATGAGTATGTGTACAGGTGTGTTGTTGTGCATGAGCATGTACATTAGCCAACCAATTGGCCAACCGTATGGTAATTGCATGCTAATGTACGGACTAATTCTGTGCAAAGAACAACGTATTGCGGCAGAGGTGGTATTTGACTCTACCTCACCATGCTAAGTATTAGAAAATACAACATCAAATACATGTGCTGGTGAGTTACAATCAACAAAGTGTGTGTGGTTGTGGCCATGAGCTGTCTGCAAACCAAATGATAAAAATAGGTTTGATCTCAGCCATGTGTCTATATATAGCATTACTATATATATAAACTAAGGGCATGAAAGCTCTTGCACCACATTTATGTCAATCTGATGTTTGAAATCAGATTAAAAATACTTATGTACATCCTAAAATTTAAAGGATATTATCCATTCAATGATAAGATACCAAAGCATTTTTAAAAAGTGAAAACTTTACCTTATGGCTTTCAAAAATATTTGTTTGGTGGAGTTGAAAATTGTGTTCCAAGAGAAATAAGAAAAGACCGGTGGTTGGGTGGTGGAACACCCTGGAAATAATATCATTCCCTAAGAAACTTACAAATTTTGCACCCCCTGTTGTTTAAATGCTCATACTATTTGCATAGAGCTACAAGGCATTGTCACACCCAACTGAGCACAGGATAAAAGTATCATGTGGGACACTTTTGATTTCCATCATTCCCTCCATTGGATCACAGGCTTTTCTGATTTTTGTACAAGTGATCTCAGATTTGGGCAGAATTATTAATTCAGGTAAGGCTAGGTTAAGTTTTGAATCACTGAATTTAAGGATTGGATGGCATAGATCAAAAATATCCATACCTCAAGGTCATAAAAGTAAAATTGATAACCATATACATGAACTAAAAATGATCTCATCCAAGGTTGTGATTTAAGCTTTCATCCCTTTAGTTGTATATGAGTGAAGGGAGAATTGACATTGCATTGATCACACAATTTCGACACTATCTTAGCTTTTCAGATTCCCTATGGTTGTGGCAGCTTGTTTTGGTCTGGCATTGGCTGTACAGGATTGGCACCCGCCGTCTAGCCGGCCACGAGAGCGGCAGATCGCCGGATCCTCCATTTTGTCCCGCCGAATTCGCCACGGGTATTCAGAGGGCGGAGGTCGGCGTCCGCCGCCACCCGCCACTGGCTAAATCGTGGAGAAACGGGATAACCCGGGCTTACTTGCCGGACCCAATCGTGTAAGCCATTGAGTGTATGCATGTGCACAACCCACCAACTCTGCACCTATCTGTGGATTTTGCAAACAACCCTGTGGAAAAAGAAGGGATATTTTCATGCCTATTGGGTCAGAGGGAGTATGTGACCCGACCTCGCCATGCAGTGTTTTTTTGTAAGAGACAATAAAACTTTTTACAAAAAATTGACCTACAAATGAATTCAACTTAAGATTTTCATGTTTGACACACCTTTATTATCATTTCAAATTAAAATTTACTCTGCATTACATAGGTAGTATTCAACTACTACCTCTGCAGTGTGAAGGATGTGGTGACATGAAGGATGTAATGGTGTGACGGGTGCGGTGGTGAGACGGCGGTGGTGAGACGGCGGTGAGACGGCGGTGGTGAGACGGCAGTGGTGGTGTGAAGGATGGAGTGGTGTGACCGTAGCTCAAGGGTCTCTAGCAGTGAATTTGCCTTTTGTTTATATTGGGTCCAGCAGCCATTTCACTGCTAGAGAGAGAGTTCATCAAATTTCATCTGCCCAAGTGCAGTCCACTGAGCTGCGTGTGGTAAACACACACTGCAGGTGTCGTAATTGTGTACTCACTGATTACATGGCCTGGCTGTTTGCAAAGTATAATCTGTTTTCTTCAATATCCAGTTGTAAAACAATCATTTTATTCTGTTTTAAGTCAGTTATCACACTTTTAAATGGATAAGAATTTCAGCTTCTTCAGAATTGAAATGGCTGCCAATGTTAAGACTGGTTTAGACCATGTGACTACATTTCACCCTCCATTTTTTGTGTATTGTGGGGAGTGGTTATTCACTGTTTTAGGGGTGTTTTCTCTGGTGATGTTTCAGGTCTTCAAACAAATAATTTCATGTGTAAAATGTGTAAAATGCAAATAAAAGATAACAGGAAAAATCTCTTTGGAAGGGCTTGTTATTTAGGGAGTGGATGCCATGACCAGTGTGATGGGTGCAGTAGTGTAACGGGTACTGTGGTGTGACCGGTAGGCACACTGTCCACTTGAGACACACGCAAACTATTACCTTTGGCCAACCTAAATTAGTATTCATCTGATCCTACTTTTACTGGCCATGTTCTCAAGAACTGTCAAACTTTGATAAATATGATTAACATGCTAACATCTTTTGATATCAAACAAGTGTTGATTTTTAAAAAACAAGCTCGCGTAAGTTTGCAAAATATCCCAAAACCCTTGGGCAAAATCCAAGGAAATCTTCTTACTCTACTATGCACTCACAAATCACTTCCGAACAAAAGCGCCATCTGACGGTGTAGGCAGAAAAAAATGTGCCAAAAACATGGCCGCCATGGACCAATAATCGGGGTAGGCTCCATAGACTTACGGCTTAATCATCTTGAAACCTCGAACATCTAGCCCTAAAGGCAAAACAAACGTGAGCGAAAATAAACTTTCCTTGAGTTTAACTTGAATTCATTTGTTAACATTTGAACATTTTTCATTGGTTTAATTTTACCAAAAGTATGAAAGATTAAACGAATTCAAACTATAAACAAAGCGGCCATCTTTGTTATGGTTCCGCCTGATTACTTCTCCATAAATTGGCTCCTCCACTTGAGAAAGTAGTTCCATGTTTCATTTCTCTTAATAGTTGTTTGTTGATGAGCACACTTTATATAAAGGGTGAAATATGTCATATTTTACCAATCTGAGTACATTTTAAGAAAGAAAATAAGTAGGACAGACAAGCCTGGCACGTTTTGCGCGTATCGTAACGCCCGATAATTCTGGTTCCAGAATAGGGAGAACATTGGCATTCGTTTTGTTTTAGGGCCATTGCGTGCACATCCAAAATTCTCCCGCGGGGCTGCCCTATCGTCCTTATGCCAAGTGACTAGGCTTTCCCGATCATGTGACAGTACGCCCCGTCAGGTGACAGTACGCCCCGTCGTGTTCGCATTTTGGTGCAAAACGAGCCAGGCCACAGGCACAGTTACATGAAAATTGGTGGATTTGGTGAGCCAGCACCAAAAGGCACCTTGAACAGAGGTGATAGCTTCCCCACGTCGCCCTCTGGTTGAGTACTGTGGTGTGGCGGTTGTAGTGGTATGACGGGTGGAATGGTGTCAGGGGTGTGATCGGGTGCAGAAACGAGAAACCAAAACAGCTGAGCGATAATTCAAGCAGAATTAGAAACATCGTAAATAAAGACACATATTTTATATATAAACACCATCAAATACTCAGAAAACTAATTCATTTCATTGTATATACATTTTAAATAAATTTACGAGTGATTACCTGAGTATGACACGATATTTCTTGCCCGATAGATGGTCGAAGGCAGACGATGTTTTCAGGATGAACTTTTACAAGGTCCCAACAAATAAGGACAAAAACCAACAAATTCAAATATCATATCTAATAATCCATACCTTGAATATTACCTTGTTTGACTAATTTAGAAATTAGCATGCTATTATAGTTGCTCTAAGGTTAATACATTATGTTACATTTATCTGTCACTTGTTGTCACTTGCATTTGTTGATTATTGTTGTCGTTGGGGGCCAGAAAGTATAACGTCGCCATTTTGTTGTCAACAGTGGAACAAGAAGAGTTTAGTGGCAATTTGCTTGGTAACATTTTTTGATTTATTAGTTGTTTTAATCCGCCTAGTGCGGCAACATACCTGTCAAAATATGGAAAGACGTATCAGATATGAAGTGGTAAGTATTATTTTTAACACTAGTCCATAAAATCTTGTTTATTTGAGCAATGTTTGTGCGAGTTTTTGGGTCCAAATTTCCTGATCGTGACGTGAGGTTCATGGTTTAATTTTGAGTGTCATGTCATTTAACAAAATCTGATAATTTCTTGCTATATCCAGATATCAAAACTTTACTTTAGATATATAATGTGAGTGTTTCAATTATTTTTGGAGTTATGAAAATATACCTTGAGCAGGACTTTGCTTTACTTTGTCAGGGTAATCAAAATGAATACCATCAAAACATCTGTACAGGCGTCGACAACAGGATTATTTATGGTAAAAATAACCGCAATACAAAGGGTATACAAAGTTGACTGCACTTCTGAACTTCACATTTGACTGTGGTCAAACTGGTGAATTTGGCCATTTTATAAGTGTAAATTATCTGTAAATGTAAATGCTGTAATAATAATAATAATAATAATAATAATATAATATAATATAATAATAATAATAATAATATAATAATAATAATAATAATAATAATAATAATAATAATAATAATAATAATAATAATAATAATAATAATAATAATGTTTATTAGCTCTATCGACCCCTTCTCGGGGTATGAGACTGAGAGTACAATAATGGTTTCAAATTACATTAAAATAACTGTTTTGGCAATATGGCATGCAACATAACAGGTTACAATAACTAAGACAATACTAAGTACAAATTAACATATGATAAACCCTTAAAAGTGATTTTGTATTTACCCTTTTTCTATAGATCAAGCCTATTTGGTCGAACTATGTTTCTACCACTACGAGTGTTTACAATTACAGTAATACTGGAGGTTTTGTGTACAGTTTGATTGTCAATGCTGTTTTTGTTACGTCGTTTAAATTTTGACATTATAACAGCAACAAATCTAGACAAATTTAACAACTTTGATTTTCTGTGGAAAGTAGCTGATTAAGATCAAGGTTGGCAACCTTCTTCATGATTTTGTATGAGGGAAAATATAACTACCAACTCAACTGCGCTGGCCTCTTGGTGGCGCTGTAACCTTGGTATCGTAGTTATTTTGACCAGTTGCCCGACAACAGAGCTGCGGGCGACAACAAAGCTGTAATGTAGTTTATCAGTTGTTTGCTTTGTTGGCATATCCATGTGACAGACAACAACAAGACGAGAATATTTTTGTAAGTGCCGACACACTTAAAATGCTTTGAAAATGGAACCGCAGCTCAGTTATTGTCTGCTGCTCTGTTGTCGTCGCCTGTAGCATGCTTGTGTTTGAGCAGTAACATATGAAAGATTGGTGTACTGTATTGAAAAAGTTGCAGACTTACAAGTGCAGATTAGACTCATGAACAGCAGACGACAACAAAGGTTTGTTTCAGTTCATCAATTGGTTGCCAATGGCAAACTTTAAGAAATCATAGTTTACTCTGTCTGACCGCTGGTCCTGCAGAATTACTGGATAAAAACATTGTACACTCGCACAACCCCACACACTCCACCAGAGGCACACATGTATACACCTGTGACTAAATATTACCTCTGGCCAACCCAGATTAGTGTTCCTCCAGTACCTCTTTTACCGGCAATATGCTCTGGAACTGTCTGAAATTATTGAGATTAATTAATATCATGACATCGTATATATATATCCAGTTTATGGACCAATCACCGAGGTATAGACATTGGTGGGAGACAATGGCAATTATTTTGACCAATCAGGAGCAGCTAATAGACAATTACAAGAAGTGTCCATACATAGTAACAATGGCAGGGTTAGACAATCACCACGTGTCTACATTTCAACATCGCATAGATGGCTTTCTCAGACTAAATAATGAGATGCTGTGAGGTATACTGTGAGTTATTTATCATCGTTTCAGTTGCAGTATGAGACACTCTGTGGTATACTGTGAGTTATTTATCATCGTTTCAGCTGCAGTATGAGACACTCTGTGGTATACTGTGAGTTATTTATCATCGTTTCAGCTGCAGTATGAGACACTCTGTGGTATACTGTGAGTTATTTATCATCGTTTCAGCTGCAGTATGAGACACTCTGTGGTATACTGTGAGTTATTTATCATCGTTTCAGTTGAAGTATGAGACGCTCTGTGGTATACTGTGAGTTATTTATCATCGTTTCAGTTGCAGTATGAGACGCTCTGTGGTATACTGTGAGTAATTTATAATGGTTTCAGCTGCCGAATGAGGATGACTCTGAGCCCCCAGTGATGGAGCCAGTAGCTCTGGACATGGTGGCCCCTCCAGAAGACGACATAGCCACACCACTCGATGAACAGGCATACTGGCAGTCAGGTAGGTTATATGACTTATATTTATATGAGTGCCATAACTTTGGAAGAAATCAGTAGAAATTTGAACCATGGATCTATCATATTGAGGACTCATAGTGATGCACTCATATTCGACCTAATCTCTGGAAAACCTTGTGAATGAAATGATTAACTCTAAATTAAAAATATGGAAAATAAAATACTTGAGAGCCTGCATTGGCTCCAGCTTTTAATCTTTTGACCCTGTTTTGTAATGAAATCAGAGAGGTTCTCATGCTGGGAATATAACATGGATGCTGCTTTTTGCATGTTTGGTGATTTGACAAGCAAGCTATCTCACTAGAATTAACTGTGGTCTGTAAGGGTGATAGGCCCTTACCAATAGACAAACATTAATGGACAGACATCTACAAGCCAAGTTAAGGAAAAAGTACTTGAAAATCTCACTTCATGAATGCTTTAATTTTTCTTGTGTTTGCCATGTGGGGCGCTGCCATTTTTAACCATCTTCTTAACCATCTTTTTATGTGATGCTTGAATAGCGGGTGTTTTGAGTACATCTTTTCTTTGTTTGGATCAACTTTGATCTTCTCTTTAACTACTGGTCAGAGTTCTTAAGCTATAAAGTTGTATTTTCAGGGGACCAATGCTATCTATTTTTCATAAGGCTTGGATTTTTTTCCAATTTGTTAGGATTTTTTCTTCAAAAATACAATAGCTGTATCACTGAATTGTGAAGGAGGCTGCATTGCTGGCCAAATCACTAACTTGTCTTAACAATGTCATATCCATAAATTTTGCACAATAGGACCAACCACTTAGAGCTCATTGGGATGTATGGGCTTAGTAGGTCCTGTATTCAATGAATGAATCAAGACACACCAGCTGACTGGGGTCTTCAGGTAGTTGAGATGCCGTTGTCCCTAACTAGGAATTCAGCCAGGAGACAGGCAGGCATCAGGGTGTCGTCTTCCATCTCTTATTCTCTTTGCATTAATGCACGAGTACATTGTAACAACAATTTCTGATTCAGTCATCATTATTCACAGTTGGCCACAACTTGATGCAGTTTATTCTGCAAAATCAAAACCTCTCAATAGCTTATCATTATTTACGTGATTATCCAAATGTGCTTTTAACAAAGTGACAACTGACCATTGGTAGTTTTTGTGTTAACTGAAAGAAAGACTTGTCTCTGTATTGCATTGTATAACAATGTGGGGTGTATGATGTATGTGATGATGTTTTGCCCCAGCAGGCAAGGAGCCTCCCATGCCACCCTCCTACAACGTGGCTACCACACTACCATCCTACGAGGAGGCAGAACGCTCCAAACAGGAGGAGATGGAACAGATGGAGAGAGACCACAGCGAGGAGCAGCAGAGCAGAGAACAGGTACCACAAGTCTACCTCCTATATGTACCACAAGTCTACCTCCTATATGTACCACAAGTCTACCTCCTATATGTACCACAAGTCTACCCCCTATATGTACCACAAGTCTACCTCCTATATGTACCACAAGTCTACCTCCTCTATGTACCACAAGTCTACCTCCTATATGTACCACAAGTCTGCCTCCTATATGTACCACAAGTCTACCCCCTATATGTACCACAAGTCTACCTCCTATATGTACCACAAGTCTGCCTCCTATATATACCACAAGTCTACCTCCTATATGTACCACAAGTCTGCCTCCTATATGTACCACAAGTCTACCCCCTATATGTACCACAAGTCTACCTCCTATATGTACCACAAGTCTGCCTCCTATATGTACCACAAGTCTACCTCCTATATGTACCACAAGTCTGCCTCCTATATGTACCACAGGTCTACCTCCTATATGTACCACAGGTCTACCTCCTTTATATGTATACACAGAGTAACATGTTTCAATAAGGGAGTGATTGATATCCAAAAGATCGGTGAACTGTATTATACAAATTATGATATTAATATCATATGCCCATTAACATTCAACATAATATTGTTATCCGTCTGACACAATTTAAGTGATCACTTTGACACATATTACACAAAATTTTGAAAGTGATTAATATTAGAAATATAAAAGTGGATTAAATAATGTTATAAGATAATGATAATGCCAGGATGTTTGATATTCAACTATTACTTTCCCTTTGCTGAAGAATGTACCACTTTATGTCACAAAAATGCAAATAGTGAGTCAGACTAAAAATGGTCTGACAAATCTACACAGTATTGCCATTTCCAAATTGGAAATCACCCGTGGTTGGATCTGCAGAAAAGCGTTTGTCACAGAAAACATTAGCTGGGGCAGTGACTTTCCATATATTTGCTGCAGCCTCTGTGGCTAACATTTCTCCAAATTAAACTTTTTTTGTCTTTTCGCGGGGGCCACTCCATTTAATACTTTTACAATTGTTTGGTAAATTCAAAAATGTCCCACCATGAGACGAAGTGTCCCATTACTTTGTGTATTTCAATTTTCACGAGCATGAAAATAATAATCAGCAAAGCTCTAAGGCCATTGGCCTGTGTTTTAGAATAAACAAAGCTTTTACCTCAGATTTTAAGTCCTAATTAAATCAGAAACACCTTAAAATTGTCAAAGTTTAAGATTCTAAAATGTAAGATTATAGATAATGAATGCTGATACGAGGATTTTGATGTCATTTGATATGCAACTATTTGTAGGCTGAGAGAGAGATGGGTCGTTTTGCAGACATGCAGCTTGGCACAGACGGCATGTTTCTTTGCATGTTCATAAGTGAGTAGTATCTTTCAACATTTCTCTCGGCTCTGGCCTTGGTGCAAGCATATTAGAACCAGTTACTCTGTGGTGATACATGCCAAGATTGCACTCATGTTACAATTTCTCATATGAACCAAGGCCAGTGCTTGAAGATCATTGTAAATCTGTGACTGGGTGGGTTGTCATGTCAAGGACCTGCAACTCGACAGTCCATGGAGGCAGCGCTATATCTTAAATATTGTTGAAAGCAATGTAAACCCCAAACAAACAAATTTTCTCTTTTCTTGTCTAGAAGGGTATTTGTGCAAAATATTTTAATTAGTTTGTTTAATTTTATTATCTTTTTGAAAATAAACATCAGATGACCCACATTGATCCCTTAAACTTTAAATTAACATTTGACAGATTGAAATAACTCAAAATGACACATATATCCCACAACTCAGATGAACCAATTTGGCATAACAGGAGAAATCATAAATATTTGAGGTTGTAAGAAATCCTATGATATGTTTGAGGATGCAAGAAATCCTATGATATATTTGAGGTTGCAAGAAGTCCTATGATATATTGGAGGTTTAATGGGCTCTTGATACTTTACAGTTGCATTCCTCTTCAACTGGGTTGGTCTGTTGGCCTCTCTGTGCATCACTCACACGGTAGCAGGCAGGTTTGGTGCCATTGCCGGCTTTGGATTATCCATGGTCAAGTGGGTCGCCATCTTCAAGGTAAGCACTCCTATGATGATATATCCGAACCATACAACTTCAAACAAGTTCACATCAAAATTAAATTAGATTGTTTCTCCAGTAGACATGTGAGTTGGGCACTAGATATTGAATGTATCTGGTGATGTATTCTTTCAGCACAACAACTGGGCTGCTGGTGTGGCGGACGGGGACTCGTGGCTCTGGTGGCTACTCATCATATTAGGTATGTCCAGACCAGCACTCTTAATTATATCAATTACACAGTTCCATCGGTATTTTCTTTGATACTCAGGCCAAAGAAACTAATAACCTTGTTTCTGACAACATGTCCCAAAATATTGGAAAGTGGGTAATTTATTTATTTATTTATTTTTATTTTTATTTTTTTTTATCAAATATATTGAGATATATACATGAATGTAATACCTAAACTATGTCTTTTTGTCTGGAAACAAAAATAACATTAAACTATTTTGGATGCCATCAGAAACAAGCTACTTTTTTTAGGCCTTACAGTTTTTTTAAGGATCACAGGTCATCCCAATAATGAGATATCCTTATTCATATTAGTAGGTCTTCTTGGAGTCATTTTCATTTGTTTTCCACTGACTTTTACAGAATATAAATTAAGTATTATTCCACTATAATTAAGAGATTTGCTATGTCTCTGTTCGGCAGGATTCCTGATATTTTTCCGGGGCTGCACCCAGTACATCCGGATAAAGTACCAGTGGCACCGCCTGGGGGCCCATCTCCGTAATCGCATCTACCTGCTCTTCTGAGGTGGAGATTATTATCAACAATATCTGCCATCCTGAATAGATAAGGCATAATTCAAACCTGCATGCTCAATTAACAACACAGTTTATTGTCCACTAATTTTTACATAATTGTTTCTTGTTTTTTAACGCTTTTGGAGAAGTTAGTGTCAAATTAGAGGCAGAATTTGGGTCAAAATATGATGCTTATTGCATTAGAATTGAGGGTAAAATAAATAATTGTTAAGAGTATCTTTCTCTAATTTACTACATTGCAATGTTGCTGAAATGCAAAAAAAACTAGTCAAGAGTAATGCAGGGTCTCTGCCACCAGATGGCAGTAAAGATAATCTCGTTTGAACTGCCAGTTGGTGTCAGGGACGAAAGTTCTCCCAATGTCAGAAAGAAAGAATTAATTGATCAAGTATTCATTCATAATGATTACCCTTTTTCTTTACGAATTTGATCTTGCCATCAGTAAAGTTCTTGAAAAATACTTGAAAGAATGGCGAGTATCTTTGAACTAAATAGAGACTTGTATTTGGGACAGGAATGATGATGCAGTTATCATCAATATAATGAATGGTCTGTCAAGTGCCAACATAAAGTGTGTTAATTAAATAATCTTGGAATCTGCACTTTAAAATTATTGTTTGTAGCATGTATAATTGAAACCATTTTATATGGATGTAGCAGGTTTTTTTTGTGATAGTATCCATGGTAACATGATAGTTGCCATGGTAGCACTCAAGTGTGAGCAAACAAGGTAGACTATTCCTTGTTGATGTGTGTTAATAGATTAAGGACAATGAAGTGTCACCTGTTCAGATATACTGTGTCCTTGGCCATAGCGACTCCTAAGCCACCAATTAGCGACTCCTAAGCCACCAAGTAGCAACTCCTAAGCCACTAAGTAGAGACTCCTAAGCCACCAAGTAGCAACTCCTAAGCCACCAAGTAGCAACTCCTAAGCCATCAAGTAGCAACTCCTAAGCCATCAAGTAGCAACTCCTAAGCCACCAAGTAGCAACTCCTAAGCCACCAAGTAGCAACTCCTAAGCCACCAAGTAGCAACTCCTAAGCCACCAAGTAGCAACTCCTAAGCCACTAAGTAGCAACTCCTAAGCCACTAAGTAGAGACTCCTAAGCCACCAAGTAGCAACTCCTAAGCCACCAAGTAGCAACTCCTAAGCCACCAAGTAGCAACTCCTAAGCCACCAAGTAGCAACTCCTAAGCCACCAAGTAGCAACTCCTAAGCCACCAAGTAGCAACTCCTAAGCCACTAAGTAGAGACTCCTAAGCCACTAAGTAGAGACTCCTAAGCCACCAAGTAGCAACTCCTAAGCCACTAATTAGCGACTCCTAAGCCACCAAGTAGCAACTCCTAAGCCAGTAAGTAGAGACTCCTAAGCTACCAAGTAGCGACTCCTAAGCCACCAAGTAGTGACTCCTAAGCCACCAATTAGCGACTCCTAAGCCACCAAGTAGCGACTCCTAAGCCACTAATTAGCGACTCCTAAGCCACTAATTAGCGACTCCTAAGCCACCAAGTAGCGACTCCTAAGCCACCAACTAGCGACTCCTAAGCCACTAATTAGCAACTCCTAAGCCACTAATTAGCGACTCCTAAGCCACCAATTAGCGACTCCTAAGCCACTAATTAGCAACTCCTAAGCCACCAAGTAGCGACTCCTAAGCCACCAAGTAGCGACTCCTAAGCCACCAAGTAGCGACTCCTAAGCCACCAAGTAGCAACTCCTAAGCCACCAAGTAGCAACTCCTAACGATGATATCACACATGTCTCGGCCTATCAAAAGTGTGTCTACATCCAAGGGAAAAAATGGTGGTTGAAGCCTTTCAAGATGGAATTGCAGTGCATAAAATCAATGTGACTTTAAATTGGTAGTAAATTAGCAGAATGTTTGCCAACAGATCTCAACGAAACAGCACCAAGTTCTGGCATCTTACTAGCCATTTGATAGATTTTATATTGGCTCGGTAGCCGCATGCTGCTTTGACTCACTTACTCTCTGGATGTAGATTTTAGAACAATGAGTTATTCAAGGAAGAGATACATTGCTTGTTTACCCCCAAATTTCATTTGTAGAAGGTTTCAGCTCATGTTAGACCACTAATGATCAGGGCAGAATTAAGGACTTAAAATGGGAAACACTTGAAATATAAAAGTTGTGTTGAAAAAGTGTTGAAATGACCTGTATTGAGATTATATGCGAGTAAATAGATCATACGCATATTAAAGGGCGCTATTTAAACTGGCTGATTATATTAATGTGGTGAAAGGAGACATGATGAAAAATGATGTTTCATTAAAGTGTTTCAAACAGGTTATTTACTAATTGAAAAAAGCATCCTTTTTATTTACATCCTGGCTGTGCAGAAGGATGTATATACTAGGGTCAGCGGTAAACGTTTTTTGGTTCCATCAGTATTTTCTGGAAATCCCATTAACACTGATTATGTTGCTTGCATAGAAAAAAACATGTGACTTGCATGGAAACAACAAAGCAAATACGGATTTAAAAGCAAGAAATACACTGGAACGCTCCACAATGTTGGCCAGAAAACAATTTGGCATTGATTTAATGCTCCACTGCTAACATTCTGCAAATTTATGACCTTTAAAAAGTCATTGTGTCAAACACGATTCAACTCGAAAGTGATCTGCTGCCACTTTTATATGTATGCAGTTTTCATTGGTTGAGAATTATGATGATGTCATTGCTTTGATATTTTGGCGGGAAAGGTTTAGATTCAATGAAAAGTATGAAAACTGTTGTTTTTGGCCAGGGCGTAAAGCATCGTTTTGATGCCTATGTTTATAGATGTAAAGAGTAAATGAATGGACCAAAAAAGCTCCCCAAACATGATCCACATTAATAGATTTAGAAACCTTCGTGAGAATTGGCATTATTTCATAGTGAATGCCATCCTAGAGTGAATGCTCATCTCCCGTGTCATACCACTCCCAGGCCTGGCTGCTTTATATTCAGAGGATGAATGATGTATCCTGCCAGTTTAGGCAAATTAACTGTCCGTTAAGCATAATTTTTGTCATGATCAAACTAGGAGATCCTCTTGTGTTGGCCATAATGATTCTTTGTCTAATCTGCACTTGATTTTATATGGAAACTTGTATGAACTATAGAATAATGTTTGGTGTTAACTAAGCTGGTAGTGTGTTTATGCGGTGATATATATATATACATATATATATATACCTTAGTTATATTTTCATACAAAAGCACAGACAGTTCTAGACAATGTAAACCATAGAATTTGGGTGGAAATAATTCCAGGGTGCACTTTGAACCTATTTGTATATATATATATAATTGGTTGTTAATCAGGCTTATCCCATTAAGAAATCAGACAATTTGCAGTTGCTTTCCAATCAGCACTTTATTATGTTGGTCACACAACCTATCATGTGACTTTAGAATAATTGTAGAACTCCTTTTGAAGTTCAAATTTTAGATTTAATTTATCTGTAGCAATAAACTTTGACACTTAAACTTTGTTCAGCTAGAATCAGCTGAGAGTATAAACTGTATTTTTGATATTGTAATTTCAATGCTGGAAGAATTATGTGTTTCCAAACTCAGCATTACAAGAAACATACTAAATTTTACATTTCAAAGCTGATTTTTAAACAAATATAAAGCACAATAATTTTTAAATTCAGAATATTTAAACTTTATCATCTATATAAGATATATATATTTGAATTTGAAAATTTATGCTATTTAACCCCTACATGAGCAATGCACGGTATATTATAAGGAACACTGTGTATTCTAATGTTAGTGTAATGAGAGTATATAGATATAAGTGATACTATCTTGTGGTTACCAGGAATATGTGATAAATCCCTTCTCTCTGTCAAATTGATATGGTCATTCCCGCGACAAACTTCATTTTCTGTTTTTGGTGTTCTAACTTTTGAATTTCATTTGGGCAGAGTTATTTTTAACACCTATGAAACTAAACCTGATGCTAAATGCATGAGAAGAGAAAAATGGCCTTTGTCTGCATTGTCAGGGTAAGAATTCGGGAATCCTTTGCTTGATACATATAGAGTTGGCAAAACTCTGAAGAAATTGGTTTAAAGAATCTTATATTGTGCTTGAAACTTATTTTATTAGATGGGAAATATTAAAATGAAGGGATCATACAATCCGTTTTATTATTTCATATTAAATGTATCAAATTTATGTTACATAAGAATTAACTTTACAGTCATGTATGATATTTTCAGAATAAATTAAATGTGCAATAAAATGTGTTAATAAAAACCTTTTGATTATTTTGATTTAATATCTTACCTTCAGGAGCAGAATACTTGAGGTGCTTGAAACTACCTTCCAGTACCTCTTAGTAATCACCCTGTCTGTCCTGTGTCCGTCTTTCCCTCAGTCCAGTAATCACCCTGTCTGTCCAATATCCGTCTTTCCCTCAGTCCAGTAATCACCCTATCTGTCCAATGTCCCTCTTTCCCTCAGTCCAGTAATCCCAGAAAAATATCTTATGCACATGAAAACCTTTCTGTCAAAAAGTGAAGACATGACTCAAAGGCTGCATGGAATCCCCCTTAACTTAAAGGCCGAGATATGGAAAAAGTGACATTAAACCCTTTGATCACTGGTTTTGCCTTAAATCACAAGGACTTTGAATGGCAAAACTGTGAATGCTAATAATTGGTATCAGTGAAATTTATGATTTGACCCTCTTTGATGAAATTTGGGGTTTTTCACACCACTGAATGGGAAGACATCAAAGGAGGCTGCATGGATTCCTCCTTAAAGGCTGGGCTGTACAGAATTGTTTTTTTGTTTGTTTTTTTTAAACTTTTTTTGCAAACATATATAATATAGAAAATAATGATTTTGTATAGAAACTAAAGATGAAACCTTCATAATGGGGTTCTATTTGAGAGAAATGCACATCAGAACATATAGAATTGAATTACGTAGAAAACGTAGAAAATATTAAGAATAATGACTTTATATAAAAGACAAAGACGAAATCTTCATATTGGGGTTCTATTTAAGCGATATACACATCAAAACATATTAAACTAAATTCGCAATTTCTGCAAAATCTTCTTGGATTTTTGTACTCATAACTTCATATATATTCATTCATTTTTAATCATTTTATTACCAAAAGAAAGCCAAAAAAAGGCACTATCATCATGATAAGTGTTATTTTCCAATTCATTCTCAAAATAGTGAAAAAATGGCCTAAAATGTGTTGCTCCAATTTTGACAATTGGTAAACAACACCTCCTGTGACTTACAGAGCCCCCTGACAGTTCAAAGGTCAAGGTCACACAGCACACTTCCTGTCCAGTACTGGCAGTACTTGGTGGTCACAAAAAATCACAATTCTCAGAGCAGATGTTTTTTTTGTGGATTTCAGACAGATAGCCTGTATGTATATCAATTTTAAAATCATATATTGTTTTCAGATACCTTAAACCACTGTAAAATCGCCTGGAACCTTCTAGGTTTCATGAATGCTTTAAAAAGCAATGAAGCCATAAGGGCAGTGAGACTGCTATGCACAGTGGTTGTGAGGCTGGTTTATCCTCAGATTTAGTGGAAACAAGTATACCAGTACCCTCCCTAACAGGAATGATCTCACATCAGTCCCTGCCTCCAAAGGTATAAAGTTGCGCACAGGATCGGTCGCAAGTCATCAATATTTTTTTTAATCTGGCTATCCACCAATTGGTGAAAGAATATAAATAGATTTGTTTTGTACTGGCAGTTGTACTGATTGGTCAATTTATGTGTTAGACACCTGATTACAGTTCATAACCTGATGTTGGTCAATTCAGATTTGATGATATCTTTTAGCACAATGCACATATTTATAACTATGTGAATTTCAAATATCGAATGGTATCAAATATAGGAAAATTGCTCCAGAGGTTGTAATTGAATACTAACGATATAATGCAGAGTAGTATTTGATTTGATTTGATATACTCTGATTATCCAGAAATTACCAAAAATGTACCCAGTTTCAACAGGCATGCAAGACCACATAAAGCACCATCTAGTGTTACTGCTGAAGGTAGAGCCCTCTAGTGGACAAATTTCTGTTTACAAGGCCAAAAAATGATCACATCTTTAGCCTTTATGTACATTGCTATAGAATAATATTGGATATGATAGAGGTACTATGGGCTGCTTCACAAAGCTGCGTAATTGTTATTATAGGTCAAAGTGGCAGCTTGGGAGTACCATTAGATTTGATCAGGACGACCGCAAGCCATTTCAGTAACTTCAATCATCAGCTTAAATTTAAATGACATTCTTTACAAACAATAGTCAAATGATTTTTTTATTATAGGAAATGGAATGACAGCAGCTTGTCATGGTATTAATATAAACTGTCTTGGAGTCTGTGCAACAGCAAATTGCTTGACTATAAATTTTATTGATGATTTTATCCAAATAAAACCATCCAGATTTATCATGATGATATAATGCATTGATGTTGTTACACAGATTATTATAAATCAATTGTATAATAGTTGAAACTATATGAGACATTTTTTTTTCAAGAAAGCATTTCTGACAACTACCAAAAATAGTAAGTTATGTGTACAGTCTGGCGTGAATTTTTCCATATTTCCCCCATATCTATTCACCTTGCTCGCTCACTTGAAAACTGACATGAAGGTAAAGACCGGTGTCATTGAGGCAAATTGCTTTTCTGGGTCATGTGACTTCCTGTTTTTCTCCTATTTGACCCGAATGTAATTATGCATAATAACATGGACGGGAGGATTTTGATCTTTGCTATCTCTTATCAGTAAGATGGAGCAGGTCATCTCAGGATAAGTGGCACAGCTAATGAAGGAGTGGACCCTGTGGCCATGATTCTCACAAATAAAATAAAATAGTGCAGCTTTTTATACATGTAAAGGTACAGACAAATGTTTTGTGTGCAAACAAGTTGAAGGTCATTGAATTATATAACATTATATTTTATCTCTTTTTAAAAGTTTAGCAAAGAGCATCTATTTATATGTCCAAATGACTGATAACCTGGAAAACGAGGCATTAATTTTGAGATGTAGAACCCATGACCAGATTACAGGTGTTTTAATATCATATTTGACCGAAATGGATGGGAATTAAAAAATGACAAGGGATCACACATGGCTCCAGATTTAAGCATATGTAATTGGTTGCAAAATTCCAGATTGGTACAGAAATATATATATAGATATATGCTTTGTTGATTATATATATATATATATATATATATATATATATATATATATATATATATATATATATATATATATATATATATATATATATATATATATATATATATATATATATATATATATATATATATTGATATAATGTATACATGTATTCAAATGACATTTTTATATTTCTGTACCAATATATATAATCAACAAAGCATATATCTTTACTTAGATAGAGTTAAATCTTCTATATCCCATGAAGTCTAGAGGCTCAATTCTAATATGAAAATTCCTTGGATTAAGTAAAATTTGCTCAAAATAATATTTGTAGTCCCTATCTTGATTGGTGAAGCATAAGATGTTTTAAATATTTGGTGTAGTAATACTGTACTCGACTTGGAATGGTGCATCAGACCTCTTGCCTTCTTCCATAAGTAGACCAATTTGATCTACTTGGTCCAAATTATTTTAATTTAAATCTAAATAGAAAATTTCTTCTTCCATAAAATACTGCTGTATCATAGAGATCTTGACATTGTTTGCTATTTATTCAAATCAGTAAAATGTCAAATGTTGCACAATGAACGTAATACTAGCATAGAAAATTATTGCAATGATGTGGAGTGGAGCGGTGTCCTCTCCTCTGCTGCCTGGCAGTAGTTCCTCATATACTCACCAGAGTGCAGCACTTTAAGTTTGGCCATGACATATAGATTGTTTCAATGTGTGAAGGATCTGTTATATTCAAAATTGTTGCATGTCCATGTATATTCCTCCCAATCACAGGTCAAGATGATTTAGCCTTTAAAATAAGCATTGCCAAGTTAATACATTTCCTGTGACAGTTATAATATTACTTACTGAACAAGAAGGCCAGATTTGATTTTGTGGTGATGTTGATAGAAGAACGTGATTGAGAGTGGAAAGTGGCTGTGATTGGTTTTTAATATTCTAAATTTATCACAAATATATTTAATTTTGAGGTCTCAAACAGTGATACTTTGTAATCATAGAAATATTAGAAAAGACCAGACAATTAAATACAACAAGATGGCATTTCATCCAAAATATATAAAAAAATAGAATTGGCTTCACATGTTATCACATTTACTGTAAAGTGGAGCTTCAAGTAATATGGTTACATGTACTCTTATTTCCTTCCAATGAAAAAAATAAAAATAAAACAAGATGATAAATATGAGAAGTGAGTGAGGAGTAACAGTGTAGTGTTTGTTACAGGTGATAACACTCTAACATAATACACACATCCTGTCAGACCATTTGGTACAAATACAGCCAAATGGGATGAAACTTCATAATAAGCAGTCATACTGAGTGACACACAAATGTAGGCCATAGCCTTATCAACTGTTTAACCCGGGTCAATTTTTGTAGCCCAATACTTTTTATCAAAGCCCTAGAGGGCAAGATTTGGGTGGCAGTGTTTGACCTTGGAGATAAGGCACTTGACCTTGAGATGACCTTGAGGGTGTCACAGTAACTCCAGAAGATACAACAGGACCATGTCACTCAGTGCACAATGAAATAAAATATATATTGATATCACATTATTTTAGGCATCAAGTATATTTCTTTAGAAAAAGATTAGGTTATGTTTGTTACAAACAAAGATATTGAGAATTGTCCCATGCATCTTAATTTCTTGACTGTTACTATCCCTTATGAACCTTTCTTATGCTGAAAGTGTCCATATCCATTCTTGAGGGAGGGGGCTGTAACTCAGTCAACCTAATTTCTCAAAACAGTTTATTCATTATGGATTTTGGAAATAAGTATTTTTTTTTTTAATTGAAAAAAGTTGCAATGTGTTTCCAGTATGATGATTATGGCAGGAGATGTGAAGGTCAGGACTGAGACTTTATTTGTTTTAAAGCATTAAACCTTCCACGTCCAATCAAAGAATTATTTTATATATTGTCCAGGAAGAACCTTATGAGGCAGGTTCAGGTATTCAGGCTCCAAGTCAGGGGAGTTTCTGAGTGTTACATATAAAATATCAAATTCTTTCCTCTTTTTATTATTACATTATCAATTTTCAGTTCAGTCCCTGCACTTTATTTTGCAGTGTTTGACAATTATTTGGAGATAATCTATTGAGTTTGAGCCATTATTTAATTTGAAGACATTCTTCATTAATTAACAGGTCAAAATTTAGATATATCATGCAAACATACAGAACCCAAAAATAGGACAGTTTTGGGGAGAATTCTTCCAGGTTTTCCATAGGTCAGTACTTTTGCAAAGTGCTTGAGCACCCTGCCAAACAAACACTCCACTATATCAATATCTGATTTGATTATCAACATGATAATCTAATCTACCAAGATGTCTCTTTTCAACACAAGAAGGGTTATGAGAAAACAGGAAAAAGATTTATCATTTTGGTTAATGGCTTGTTCATCTGCATATTCAATTTTTAAAAAGTTGATATCTCCTTGACTTGAGTGTGAATTAATGAAACGAGAAAAGATATTGGTTTAATGTTTAGGTGTTATGATGATGTTTGTGATAAACTTGCTTCAATGAAACTAGGATTGCAAATTTCTCACTGAACAGATTATTAATTAATTCTTGCAACATCTCTCTTCTGAATACTGCATAATACAACAGTACATAATAGCAGCACTACATAATAGCAGCACTACATAATAGCAGCACTACATAATAGCAGCACTACATAAAAGAAACACTTCATAAAAGCAACACTACATAATAGCAACACTTCATAATAGCAACACTACATAATTGCAACACTACATATGTAATCTAAATTTAAATGTGTTCAACAGCAATAGATAGAGCAATGTTTATTTCTATTTTCATACATACAGAGAAGCATTTAAGATGAAACAATACCACACATTAACTCATAAAGAAAACTGATATGGAGATCTGCTGGTTTGAGTATTCTCCATGCTCCCCGTGTTTTGATATTCTCCTCCCATGCTTCTTGTGTTTGGATATTGTCATGTCTTGTCTTGATGAATTGATGAGTTTAGAAGTATGTTGGAAGGACAATCTCTCTCATACACAGTATCAGGAAAATAAAGGATAAACGGACAAGTTCAATATTATGAGATAAAACACCCAGCAAATAAGGAGTAATATTGAAAATATTAAGGATTGGTTGTAAGGGATGCAGACATACCTGCAGGCAACTACCAGTGCCCCCTGGGGAGCAGGTATCAGACTCCCTGAGGGCAATCACCCCGAGGACTCAGGGGAGAACTTCCGGTTTGTAGCCATCTGTAGGACTCGCGCCCCGAGGTGCCTGCATATATGTTACTATATAGATGTGGGAAAGTTGCCACTCACTCGGTAGCTCTCAGTCAGAGATTTCCCGTCAGATTTTATGTCTTCTCTCCGGCTAAGTAAAGGTCATCTGGTTGGCATTGATACAAACTGATTTGAGGGGGTAGGGGTGTAGCGAATCGCTCAGACAGGCCAAGGTGCCGCACAGCCAATACATTCACTCTGGGATAGTCAATGATCACACTGTATATAGCATGAAATCGAGTCAGTATATATATATTGTCATCAATATATTTATTAGAAATTTCTTTTGTTCAAAAAGTATTTATGATATTTTATAATAAGATAACAGAAACAAATCTCAGACCTGCCTTATCTTTAATTTTGGGAAAAGCTACAATAATAATGTGTGTATTTGTAAATTTGATGAATTGGGTCTTATTTATAAACATATACAAAAAATAAATCACAATATAAAAAAATTCTTGGAGATGGCCAGGGAGACGCTATTATCATATGTACATCAATAAATCGTTAAATTGATGCAGATTTCTTGACAGCAAATGAGAAATAAACATTGATAGACATTATGAAATATCGAGTCTTATATCAGTGTTTGTTATTCTCTGGATGTGGGATACAGTGCAGTGTGGAAACAGAGGCTGTTCTCTGTAAATAGAATTATGGGACTGATGAGAGAAGGAAAATACAGACCTGCCATATAATTGAAAGCAGAAATCAAAATTAGTTAAATTTAATTTACAAAATGAGGAATATAGTATAGAAATGGTGTATTTACAAGATATAATGATAGTAATAGTGATATAGATGTGATATAGTATTATAGAATTTGCTAAACATTGGATCGTAGGTGTGTGGTAATTGACCGGTGTAATGTGGGGATGCCATCTGTCAGTGACATGTACATTGCCTCCAGAACTTCCTGTCCTGTTATGTCTAGCTAGGTGCTTGCTGCAATCTTACATGACTGCACCAGATTGTGTCATGAAGGCATCTAGCATAACTGCACCAGATTGTGTCATTAAGACATTTAGCATCACGGCACCAGATTGTGTCATTAAGGCATCTAACATTACTGCACCAGATTGTGTCATTAAGGCATGTAGCATCACTGCACCAGATTGTGTCATGAAGGCATGTAGCATCACTGCACCAGATTGTGTCATTAAGGCATGTAGCATTACTGTACCAGATTGTGTCATTAAGGCATGTAGCATTACTGTACCAGATTGTGTCATTAAGGCATTTAGCATCACTGCACAAGATTGTGTCATTAAGGCATTTAGCATCACTGCACCAGATTGTGTCATTAATGAGTAGTCTTCTTCAAGATACATCACATCCTTGCTAAGTGTCAGTATTTTTTAGAATATTTAGAGGTCTAAAAAATAAGTGTGACTTTTTAAGACAGTGACTAATTAGTAAAAAGATATGGCAGTCTGTAATAAAACCAATTTGCACAATTTATATTTTTACATGAATACTGATTTGTTTGAGAAAACATTTATACATTGTTTGTTCATCAGTATGTAATGGTCAAGTTATTTATTCTGATCTGAATTGTGTTTATTGTATTTTTAAAACCCCAAAAGTCATATTTATCAATTATATGCAGTGTCTGCTTTCAATTAATGTGTTAGATTATATTGACTTTAAATGGTTAATTTATCACTTTAAGGGTGAACTTATATTTTAGCTTTTGGCATTTCCTGTTAAGGTAATTAATATTAGCCTGTGGCCTAAACACACGCATGATATATTGACATATTACTTTTGCCAAATTATCTCAAGCAGTCAATTAGGCTGTAATAAGATCATCATGCACAGGAAGCATTTGGAGCTTAACATCTATAAGCTAATTCTATGTGTATACTGCGTGATGAAGGTGACCTTACTGTGCCAGGTCAGGAGAGGGCGTGGCCAGATAAAAACACACAGTTCCCCGAGTTATAACTGCATTGATGTGCTGCTCAATAGCTGCTTAACTCAACACATATTTGTAAGAACAGTTCATAAAGTAATTCTTAAAAATCACAACCTGCTAAATTATCACAATAACTTTCACAATATTCAAACTGCTCTTTTTGGTTATTCTCATTACAATATGAGAAATAATTGTCACATGGTATTTCTTTTTTTATTTTGAATGTTGTCTTTATTTGACCTGTCATACATATGCCATCAGTTGTGAACTCTCAAAAGCCTGGGCTACTCTTATTGTTATATGGGGAAACAACAATCTTTGAATCTACAAATATTGGCATGGGAGTTTCTTTAATCTCCAAGCTACAATAATAAAACCAGCATTTTCTCTGCATTTTTGTGGTGGGTGGGTCATGTCTGTGGCTTAGACTTGTGCCCTCTCACCTAAACTTACATCAAGGTTAAGTTTTGCGGGTAAGAGAACTGTCAAAGATAAGCCAAGCTTGTGGTAAGATTGGCAAAGATCAAAGTTCTGTAATGTGGTGGGACACCTACAGATTATTGGTTAGCTAAAGTGACCTTAAATTGACCTCTGTGACCTTTTGGTGACCTTCACCTATCTTTTAACACAGCAGGGAAAGTCTCAATTTTAAGGTTCAAAATCAGCAATGTTCTTTAATTTAAGGATATTTTAATGTAATGTTACAAGTACATTATACTATAGATTTAAACTATGAAATCCATAAAATAAAAATCAATCATTGCTGTTGATTGTATTTTGAATAAAGAAAAATCCAATTGAACATCTACAATGACACGGACATGTCAACTTCCAATATGTTTTATTATTGAAATCAATATTTTTTGACGACTAAATGTGTTGAATGTATTGAGTTGGGTTAAGCAATGTGGTTGTATGATGACTCATTTGAACTCAGTGACGGCACAAATCAACATAATCTCAGTGTAGACAGGGTGTGGAATCAATACCTGGAAATCCATACTTCATTCTCTAGACCAAAAATCTTTATTTGTTTCCATTACCAGGATTGTTCTGGCTGGAATTGTATGAAGGAGGTATGATTTCACTTAATCACGGTATCACTGTATTTATACAGAGCCAATCAGATACCGGTTTGAGCTATTTTTAGGCCAGAAGAAGGAAGTACTGCAGCGGTTTGGTGCAGGAATCAGCTGGCTACTTCCTGGTCGTGGGTGGCAGACTGGGGAGTGGCATCATCACCACACACACACACACACACACACACACACACACACACACACACACACACACACACACACACACACAGTGACTGGAGGTGAGTGTGGTGACTGGGGAGGTTATGAGTGGTGACTGGGGAGGTTATGAGTGGTGACTGGGGAGGTTATGAGTGGTGACTGGGGAGGTTATGAGTGGTGACTGGGGAGGTTATGAGTGGTGACTGGGGAGGTTATGAGTGGTGACTGGGGAGGTTATGAGTGGTGACTGGGGAGGTTGTGAGTGATGACTGGGGAGGTTGTGAGTGGTGACTGGGGAGGTTGTGAGTGGTGACTGGGGAGGTTGTGAGTGGTGACTGGGGAGGTTGTGAGTGATGACTGGGGAAGTTGTGAGTGGTGACTGGGGAGGTTGTGAGTGATGACTGGGGAGATTGTAATTGATGATTGAGGAGGTTGTGAGTGGTGACTGGGGAATTTATGAGTGGTGACTGGGAAGGTTGTGAGTGATGACTGGGGAAGTGGTGAGTGGTGACTGGGGAGGTTGTGAGTGGTGACTGGGGAGGTTGTGAGTGATGACTGGGGAGGTTATGAGTGGTGACTGGGGAGGTTGTGAGTGGTGAGGTGGTGAGTGTTGACTGGGGAGGTTGTGAGTGATGACTGGGGAGGTTGTGAGTGGTGACTGGGGAGGTTGTGAGTGGTGACTGGGGAGGTTGTGAGTGATGACTGGGGAGGTGGTGAGTGGTGACTGGGGAGGTTGTGAGTGATGACTGGGGAGGTGGTGACTGGGGAGGTTGTGAGTGGTGACTGGGGAGGTTGTGAGTGGTGAGGTGGTGAGTGTTGACTGGGGAGGTTGTGAGTGGTGACTGGGGAGGTTGTGAGTGGTGACTGGGGAGGTGGTGAGTGGTGACTGGGGAGGTGGTGAGTGGTGACTGGGGAGGTGGTGAGGGGTGACTGGGGAGGTTGTGAGTGATGACTGGGGAGGTGGTGAGTGGTGACTGGGGAGGTTGTGTGTGATGACTGGGGAGGTTGTGAGTGGTGACTGGGGAGGTTGTGAGTGATGACTGGGGAGGTTGTGAGTGGTGACTGGGGAGGTTGTGAGTGATGCCTGGGGAGGTTATGAGTGGTGACTGGGGAGGTTGTGAGTGGTGAGGTGGTGAGTGGTGACTGGGGAGGTTGTGAGTGATGACTGGGGAGGTTGTGAGTGGTGACTGGGGAGGTTGTGAGTGGTGACTGGGGAGGTTGTGAGTGATGACTGGGGAGGTGGTGAGTGGTGACTGGGGAGGTTGTGAGTGATGACTGGGGAGGTGGTGACTGGGGAGGTTGTGAGTGGTGACTGGGGAGGTTGTGAGTAGTGAGGTGGTGAGTGTTGACTGGGGAGGTTGTGAGTGGTGACTGGGGAGGTTGTGAGTGGTGACTGGGGAGGTGGTGAGTGGTGACTGGGGAGGTGGTGAGTGGTGACTGGGGAGGTGGTGAGTGGTGACTGGGGAGGTTGTGAGTGATGACTGGGGAGGTGGTGAGTGGTGACTGGGGAGGTTGTGTGTGATGACTGGGGAGGTTGTGAGTGGTGACTGGGGAGGTTGTGAGTGATGACTGGGGAGGTTGTGAGTGGTGACTGGGGAGGTTGTGAGTGATGACTGGGGAGATTGTAATTGATGATTGAGGAGGTTGTGAGTGGTGACTGGGGAATTTATGAGTGGTGACTTGGAAGGTTGTGAGTGATGACTGGGGAAGTGGTGAGTGATGACTGGGGAGGTTATGAGTGGTGACTGGGGAGGTTGTGAGTGGTGACTGGGGAGGTTGTGAGTGGTGACTGGGGAGGTGGTGAGTGGTGACTGGGGAGGTTGTGAGTGATGACTGGGGAGGTGGTGACTGGGGAGGTTGTGAATGGTGACTGGGGAGGTTGTGAGTGGTGAGGTGGTGAGTGTTGACTGGGGAGGTTGTGAGTGGTGACTGGGGAGGTTGTGAGTGGTGACTGGGGAGGTGGTGAGTGGTGACTGGGGAGGTGGTGAGTGGTGACTGGGGAGGTGGTGAGTGGTGACTGGGGAGGTGGTGAGTGGTGACTGGGGAGGTTGTGAGTGATGACTGGGGAGGTGGTGAGTGGTGACTGGGGAGGTTGTGTGTGATGACTGGGGAGGTTGTGAGTGGTGACTGGGGAGGTTGTGAGTGATGACTGGGGAGGTTGTGAGTGGTGACTGGGGAGGTTGTGAGTGATGACTGGGGAGATTGTAATTGATGATTGAGGAGGTTGTGAGTGGTGACTGGGGAATTTATGAGTGGTGACTTGGAAGGTTGTGAGTGATGACTGGGGAAGTGGTGAGTGGTGACTGGGGAGGTTGTGAGTGGTGACTGGGGAGGTTGTGAGTGATGACTGGGGAGGTTATGAGTGGTGACTGGGGAGGTTGTGAGTGGTGACTGGGGAGGTTGTGAGTGGTGACTGGGGAGGTGGTGAGTGGTGACTGGGGAGGTTGTGAGTGATGACTGGGGAGGTGGTGACTGGGGAGGTTGTGAATGGTGACTGGGGAGGTTGTGAGTGGTGAGGTGGTGAGTGTTGACTGGGGAGGTTGTGAGTGGTGACTGGGGAGGTTGTGAGTGGTGACTGGGGAGGTGGTGAGTGGTGACTGGGGAGGTGGTGAGTGGTGACTGGGGAGGTGGTGAGTGGTGACTTGGGAGGTTGTGAGTGATGACTGGGGAGGTGGTGAGTGGTGACTGGGGAGGTTGTGTGTGATGACTGGGGAGGTTGTGAGTGGTGACTGGGGAGGTTGTGAGTGATGACTGGGGAGATTGTAATTGATGATTGAGGAGGTTGTGAGTGGTGACTGGGGAATTTATGAGTGGTGACTGGGGAGGTTGTGAGTGATGACTGGGGAAGTGGTGACTGGGGAGGTTGTGTGTGGTGACTGGGTTTTGAGTGGTGACTGGGGAGGTTGTGAGTGATGACTGGGGAGGTTGTGAGTGGTGACTGGGGAGGTTGTGAGTGATGACTGGGGAGATTGTTATTGATGATTGAGGAGGTTGTGAGTGGTGACTGGGGAATTTATGAGTGGTGACTGGGGAGGTTGTGAGTGATGACTGGGGAAGTGGTGACTGGGGAGGTTGTGTGTGGTGACTGGGTTTTGAGTGGTGACTGGGGAGGTTGTGAGTGATGACTGGGGAGGTTGTGAGTGGTGACTGGGTTTTGAGTGGTGACTGGGGAATTTATGAGTGGTGACTGGGGAGGTTGTGAGTGATGACTGGGGAAGTGGTGACTGGGGAGGTTGTGTGTGGTGACTGGGTTTTGAGTGGTGACTGGGGAGGTTGTGAGTGATGACTGGGGAGGTTGTGAGTGGTGACTGGGTTTTGAGTGGTGACTGGGGAGGTTGTGAGTGGTGACTGGGGAGGTTGTGAGTGGTGACTGGGGAGGTTGTGAGTGGTGACTGGGGAGGTGGTGAGTGGTGACTGGGGAGGTGGTGAGTGGTGACTGGGGAGGTGGTGAGTGGTGACTTGGGAGGTTGTGAGTGATGACTGGGGAGGTGGTGAGTGGTGACTGGGGAGGTTGTGTGTGATGACTGGGGAGGTTGTGAGTGGTGACTGGGGAGGTTGTGAGTGATGACTGGGGAGATTGTAATTGATGATTGAGGAGGTTGTGAGTGGTGACTGGGGAATTTATGAGTGGTGACTGGGGAGGTTGTGAGTGATGACTGGGGAAGTGGTGACTGGGGAGGTTGTGTGTGGTGACTGGGTTTTGAGTGGTGACTGGGGAGGTTGTGAGTGATGACTGGGGAGGTTGTGAGTGGTGACTGGGGAGGTTGTGAGTGATGACTGGGGAGATTGTTATTGATGATTGAGGAGGTTGTGAGTGGTGACTGGGGAATTTATGAGTGGTGACTGGGGAGGTTGTGAGTGATGACTGGGGAAGTGGTGACTGGGGAGGTTGTGTGTGGTGACTGGGTTTTGAGTGGTGACTGGGGAGGTTGTGAGTGATGACTGGGGAGGTTGTGAGTGGTGACTGGGTTTTGAGTGGTGACTGGGGAATTTATGAGTGGTGACTGGGGAGGTTGTGAGTGATGACTGGGGAAGTGGTGACTGGGGAGGTTGTGTGTGGTGACTGGGTTTTGAGTGGTGACTGGGGAGGTTGTGAGTGATGACTGGGGAGGTTGTGAGTGGTGACTGGGTTTTGAGTGGTGACTGGGGAGGTTGTGAGTGGTGACTGGGGAGGTGGTGAGTGGTGACCGGGGAGGTTATGAGTGGTGGCTGGGGAGGTTGTGAATGGTTACTGGGGAAGTTGTGAGTGGTGACTGGGGAGGTGGTGAGTGGTGACTAGGGCGGTTATGAGGGGGGTGTGAGTGATGAATGGGGGGGTGGCGAGTGATGACTGGGGAGGTTGTGAGTGATGACTGGGGAGGTAGTGAGTGATGACTGGGGAGGTTATGAGGAGTATAATGATGAAGTTTGCAGTCATGACCCTGGCCCTGCATTGAATGATAGAGCTATAGCACTGCTGCAATAAGAACAAACAGGACTGTCAGCAATTTGGGCCGCCAATCGGTCAACTCCGGATGCACGAATCTGGAACAAACATAGGAGCAAATAGATACTGGCTGGGTCACCTTATTGAACTCACTTCCAATATCCACACTACGTCATTCTCAACAGAATGCAAATCATACTATGTTTATAAAACTGCAGGTTTTGTGATTTGAGTGTGAATTGCAATAGGTATGTTCATAGGTATGTTTGATAGGTATGTTAAACATTAATTATGTTCAGTTATGTTTTTTTATTTTTCATGTGGTTCACAGATATTATCAATCAAGTCCATGTTATTCATAGTTTTTATTGGTTCATTGTACTTATTGGTTCATAGTACCTATTGGTTCATAGTACTTATTGGTTCATAATACTTATTGGTTCATAGTACTTATTGGTTCATAATACTTATTGGTTCATCATACTTATTGGTTCATAGTACTTATTGGCTCATAGTTCTTATTGGTTCATAGTACTTATTGGTTCATAGTACTTAATGGTTCATACTACTTATTGGTTCATAGTACTTATTGGTTCATAGTACTTATTGGTTCATAGTACTTAATGGTTCATACTACTTATTGGTTCATAGTACTTATTGGTTCATAGTTCTTATTGGTTCATACTACTTATTGGTTCATAGTACTTATTGGTTCATAGTACTTATTGGTTCATAGTAGGTAGGAATATGATATTTAATCCAAATAGTCCTCCTCTCATAACTGTAATTTATGGCAACACATGATAAATAGTCACTTGTTTAAGCATCAGAAGTATCTGGAAAAATGGCCTGACAGTGTTAAGGCAGATGCAGTGAAATGATCTATTATGTTGTTTTCTTTTATGTCAACAAGGTTCAAAATATCAATTGATTTATTGAAATTCTAGATTCTTAATAAGGCTATATATGGAGATGTCGGCCATTGATGGACTGACTAACAAAGTAGCTTGATAAGGGCTGGCCTGAGGACCACTTGGTGTGCTTCCTGTTTGAACAAGTGAAGAGCAGCTCTCAGATCCCCCACACTAAACATGTCAAGTGACAGTGTAACTTGCTCAGTCTCTTTTCTTAAAAATAATACTTATAATTTATTTTTTTATTTTTTTATTTTTTTTTGTAATACCATGAGTGCTGTACACACATCTGGTTTATGGACAAATCACAGAAATAGAAACAGTGGTGGGAGACAATGGTGATCGTTTCGACCAGTCAGAGAGCATCTAACAAACAACAAATTGAAAGATATATCTGTAGTAATGGCGGGAAATGGCGATCACCACATGTTTAAATTTCAGCATCACATAGATGTAGATGGCTTTCTCAGCTTTGTCAGCTCTACTTTCCTTTACTGACAGGCAATGGGTCATATCCCATAATATATCATTTTGAAATATGAACAGAAAATTCCCACCTGTATAATTGTTGGTTGTTGTTTGTTTAAATATTTGTTTTGTTTGCTTATAATTTTGTTTTGTTTGTTTTTAGCATGGTGTTATTTCTTTAGTTTTATGGATTGTGTTTGATTAAACTTTTATATTTTTCACTTTCATTTTTTGTGTTGCACATAGAGCATCACTTTTTATTATTAAAGATATTCCCATCATGTGTGTGTATGTATATGTATATGTATATGGGTGTGTGTGATCAATAGTTGGTCTGCCCAAGAGAGGGCTTCAGATGGCCATTTTAATGTTTCAAGACATTGTCCTTTTGGGTCATTTTTATGCAAAGTTATTTGCAAATTTCTTTTTGAAAGCTTTGTGGTTAAAAAGGCTGTTAAATTAGATAAAGGATTTCGGTGGCTCATTAGTTTGAAGAAAAATGCAAAGATTCAATCTCAAGGCCTACTGAGGGGGGATTTGGGGGTGTATTTAGCTACAAAATATTACCCTTTCAATGAAACAAAATATTACCTTTCAATGAAACAAACAACAGTGGACAGGTTTAGCCAATTATAGCCTGACTGCTCCCAGGATGAGATTAGAAATTGGCTAGCTTATGGTTAACATATGCAGTAAAATCCCACAAATTTATACATTTGCTATTACTTTTAGTCAAGGATAATTGTAAAAGAGGATCGGGTAAAATTCATTTTAAAATCCCAAATAGTGCACCTTTTTCATACTTTTATGAATGTAGACCTTAGTTTTGTGAGGTCCCCAGCTCATATAGCCATATAGCCATACATGTATTAAGAGGTACTTATAGCTATATTGTGTGGTGCCCAGCTGGTACCTGGCTTATATAGCCATATTGTCTGGTGCCCAGCTTATATAACCACATTCTCTGGTGCCCAGCTTATACAGCCATATTGTCTGGTGTCCAGCTTGTACAGCCATATTGTCTGGTGTCCAGCTTATACAGCCATATTGTCTGGTGCCCAGCTTATACAGCCATATTGTCTGGTGTCCAGCTTATATAGCCATATTGTCTGGTGTCCAGCTTATATAGCCATATTGTCTGGTGTCCAGCTTATATAGCCATATTGTCTGGTGCCCAGTTTATACAGCCTTATTGTCTGGTGCCCAGCTTATATAGCCATATTGTCTAGTTGCTAGCTTATATAGTCACATTGTCTGGTACCCAGATTATATAGCCACATTGTCTCTGGTCACCACATATTAGATATTCACAGTAAGAACACTGGATAAAGTGGTCAAGTGCTGATTGCAGCATGGATTAAAAGATAAAATAAGATAATCGATCAGAGAAGGAAGTGAAATGTGTGTTATCATGCAGATGGTATGTATGATGAAAACTGTAAACACAGGTGGCATGTTATATCAAATTAAGTAATGGCTTCACAGACTCAAAAGGGCAGTACCATACTGTACCCATTATTACAGAACCATGTTTGTTTCATTTCCCGTTAAATAAAGTAAAGCATGAACCAATGAACCTTGTTTGTATCATGCAGTACATATATATGCTCATGTGTACCATATAGTAGTACCCAAGAATTGTATCATGTGGTGCCCAATAGAATCAGTTATGTACCATGTGGTACCCAATAGAATCAGTTATGTACCATGTGGTACCCAATAGAATCAGTTATGTACCATGTAGTACCCAATAGAATCAGTAATGTATGTGCACTACATGTACATATCTACTGAACTATGTAGTGGTTACAATATACCCAATTAACAAAGCTTTCTGTGTACCTAATGGACATTGAAAATGTCATGATCAGAATATATCTATTTAAAATGTAGCACTTGATCAGTATATATCTATTTAAAATGTAGCACTTGATCAGTATATATCCATTGTAAATGCAGTGGTCAGTATATATCTATTGTAAATGTAGTGGTTAGTATATATCCATTCTAAATGTAGTGGTCAGTATATATCCATTGTGAATGTAGTGGTCAGCATATATCCATTGTGAATGCAGTGATCAGTATATATCCATTGTGAATGTAGTGGTCAGTATATATCCATTGTAAATGTAGTGGTCAGTATATATCCATTGTAAATGCAGTGGTCAGTATATATCCATTGTTAATGCAGTGGTCAGTATATATCCATTGTGAATGTAGTGGTCAGTATATATCCATTGTAAATGCAGTGGTCAGTATATATCCATTGTAAATGCAGTGATCAGTATATATCCATTGTAAATGCAGTGATCAGTATATATCCATTGTAAATGTAGTGGTCAGTATATATCCATTGTAAATGCAGTGATCAGTATATATCCATTGTAAATGCAGCGGTCAGTATATATCCATTGTAAATGTAGTGGTCAGTATATATCCATTGTAAATGCAGTGGTCAGTATATATCCATTGTAAAGGCAGAGGTCAGTATATATCCATTGTAAATGCAGTGATCAGCATATATCCATTGTAAATGTAGTGATCAGTATATATCCATTGTAAAGGCAGAGGTCAGTATATATCCATTGTAAATGCAGTGGTCAGTATATATCCATTCTAAATGTAGTGGTCAGTATATATCCATTGTGAATGTAGTGGTCAGTATATATCCATTCTAAATGTAGTGGTCAGTATATATCCATTGTAAATGCAGTGATCAGTATATATCCATTGTGAATGCAGTGGTCAGCATATATCCATTGTAAATGCAGTGGTCAGTATATATCCATTGTGAATGTAGTGGTCAGTATATATCCATTCTAAATGTAGTGGTCAGTATATATCCATTGTAAATGCAGTGATCAGTATATATCCATTGTGAATGCAGTGGTCAGCATATATCCATTGTAAATGCAGTGGTCAGTATATATCCATTGTGAATGCAGTGGTCAGTATATATCTATTGTAAATGTAGTGGTTAGTATATATCTATTGTAAATGCAGTGGTCAGTATATATCCATTGTAAATGTAGTGGTCAGCATATATCCATTGTAAATGCAGTGGTCAGTATATATCTATTGTAAATGTAGCGGTTAGTATATATCCATTGTAAATGCAGTGGTCAGTATATATCCATTGTGAATGCAGTGGTCAGTATATATCTATTGTAAATGTAGTGGTTAGTATATATCTATTGTAAATGCAGTGGTCAGTATATATCCATTGTGAATGCAGTGGTCAGCATATATCCATTGTGAATGTAGTGGTCAGTATATATCCATTGTAAATGCAGTGGTCAGTATATATCTATTGTAAATGCATTGGTCAGTATATATCCATTGTAAATGCAGTGGTCAGTATATATCCATTGTGAATGCAGTGGTCAGTATATATCTATTGTAAATGTAGTGGTTAGTATATATCCATTCTAAATGTAGTGGTCAGTATATATCCATTGTAAATGCAGTGGTCAGTATATATCCATTGTAAATGTAGTGGTCAGTATATATCCATTGTAAATGTAGTGGTCAGTATATATCCATTGTAAATGCAGTGGTCAGTATATATCTATTGTAAATGCATTGGTCAGTATATATCCATTGTAAATGCAGTGGTCAGTATATATCCATTGTAAATGCAGTGGTCAGCATATATCCATTGTAAATGCAGTGGTCAGTATATATCCATTGTGAATGTAGTGGTCAGTATATATCCATTGTGAATGTAGTGGTCAGTATATATCCATTGTAAATGCAGTGGTCAGTATATATCCATTGTTAATGCAGTGGTCAGTATATATCCATTGTGAATGTAGTGGTCAGTATATATCCATTGTAAATGTAGTGGTCAGTATATATCCATTGTAAATGCAGTGGTCAGTATATATCCATTGTGAATGTAGTGGTCAGTATATAGCCATTGTAAATGTAGTGGTCAGCATATATCCATTGTAAATGCAGTGGTCAGTATATATCCATTGTAAATGCAGTGGTCAGTATATATCCATTGTGAATGTAGTGGTCAGTATATATCCATTGTAAATGCAGTGGTCAGTATATATCCATTGTGAATGTAGTGGTCATTATATATCCATTGTAAATGCAGTGGTCAGTATATATCCATTGTAAATGTAGTGGTCAGTATATATCCATTGTAAATGTAGTGGTCAGTATATATCCATTGTAAATGCAGTGGTCAGTATATATCCATTGTGAATGCAGTGGTCAGTATATATCCATTGTAAATGCAGTGGTCAGTATATATCCATTGTGAATGTAGTGGTCAGTATATATCCATTGTAAATGCAGTGGTCAGTATATATCCATTGTTAATGCAGTGGTCAGTATATATCCATTGTGAATGTAGTGGTCAGTATATATCCATTGTAAATGTAGTGGTCAGTATATATCCATTGTAAATGCAGTGGTCAGTATATATCCATTGTGAATGCAGTGGTCAGTATATATCCATTGTAAATGCAGTGGTCAGTATATATCCATTGTGAATGTAGTGGTCAGTATATATCCATTGTAAATGCAGTGGTCAGTATATATCCATTGTTAATGCAGTGGTCAGTATATATCCATTGTGAATGTAGTGGTCAGTATATATCCATTGTAAATGTAGTGGTCAGTATATATCCATTGTAAATGCAGTGGTCAGTATATATCCATTGTGAATGTAGTGGTCAGTATATAGCCATTGTAAATGTAGTGGTCAGCATATATCCATTGTAAATGCAGTGATCAGTATATATCCATTGTAAATGTAGAGGTCAGTATATATCCATTGTAAATGCAGTGGTCAGTATATATCCATTGTAAATGCAGTGGTCAGTATATATCCATTGTGAATGTAGTGGTCAGTATATATCCATTGTAAATGCAGTGGTCAGTATATATCCATTGTGAATGTAGTGGTCAGTATATATCCATTGTAAATGCAGTGGTCAGTATATATCCATTGTAAATGTAGTGGTCAGTATATATCCATTGTAAATGTAGTGGTCAGTATATATCCATTGTAAATGCAGTGGTCAGTATATATCCATTGTAAATGCAGTGGTCAGTATATATCCATTGTAAATGTAGTGGTCAGCATATATCCATTGTAAATGCAGTGGTCAGTATATATCCATTGTAAATGCAGAGGTCAGTATATATCCATTGTGAATGCAGTGGTCAGTATATATCTATTGTAAATGTAGTGGTTAGTATATATCCATTCTAAATGTAGTGGTCAGTATATATCCATTGTAAATGTAGTGGTCAGTATATATCCATTGTAAATGCAGTGGTCAGTATATATCCATTGTGAATGTAGTGGTCAGTATATAGCCATTGTAAATGTAGTGGTCAGCATATATCCATTGTAAATGCAGTGGTCAGTATATATCCATTGTGAATGTAGTGGTCAGTATATATCCATTGTAAATGCAGTGGTCAGTATATATCCATTGTAAATGCAGAGGTCAGTATATATCCATTGTGAATGTAGTGGTCAGTATATATCCATTGTAAATGCAGTGGTCAGTATATATCCATTGTGAATGTAGTGGTCAGTATATAGCCATTGTAAATGTAGTGGTCAGCATATATCCATTGTAAATGCAGTGATCAGTATATATCCATTGTGAATGTAGTGGTCAGTATATATCCATTGTAAATGCAGTGGTCAGTATATATCCATTGTAAATGCAGTGGTCAGTATATATCCATTGTGAATGTAGTGGTCAGTATATATCCATTGTGAATGTAGTGGTCAGTATATATCCATTGTAAATGCAGTGGTCAGTATATATCCATTGTGAATGTAGAGGTCAGTATATATCCATTGTAAATGCAGTGGTCAGTATATATCCATTGTGACTGTAGTGGTCAGTATATATCCATTGTAAATGCAGTGGTCAGTATATATCCATTGTAAATGTAGTGGTCAGTATATATCCATTGTGAATGTAGTGGTCAGTATATAGCCATTGTAAATGTAGTGGTCAGCATATATCCATTGTAAATGCAGTGGTCAGTATATATCCATTGTGAATGTAGTGGTCAGTATATATCCATTGTAAATGCAGTGGTCAGTATATATCCATTGTGAATGTAGTGGTCAGTATATAGCCATTGTAAATGTAGTGGTCAGCATATATCCATTGTAAATGCAGTGGTCAGTATATATCCATTGTGAATGTAGTGGTCAGTATATATCCATTGTAAATGCAGTGGTCAGTATATATCCATTGTAAATGCAGTGGTCAGTATATATCCATTGTGAATGTAGTGGTCAGTATATATCCATTGTGAATGTAGTGGTCAGTATATATCCATTGTAAATGCAGTGGTCAGTATATATCCATTGTGAATGTAGAGGTCAGTATATATCCATTGTAAATGCAGTGGTCAGTATATATCCATTGTGACTGTAGTGGTCAGTATATATCCATTGTAAATGCAGTGGTCAGTATATATCCATTGTAAATGCAGTGGTCAGTATATATCCATTGTAAATGTAGAGGTCAGTATATATCCATTGTAAATGCAGTGGGCAGTATCTCTCCATTGAAAATGTAATGGTCTACTAACTTTTATAAGAAACTCAAAATTCATTTATTCTGCGTTATCAGACATTAAAGTTTCCCCCAAAAAATAGATTCATATTTTCTTTCTTTTTTTGTTTTTTTTGGGGGTTTTTTTTGCCTTTATTTATTTACTTTTTGTTTTTGTATTCTTTTTTTGGGGGAGACAGGGTTGTGGAGGATAACAAATGTTCAACATGTTCTCCCCTTTATATATAATGGTTGGGTGTTACCATGGTGACCAGAGGAGGGTGGCATTCGGAGCATTGTCCTGGGATATGTGTTGCCGTATCCGCTTTTGTATGATTTGTGTCCAATAATCACAGTGCATTTAACAAGCTGCTGGAATGTCACATCTATGTACTGTGAAGATATCCGTGACATTCAGAATGCACCAAATATTCTGTTTCATATCCTGGACATGTGAAAAACAATTAGAGGGTTCATACCCCGAAGCACCTTGTGAAATTGGGAAAATTTGGCAGCCTACTATGCAGACCTCCTCTGAAAAAAAAATAACAGAAACAAATATGAGAAATTGATAGTACAAATGCAATGAATTGACATGAGGAGGGGATCTTTTGTATTGTGTTATTCCTATTTTAGATAGGAAAGTTATCAACACATAGATAATTGTTGTTTTTAGTTTTAGAAGTTGTGCCCCTTACATATCTGTCATCCTTTATGTTTTGGCGCAGCATAATAGACTTGAGGGGGTTATATAACAAATAATATCCACTCAAATGTAAGCCTGGATAAAAAGTACTTCCTTCTGCTATTTCAAAGCCTCAATTAGATTTGAAGAATTTGTCAAATGTCTGTATCTGACAGGAACAAATTTCTAGTGAAAGATGAAAGTGGACAGGATCAGGAAATTTGTCTTTTATCATTTCGTGAATAATGACAAAAGATAAAACAGAAATAATTTGTTCTTTGATATATAGCAGGAACTATGTCAAGAGGATTTGAAAGTTTAAAAAAGTGATAAAAGGGAAAATGTAGACAGGAAGTTTTAATGTACCTGGACTTCAATACTCCTATTGTTTGTGGTCATTTATCCATCTCAAATGTATTAGGACTCATTTTCACACTCAGTCCTGATGTAACCAGGCTGAGGGTAATGCAGTTCTCCTGGTGTGTGTGTGTGTGTGTGTGTGTGTGTGTGTGTGTGTGTGTGTGTGTCCGTATAACTCAAGAAGAAATGTTAGCAGCTTCATGGGACTTCATGGGATACACATAAGCATCTGGTGAAGAACTCAAAATATTTTCATGGAGCATGACCTTTACCTAATTTCAAGGTCACAGGGATAATTATGTCAAATCCCTTTAGAATCATTATATTTGAAGGTTACTAGGGCTGAGGGTTGGTACCTTAAAATTTAGCAGATAAACAATGATCTCAACAGCTGGGGAATATCTTTATGGTCAGGCATTAACATAACTCAATGAAATCAAACAGGCCAGGGGTCGCGGCACAGTTAGTTAGAGGGCCAGCTTATTAGCACCAGTTCCTCTGTGGTGATCCAAAGGTCGTGGGTTTGAACCCCGGCCATGCCGAGATTGAACTCATACAATTTCACACACGAGCTGAGGCTTGTGCCTAAAAGGTTAACCCGTTGTCCTTGTAAATCTGTAATCAGGTGGGTTGTTATGTCAAGGACCTGCGACATGACAATTCAATGAGGTAGCATTATATCTGCTACAAGTAGGTCTCATCACGAAATGGCTGAAATAATGTTGAAAGTGATGTAAAACCCCAAACTAAAAAAGAAATCAAATAAGGTCACCTTATGCCAGGAGGAGGTATGCATGATAAAATGAGATCAAGCAAGGCCATATTACGCCAGCAGGAGGTATGCATGATAAAATGAGATCAAGCAAGGCCACATTATGCCAGGAGGAGATATGCATGATAAAATGAAATCAAGCAAGGCCATCTTATGCCAGCAGGAGGTATGCATGATAAAATGAGATCAAGCAAGGCCACATTATGCCAGGAGGAGGAATACATGATAAAATGAGATCAAGCAGGGCCACATTATGCCAGGATGAGGTATGCATGATAAAATGAGATCAAGCAAGGCCACATTATGCCAGCAGGAGGTATGCATGATAAAATGAGATCAAGCAAGGCCACATTATGCCAGCAGGAGGAATGCATGATAAAATGAGATCAAGCAAGGCCATATTATGCCAGGAGGAGGTATGCATGATAAAATGAGATCAAGCAAGGCCATATTATGCCAGCAGGAGGTATGCATGATAAAATGAGATCAGGCCAGGCCACATTGTGCCTGGGGAATGCATCCATGTTCAAAAAAACATAAAATGTACAAAAGGAAATATCCCCTTGAAGGGCCCCTTGGCAGTTAGAATAAAGCAGGATATAAGGACTGATGACCAAAGTATTTATAAACAGTTTGGGTCCAAAAATATTTTGTCCATTACAATCATGTCCTGCAGAACTAACGCAATCATATTATATTGGTGCATTATAAATATTTAGAAAGATTTCCTAATCTGAATTGAATTAAACATAAAACAAAAATAGTGAAAAACTGCCCATATATCAGAGTGTGTCCAGTCCCATTAATGGGTGTTTCATGTTCCTCTGACCTTGGGGTCAGTTTCTTACTTGATAGATAATAGCAATGTTAAGACCGCAACATATATCTTGCCTAATATTTTAGGCATCAACAATGCAGATGCATTGACAGCTCAGGATACTAGGGTATTAACCTGTCACTGCCTCTAGGATGCTGCACTACCTGTCACTGCCTCTAGGTTGCTGCACTGCCTCTAGGTTGCTGCACTACCTGTCACTGCCTTTAGGTTGCTGCACTACCTATCACTGCCTCCAGTTTGCTGCACTACCTGTCACTGCCTCTAGGATGCTGCACTACCTGTCACTGCCTCTAGGATGCTACACTACCTATCACTGCCTCTAGGTTGCTGCACTGCCTCTAGTTTGCTGCACTACCTGTCACTACCACTAGGATGCTGCACTACCTATCACTGCCTCTAGGTTGCTGCACTACCCGTCACTGCCTCTAGGATGCTGCACTACCTGTCACTGCCTCTAGGTTGCTGCACTACCCGTCACTGCCTCTAGGATGCTGCACTACCTATCACTGCCTCTAGGATGCTGCACTACCTGCCACTGTCTCTAGGATGCTTCACTACCCGTCACTGCCTCTAGGTTGCTGCACTGCCTCTAGTTTGCTGCACTACCTGTCACTACCTCTAGTTTGCTGCACTACCTGTCACTACCTCTAGGATGCTGCACTACCTGTCACTGCCTCTAGGTTGCTGCACTATCCGTCACTGCCTCGAGGATGCTGCACTACCTGTCACTGCCCCTAGGTTGCTGCACTACCTGTCATTACCTCTAGGAAGCTGCACTACCTATCACTGATCTGCCACTGTCTCTAGGATGCTGCTCTACCTGTCACTGCCTCTAGGTTGCGGCACTACCTGTCACTGCCTCTAGGTTGCTGCACTGCCTCTAGGATGCTGCACTACCCGTCACTGCCTATAAGTGGCAAAATTTGTAAATAGGCATCATTTATAAAGACCTTCTCAAAATTACCTGTATGGATCATAATCACCTTTAGCATATAGAGTGTAAGAGTAGACAATAGAGTGACCTCTGGTGGCTGGCCAGAGAGTAATAATCTCACCATTGAATGTCAAGGATGGTGTTTGACGATGCACACAGTGTTTATGTGGTTTCCATGACAACACTTACCTGTCCACTCCCACTCAGTTCTCAGGTGAAGTGTTAGCTATTACCACATGATGGGGTATATCCCCCCCACATGATACACTTGTTTATCTTAACAGCAGCTAACAAATGTTGATCTAAAATGTGTGCATCCCAAATATATAGGGTTTTATTGAAGGAAAGAGTAGTTCACTTCTGTTTGCTGTGTGTCCCATTCTATATTTTGAGAATGTATGTTGGAAATATGTGTGGTTGCTGGGGTAATGTCAGGACGAATTTAATGTCAGAGAACTGATACAATATCAGGTTAATAAGTCAGGACTAATGTTATGTCAGGACTAATGTCATGTCAAGACTAATATAATGCCAGAGAACTGATACAGTATAAGGTTAATATGTCATGTCATGTCAGGACTAATGTCATGTCAGGGTTGTTACCATGTCAGGATTAATGTCATGTCAGGACTAATGTCATGTCAGGATTAATGTCATGTCAGGATTAATATAAAGTCAGAACTAATGTCATGTCTAATGTCAGGTCAGGACTAATGTCATGTCAGGACTAATGCCAGGTCAGGACTAATGTCATGTCAGGACTAATGTCAAATTAGGATTAATGCCATGTCAGGACTAATGCCATGTCAGGACTAATGTCAAATTAGGATTAATGCCATGTCAGGATTAATGTCATGTCAGGATTAATGCCATGTCAGGACTAATGCCATGTCAGGACTTATGCCATGTCAGGACTAATGTCATGTTAGGACTTATGCTATGTCAGGACTAATGTCATGTCAGGACTTATGCCATGTCAGGACTAATGTCATGTCAGGACTAATGTCATGTCAGGACTTATGCCATGTCAGGACTAATGTCATGTCAGGACTTATGCCATGTCAGGACTAATGTCATGTCAGGACTTATGCCATGTCAGGACTAATGTCATGTCAGGACTTATGCCATGTCAGGACTAATGTCATGTCAGGACTTATGCCATGTCAGGACTAATGTCATGTCAGGACTAATGCCATGTCAGGATTAATGCCATGTCAGGACTAATGTGATGTCAGGACTTATGCCATGTCAGGACTAATGTCATGTCAGGACTTATGCCATGTCAGGACTAATGTCATGTCAGGGTTGTTACCATGTCAGGACTAATGCCATGTCAGGACTTATGCCATGTCAGGACTAATGTCATGTCAGGACTTATGCCATGTCAGGACTAATGTCATGTCAGGACTTATGCCATGTCAGGACTAATGTCATGTCAGGGTTGTTACCATGTCAGGACTAATGCCATGTCAGGACTTATGCCATGTCAGGACTAATGTCATGTCAGGACTTATGCCATGTCAGGACTAATGTCATGTCAGGACTAATGCCATGTCAGGATTAATGCCATGTCAGGACTAATGTGATGTCAGGACTTATGCCATGTCAGGACAAGTATATTGTTTCAAATTGTTTTGTAAAAGACTTGACGTGCAATGGCAGGATGGGTTCTATATTGGAACAGATGGATTATCAAAATGAGTACAATTTTGGAACCAGTTGTATAGGCTAAAGGAATTAAACAGTGATTTTGAAAAATATGTATACGTATCATGAATTAATGATTAAGGTTTTTGCCTTCCTTATTCATATATTTTTTAAATTGATGCACTCTAGTAATTGTCTGTAAAACCTGACAGGAACCTAATTTATAGCCCCCTTCTGAAAGCACGTTTCTTTCTTGGTGCCTGTGGAGTATTATCATGAAGGCACTGAAAGGTAAAATGACGTCATAAGAGTATGGCAATATGCTTATGACGTCATGAAAGGTATTGTCCTTTGAATAGTGCCAGAATGATGTCAAACAGTGCTACCCTACTTTAAGCCTCATCTGAGGTCCAAGAACGTTCATGCTACCATGTTTTCCCGTTACGTGCAACTGATGGCTGAGACAGATCTGTGCTAAGAGTGCAACTTTAATAGACACTCAGGACTAGTACAATGTATAGATTGATAGACTGTCAGGACTAGTACAATGTATAGGTTAATACACACTCAGGACTAGTACAATGTATAGGTTAATAGACACTCAGGACAAGTACCTTAGGACTAGTATAATGTATAGATTGATAGACTGTCAGGACTAGTACAATGTATAGATTGATAGACTGTCAGGACTAGTACAATGTATAGGCTAATAGACACTCAGGACTAGTACAATGTATAGGTTAATACACACTCAGGACTAGTACAATGTATAGGTTAATAGACTGTCAGGACTAGTACAATGTATAGGTTAATAGACACTCAGGACTAGTACAATGTATAGGCTAATAGACACTCAGGACTAGTACAATGTATAGGTTAATACACACTCAGGACTAGTACAATGTATAGGTTAATAGACACTCAGGACAAGTACAATGTATAGGTTGATAGACACTCAGGACTAGTACAATGTGTAGGTTAATAGACACTCAGGACTAGTACAATGTATAGGCTAATAGACACTCAGAACTAGTACAATGTATAGATTGATAGACTGTCAGGACTAGTACAATGTATAGGTTAATAGACACTCAGGACAAGTACAATGTATAGGTTGATAGACACTCAGGACTAGTACAATGTATAGGTTGATAGACACTCAGGACAAGTACAATGTATAGGTTAATAGACACTCAGGACTAGTACAATGTATAGGTTAATAGACACTCAGGACAAGTACAATGTATAGGTTAATAGACACTCAGGACAAGTACAATGTATAGGTTAATACACACTCAGGACAAGTACAATGTATAGGTTAATAGACACTCAGGACTAGTACAATGTATAGGTTGATAGACACTCAGGACTAGTATAATGTATAGGTTGATAAACACTCAGGACTAGTACAATGTATAGATTGATAGACTGTCAGGACTAGTACAATGTATAGGTTAATACACACTCAGGACAGGTACAATGTATAGGTTGATAGACACTCAGGACAAGTACAATGTATAGGTTAATAGACACTCAGGACAAGTACAATGTATAGGTTAATAGACACTCAGGACAAGTACAATGTATAGGTTGATAGACACTCAGGACAAGTACAATGTATAGGTTAATAGACACTCAGGACAAGTACAATGTATAGGTTAATAGACACTCAGGACTAGTACAATGTATAGGTTAATACACACTCAGGACAAGTACAATGTATAGGTTAATAGACACTCAGGACAAGTACAATGTATAGGTTACTAGACACTCAGGACAAGTACAATGTATAGGTTGATAGACACTCAGGACAAGTACAATGTATAGGTTAATAGACACTCAGGACAAGTACAATGTATAGGTTAATAGACACTCAGGACTAGTACAATGTATAGGTTAATACACACTCAGGACTAGTACAATGTATAGGTTAATAGACAATCAGAACTAGTACAATGTATAGGTTAATAGACACTCAGGACTAGTACAATGTATAGGTTAATAGACACTCAGGACAAGTACAATGTATAGGTTGATAGACACTCAGGACTAGTACAATGTATAGGTTGATAGACACTCAGGACTAGTACAATGTATAGGTTAATAGACACTCAGGACAAGTACAATGTATAGGTTGATAGACACTCAGGACAAGTACAATGTATAGGTTAATAGACACTCAGGACAAGTACAATGTATAGGTTAATAGACACTCAGGACAGGTACAATGTATAGGTTAATAGACACTCAGGACAAGTACAATGTATAGGTTAATAGACACTCAGGACAAGTACAATGTATAGGTTGAAAGACACTCAGGACTAGTACAATGTATAGGTTGATAGACACTCAGGACTAGTACAATGTATAGGTTGATAGACACTCAGGACTAGTACAATGTATAGGTTAATAGACACTCAGGACTAGTACAATGTATAGGTTAATACACACTCAGGACTAGTACAATGTATAGGTTAATAGACAATCAGAACTAGTACAATGTATAGATTGATAGACTGTCAGGACTAGTACAATGTATAGGTTAATAGACACTCAGGACTAGTACAATGTATAGGTTAATAGACACTCAGGACAGGTACAATGTATAGGTTAATAGACACTCAGGACTAGTACAATGTATAGGTTAATAGACACTCAGGACAAGTACAATGTATAGGTTGATAGACACTCAGGACAAGTACAATGTATAGGTTAATAGACACTCAGGACAAGTACAATGTATAGGTTAATAGACACTCAGGACAGGTACAATGTATAGGTTAATAGACACTCAGGACAAGTACAATGTATAGGTTAATAGACACTCAGGACAAGTACAATGTATAGGTTGATAGACACTCAGGACTAGTACAATGTATAGGTTGATAGACACTCAGGACTAGTACAATGTATAGGTTGATAGACACTCAGGACTAGTACAATGTATAGGTTAATAGACACTCAGGACTAGTACAATGTATAGGTTAATACACACTCAGGACTAGTACAATGTATAGGTTAATAGACAATCAGAACTAGTACAATGTATAGATTGATAGACTGTCAGGACTAGTACAATGTATAGGTTGATAGACACTCAGGACAAGTACAATGTATAGGTTAATAGACACTCAGGACTAGTACAATGTATAGGTTAATAGACACTCAGGACAGGTACAATGTATAGATTGATAGACTGTCAGGACTAGTACAATGTATAGGTTAATAGACACTCAGGACAAGTACAATGTATAGGTTGATAGACACTCAGGACAAGTACAATGTATAGGTTAATAGACACTCAGGACTAGTACAATGTATAGGTTAATAGACACTCAGGACTAGTACAATGTATAGGTTAATAGACACTCAGGACTAGTACAATGTATAGGTTAATAGACACTCAGGACAGGTACAATGTATAGGTTAATAGACACTCAGGACTAGTAAAATGTATAGGTTAATAGGCAATCAGAACTAGTACAATGTATAGGTTAATAGACACTCAGGACTAGTACAATGTATAGGCTAATAGACACTCAGGACTAGTATAATGTATAGGTTAATAGACACTCAGGACTAGTACAATGTATAGGTTAATACACACTCAGGACTAGTACAATGTATAGGTTAATAGACACTCAGGACTAGTACAATGTATAGGTTGATAGACACTCAGGACTAGTATAATGTATAGGTTAATAGACACTCAGGACTAGTACAATGTATAGGTTAATAGACACTCATGACTAGTACAATGTATAGGTTAATACACACTCAGGACTAGTACAATGTATAGGTTAATAGACACTCAGGACTAGTATAATGTATAGGTTAATAGACAATCAGAACTAGTACAATGTATAGGCTAATAGACACTCAGGACTAGTACAATGTATAGGTTAATAGACACTCAGGACTAGTACAATGTATAGGTTAATAGACAATCAGAACTAGTACAATGTATAGGTTAATAGACACTCAGGACTAGTACAATGTATAGGCTAATAGACACTCAGGACTAGTATAATGTATAGGTTAATAGACACTCAGGACTAGTACAATGTATAGGTTAATACACACTCAGGACTAGTACAATGTATAGGTTAATAGACACTCAGGACTAGTACAATGTATAGGTTGATAGACACTCAGGACTAGTATAATGTATAGGTTGATAAACACTCAGGACTAGTACAATGTATAGGTTAATAGACACTCAGGACTAGTACAATGTATAGGTTAATAGACACTCAGGACTAGTACAATGTATAGGTTAATAGACACTCAGGACTAGTACAATGTATAGGTTAATACACACTCAGGACTAGTACAATGTATAGGTTAATAGACACTCAGGACTAGTACAATGTATAGGTTAATAGACACTCAGGACTAGTACAATGTATAGGTTAATAGACACTCAGGACTAGTACAATGTATAGGCTAATAGACACTCAGGACTAGTATAATGTATAGGTTAATAGACATTCAGGACTAGTACAATGTATAGGTTAATAGACACTCAGGACTAGTACAATGTATAGGTTAATAGACACTCAGGACTAGTACAATGTATAGGTTAATAGACACTCAGGACTAGTATAATGTATAGGTTGATAGACACTCAGGACTAGTACAATGTATAGGTTAATAGACACTCAGGACAAGTATAATGTATAGGTTAATAGACACTCAGGACTAGTACAATGTATAGGTTAATAGACACTCAGGACTAGTACAATGTATAGGTTAATAGACACTCAGGACTAGTACAATGCATAGGCTAATAGACACTCAGGACTAGTACAATGTATAGGCTAATAGACACTCAGGACTAGTACAATGTATAGGTTGATAGACACTCAGGACTAGTACAATGTATAGGTTAATAGACACTCAGGACAAGTACAATGTATAGGTTAATAGACAATCAGAACTAGTACAATGTATAGGCTAATAGACACTCAGGACTAGTACAATGTATAGGTTGATAGACACTCAGGACTAGTACAATGTATAGGTTGATAGACACTCAGGACTAGTACAATGTATAGGTTAATAGACACTCAGGACAAGTACACTGGTAGAATATATAAGCAGCATTAGGGTATTACCCACCAACTCAGCCCAGATATCAGCACAGACACAGGCCCGGTGAGAAGGTAAGTGGGTGCATTCTGGCAAGAGGCCATGGCTACCACCAGATCCTAGCCTCCATCTGCAGTGTAACCCTTGTGGCCCCATCACAGTGTAACCCTTTTCAGTTTTAAAATCCCGGAGTTGAGGCATGTTCACCATATTGGTCGCTATCATCAAGTCCTTTCACCTTTTCTTCTCATTTTGGTTATGCTCCACCATCTTTACATCGCTTTTGGTCTGATGCTGTGTCTGAATTGACCCTCTCACTCTGATGCTGTGTCTCTGTATTGACCCTCTCACTCTGATGCTGTCTCTATATTGACCCTCTCACTCTGATGCTGTGTCTCTGTATTGACCCTCTCACTCTGATGCTGTGTCTCTGTATTGACCCTCTCTCTCTGATGCTGTGTCTCTATATTGACCCTATCACTCTGATGCTGTGTCTATATTGACCCTCTCACTTTGATGCTGTCTCTGTATTGACCCTCTCACTCTGATGCTGTGTCTCTGTATTGACCCTCTCACTCTGATGCTGTGTCTATATTAACCCTCTCTCTCTGATGCTGTGTCTCTATATTGACCCTATCACTCTGATGCTGTGTCTCTGTATTGACCCTCTCACTCTGATGCTGTGTCTCTGTATTGACCCTCTCACTCTGATGCTGTGTCTCTATATTGACCCTCTCGCTCTGATGCTGTCTCTGTATTGACCCTATCACTCTGATGCTGTGTCTGTATTGACCCTCTCTCTCTGATGCTGTGTCTCTATATTGACCCTCTCACTCTGATGCTGTGTCTCTGTATTGACCCTATCACTCTGATGCTGTGTCTCTGTATTGACCCTCTCACTCTGATGCTGTGTCTCTGTATTGAACCTCTCGCTCTGATGCTGTCTCTATATTGACCCTCTCTCTCTGATGCTGTGTCTCTGTATTGACCCTCTCACTCTGATGCTGTGTCTCTGTATTGACCCTCTCACTCTGATGCTGTGTCTCTGTATTGACCCTCTCACTCTAATGCTGTGTCTCTGTATTGACCCTCTCACTCTGATGCTGTGTCTCTATATGGACCCTCTCACTCTGATGCTGTGTCTGTATTGACCCTCTCACTCTGATGCTGTGTCTCTGTATTGACCCTCTCGCTCTGATGCTGTCTCTATATTGACCCTCTCTCTCTGATGCTGTGTCTCTGTATTGACCCTCTCACTCTGATGCTGTATCTCTATATTGACCCTCTCACTCTGATGCTGTGTCTCTGTATTGACCCTCTCACTCTGATGCTGTGTCTCTGTATTGACCCTCTCACTCTGATGCTGTGTCTCTATATTGACCCTATCACTGTGATGCTGTGTCTCTGTATTGACCCTCTCACTCTGATGCTGTGTTTCTGTATTGACCCTCTCTCTCTGATGCTGTGTCTCTGTATTGACCCTCTCACTCTGATGCTATGTCTCTATATTGACCCTCTCACTCTGATGCTATTTCTCTATATTGACCCTCTCACTCTGATGCTGTGTCTCTGTATTGACCCTCTCACTCTGATGCTGTGTCTCTATATTGACCCTCTCTCTCTGATGCTGTGTCTCTGTATTGACCTTCTCACTCTGATGCTATGTCTCTGTATTGACCCTCTCACTCTGATGCTGTCTCTGTATTGACCCTCTCACTCTGATGCTGTGTCTCTGTATTGACCCTCTCACTCTGATGCTGTGTCTCTGTATTGACCCTCTCACTCTGATGCTGTGTCTCTGTATTGACCCTCTCACTCTGATGCTGTGTCTCTGTATTGACCCTCTCACTCTGATGCTGTGTCTCTGTATTGACCCTATCACTCTGATGCTGTGTCTCTGTATTGACCCTCTCACTCTGATGCTGTGTCTCTATATTGACCCTCTCTCTCTGATGCTGTGTCTCTGTATTGACCCTATCACTCTGATGCTGTGTCTGTATTGACCCTCTCACTCTGATGCTGTGTCTCTGTATTGACCCTCTCACTCTGATGGCCCATTCTGATGTCCATATGTACTGGTTCAGTTTACTAATAAATTTTAATTCTTTTGTCATACCATTTTACAGTGTAATTTTATTTTTATTAACTGATGCGGTTTGCTTTGCTGTGAGTGTATTCATCTCTATGCTATGCACAGTTTTTAGTCACCTGCGGAAATTGGAATGTGGATAACTACCTATTCTAACAAACTGATTATGAATGCCACGGAAATGGAAGGTCATAAAGCAAGAAAATAGTCCCAGGTAGGACAGACTACACTCATTATCTCCTCCGGATAATTGGAAATGAGTTCCATTAACAAAATTTGCTCTGCGGGGAAAATTTCAGTTTGAATTATGTAAACAATGACATCCGGCAATTGTTTGCAGGAAGTAAAATTGCGGAATTGTGTAAAAATGGCAGAAATGGACAAATAGGGATTGTCTCCCGGCCAGCCTGTCGTCCCCAGCGCTCCCTGTGTCAAGCAAACAATGGACCAAGGGCCAGGCCAAATTCTCAGGCCCTTTGTCTTGCTCCTTAAGAAATTGGCTATTTGTGTCCTTTTAACGGGGCAATTGGCGGAAGTGAGCATAGTGGTGGATCGTAGAATAATTTATCTTGATACATGGGGGCAAATTTGTTCACAGATTTGTAAGCAATTACCAGACAATCTATACAACACAGATGTTTTGGTCACTCGGTCCAAAGTGTAACTTGAGGTATTAATCTAGACTCATTTTACATCTATATTTCTGCCTAAAGATAAGTCATTTAGCAAATTAGACAGGATTATTTTCACCTTTGACAGAGATAAATAATCCCAAATAAAGGCCCCAAAACTTGTCTATTGTTACGATCAATGGTGTCACCAAAAGAGACTTGCAAGTTCTTGATAAACAGTGGAATTCCTCTGTACATTTAGCAAATATTGTACTTCCTGCCTTTGATAAGGTGTGTGCCAGGTGTGAGTTTTTTATTGTGAAGTAAGCATATATTTGAGTTGGACAAGAGTTTATGTGTGATGCATCTAGAAGGGCAGGATGATCGCCAGCATAGACACGCTCCATTCACCACGGTGGTGACCACACTCCATGAAGAATTCTTCATTAATTGGAGAATTTGTGATACGCATGTTTGAATTGTCTTCTTCCTAAACTTCTGGGTTTTTTTTGCCATAGTGTGGCCTAAATGTCAAGGTTAATTATTTGTTGGACTAAATTTACATCAATTCTAGTCTTTTACCTGAAAAGATGAAGATGAAGCAGTGTTTTTATATTTTTGTCAAAACAAAAGTCACAAGAAACTTGTAATTATAAAAGATGCTTGTAATGGCTTATATCAGTGCCAATCATGCCCGTTGATGTGTTTTTCTTAAAGGTAGATCAGGGTTATTTCAAAATTCAGGATGCCCGGGTAGTGTTATTTTAATGTTCAGGATGTCCAGTTAGCATTACATTAATGTTCAGGATATCCTGTTTTTTTAAAATTTGACATAGTAGAACAAAAATGTATTGTTTCAGCAATGCAGGAATTTGTGAGTAGTTTAAAGAGAAGTAATAACAAGGAAATGGGTAGGATTTACTGGGGGGGAATACTGGCCTTCGCCTAGTCCCCCTCTTCCCCCTTCTATTATTCAGTAACGTTACCCTTTGTTTATGGTTCCGGCTCTGCGCACCTTCATGTCAGCCAGAAGATCTTCACATGCCATCAATCATTTACACAAAATGAATATTGTCTGTATTTTGGAGGTGGACATTTTGAATTAACCACTTCCATGACCATGCCATGGTTTACCTGATTTCATTAATCATCGTTATTTCCCCTCAGCCTGGCCAAAGGAAACAATCTCTCTCTCTCTCTTGTCAACATGTCAATTCTCATTGCTTCAGTTTCAACATTCAGAATATTGAATTTACAACATTGCTTCTGTTTCATCATTTGTGATTCACAAATTACAAACTTAGACCAATTGAATCAGTGATGAATCCTGAACCTATATTATTCTAAACCAGTAGTTATGCTTGTCCAGATATAACCCATGGACTTCACTATATCAAATTCCTGTTAGAAACTCTTCTGCATTAATAAATATTTAAGAATGTGGACTCAAAGAATGTGTTTAATATGTAATATAACTAATTTGTGATCTGTATTTAAAACATCACACTTCATGTTTGTAGAATGTTATTTTGACATATGAAATACTAGCGCAAATACTTTCGCTATATACACAAAGTTGTTAAGGCTTATTTCTTACATTTTACACTGTGACATTATGACTAAATCAAATAAAAAACAAAGGACATAAGCGATGTGATATTCTATCTGTAAAAGAATATCAATATGAGGGAATATAAGCAATGGCTTCATGAATTATTATATTCTGCATATGATTTGGTAAATAGTTATATTTGCATGTCACAGTGACATGAGAGGTGACCAGTCAAAATGCCACATAATAGGGGACCTGTCAAACATGTACAGGAAATGCCTGTGACATCCATTGTGAGAAGTCAGTCAGATATGATACCTCGTGGTAAAAATAGCTGCATCTGAGACAGTTTTAGCAAGGTGATCATCGGCTCAAAACGGTGGGGACATTTTATGCTGGATGAAGACCAACATAGATCCTTTACATTGGCACGATTTAATGTTTTATAAGAATCCAATTTAACGACAAAAAAATATTACCAGCTAACTAATGAAGGGAATAAAACTAAATACCGGGACATGTTAGAATGTTTGGACCAAAGGAAAACAGTTTTAAATGCTAGGTTTCATATTACATTTGATTTTATATAGTTATGAAATCAATCATTTTTTGCTGTTTGTACAAATCTATGTTTAGAAATTAAACACTTGATTTGGGAAAACTGAGCTATGATATTTCTGCCAAAAGAAAGATTTAGATTATTCAGTGGTACAGATGTAAAATGACAGGTATAACAGACAATTGATATGAAGCAAATGTCTCAAACAAACATTATGTTCTCTTCATTGTGATTACAAATAGAGAATACTTGAGAAGAAATATATCGTGAAAATGATACTCCCTTCCCATTAAATGCTGCAATTAGAAACAGTTGTGGGGTATTAAAAAGTCGAATCAGTAAGAATGCAGAATCCATTCACACGTGTTGTATTACCAGGAAAATCATATGTGATACCTGAAGCCAAGCTGTGGATGCACCAAAACCAAGATGGCCGAAAGTTGGTTGAAGGTTGTTTCAAAAACTCCTCAGTCTGATAATGTGTATTGTCTGTTTGAACCTGTTTTTACCCTCAGCCCCTGATGTAATCAGGCTGAGGGTATTGCAGTACTCCTGGCGTGGGTATGTATGTATGTCTGTATGTATGTATGTATGTATGTATGTATGTATGTATGTCTGTAGCGAACATCCTTGTCATCGCGATAACTCAAGAACAAATGATGGCAGCTTGATGAAACTTGACACACATATGCATCTGGTGAAAACCTCAGACGAGTTCGATGGACGGCGACCTTGACCTATTTTTCAAGGTCACAGGAACAATTATGTGAAATCCCAAGAATCACAATAACTCAAGAACGAATAATGGTAGCTTTATGAGATTTGACACACATAAGTATCTGGTGAAGACCTCAGAATTTTTTCTATGAAACATGACCTTCACCTACTTTTCAAGGTCACAGGGACAATTATGTGAAATCATCTTGTCATCGCGATAACTCGAGAACAAATGATGGCAGCTTCATGAAACTTGACACACATATGCATCTGGTGAAAACCTCGGACGAGTTCGATGGACGGCGACCTTGACCTATTTTTCAAGGTCACAGGAACAATTATGTGAAATCCCAAGAATCACAATAACTCAAGAACGAATAATGGTAGCTTTATGAGATTTGACACACATAAGTATCTGGTGAAGACCTCAGAATTTTTTCTATGAAACATGACCTTCACCTACTTTTCAAGGTCACAGGGACAATTATGTGAAATCATCTTGTCATCGCGATAACTCGAGAACAAATGATGGCAGCTTGATGAAACTTGACACACATATGCATCTGGTGAAAACCTCGGACGAGTTCGATGGACGGCGACCTTGACCTATTTTTCAAGGTCACAGGGACAATTATGTGAAATCCCAAGAATCACAATAACTCAAGAACGAATAATGGTAGCTTTATTAGATTTGACACACATAAGTATCTGGTGAAGACCTCAGAATTTTTTCTATGAAACATGACCTTCACCTACTTTTCAAGGTCACAGGGACAATTATGTGAAATCATCTTGTCATCGCGATGACTCGAGAACAAATGATGGCAGCTTCATGAAACTTGACACACAAAAGCATCTGGTGAAAACCTCGAATGAGTTCGATGGATGGCGACCTTGACCTATTTTTCAAGGTCACAGACAATTATGTGAAATCCCAAGAATCGCAATAACTCAAGAACGAATGATGGCAGCTTTATGAGATTTGACACACACAAGCATCTGGTGAAGACCTCAGAATTTTTTCTTTGAAACATGACCTTTACCTACTTTTCAAGGTCACAGGGATAATTATGTGAAATCATCCTTGTCATCGTGATAACTCAAGAACAAATGATGGCAGCTTCATGAAACTTTACACGCATAAGCATCTGGTGAAAACCTCGGACTAGTTCGGTGGACGGCGACCTTGACCTATTTTTCAAGGTCACAGGGACAATTATGTGAAATCCCAAGAATCGCAATAACTCAAGAACGAATGATGGCAGCTTTATGAGATTTGACACACACAAGCATCTGGTGAAGACCTCAGACTTCTCTTGATGGAACATGACCTTCACCTGATTTCAAGGTCACAGGGACAATTATGTGAAATCATCCTTGTCATCGTGATAACTTAAGAACAAATGATGGCAGCTTCATGAAACTTTACACGCATAAGCATCTGGTGAAAACCTTGGACTAGTTCGGTGGACAGCAACCTTGACCTATTTTTCAAGGTCACAGGGACAATTACGTGAAATCCCAAGAATCGCAATAACTCAAGAACAAATGATGGCAGCTTTATGAGATTTGACACACACAAGCATCTGGTGAAGACCTCAGAATTTTTTCTTTAAAACATGACCTTCACCTACTTTTCAAGGTCACAGGGATAATTATGTGAAATCATCCTTGTCATCGTGATAACTCAAGAACAAATGATGGCATCTTCATGAAACTTTACACGCATAAGCATCTGGTGAAAACCTCGGACTAGTTCGGTGGACGGCGACCTTGACCAATTTTTCAAGGTCACAGGGACAATTATGTGAAATCCCAAGAATCGCAATAACTCAAGAACGAATGATGGCAGCTTTATGAGATTTGACACACACAAGCATCTGGTGAAGACCTCAGACTTCTCTTGATGGAACATGACCTTCACCTGATTTCAAGGTCACAGGGACAATTATGTGAAATCATCCTTGTCATCGTGATAACTTAAGAACAAATGATGGCAGCTTCATGAAAATTGACACACATAAGAATCTGGGAAGACTCCAGATGAGTTTGATGGACGGTGACCTTAACCTGCTTTTCAAGGTCACAGGCCCATATCAATAATTCTAGAGTAAATGATGACAGTTTCATGATACTTGACACACCTAAGCTATCAAAGGAAGTAGATTTTATGGGTTTTTTACCCCTGCATCAATTTGCCTTGGTGCAGTGACGTTTTGTTCACAAATATTGTGTGGAGCGAATGTTGTGCAATGAGTTACCAGGGCTGAGGGTTGATGCATCTCTGATGCCTATGTTTAAAGGATAGTCTCCAATTTCTGGTGATGAATTCAAATTTAGTTCAGTGAATGGAAATTCTGCAGATCTTTGAGTTATGTAGTTGTTTATGGTCCACCCTGGCAATATTGAATATCATATCATTATTGGCTTGCCTATAACTCACACTTTTTCTTCTCTGGTAGGATACTGAGGAGATGGTGTGTTAAGTGTATACTAATTACTGGGTATTGCCTGTGAATATTGTCATGCTTTGGCAGAGAATGAGTGTGACTCTGACTTAGCCAAGCAAGGGTGTGAACGGATCCCGCTTGCTTTATGTCACGGCTCTGACAAGTCAAAATTTAAAGTCTCAAATTGATATTTATTGTCCTGCCTTCCACAAATGGAGTATAGGGCCAGTGTATTTATTTATGGAAAATGTTTATCCAAATCTCTGGGTTATATTCTTTTGGACTGATGACCTTTCTTGTTTCGACAACTTTGCCTTGTATTTTTTATGATTTAATCCTTGATGTAGAAGAAACCTCAATATTTTGTTAAGATAAACAATATTCACAAAATTATATGATTGCATTGCTTACAAAGAAACAAACAGATGACTTGCATAGAAACAAACTACATGACTTACAATTTATATATCTGTTATCAACCAACCTCAAATATAAATCAAGTACCGATATTTGATAAGTTGAAATTCTTAAGCAGAAGAAATTATTTTCATGGTCCAGGACAACTTTAACCTTAAAATGAAAAAAAATATATATTTCTGCATTATATCATTCTGTCATCCTTGTAACTTCAAAATGAAATGTAGGGTTTATACATATTAAATTTACAATATGTATGTATCCTTTTATGCTCAACAGTGTGATTATGCAAAAAAAATATCCCCAGTGTACTCTTTGAAAAGAATTGGGCATTGAGTCTTGGTGACAGCTTCCCTCTGACCTGATATGGCCTTAACAGTGATGAGAAGGTTGTTAATTAATGCAAACAAACAATGGAAACAGCATCCATGTAATCTTAAGCTCAAAAGATTTGCTCAATTGGCTGATTATCGGGAAATTGTCTCGCTTAAATAACACATTGTAGAATTAATTTTGGAAGAAGCAAAACCCATAAGCATTACATTATGAAATTAGGTATTGCCTATTATCCCACAAAAGCATTCATATTATTAAGTGTGAGATTATATAATGACTGGCACACCCTGGAGTATACCAAAGGCCCTGTGTGGAAGATGTAGGGAACCCAATAAAAACGATATGCTTGGACCAAATTAGAATTAATATTTCTATCATTTAGAAAAAAAAAATGAAACAAAAACAAAACAATTAAAACAGGAAATGATTGATATACCATTAATTCCTTGAATATGTTAAAATTGGAAACTGTTAGAAACGAATTGATTCTGTAGTGGTAAACAGGAAAAGGGAGTTTATAGGAGTCTTGGAAGATTGGAAGTGATATGCAGTCAAAGTGTGAAATATAGTGGCGGTATTGTAGGGATGTGCAGGGTGAGAGGTAGGCAAAGGGGGCAGGTATAGGCAGGTATGGAGGCCAGCAGGGTGGGGTACCGGAAGTGCCAATTGAAGACAGGTAATCTACCGGCTCTGGCAGACTTGTATCCGGTCAGACCAGCTTCCATGTAAAGGGGAGGGGTCCTCATGTTTATTTTATATTCTTGTCCAAATTTAAGATCAAAAGGAGTCACAATATCTTTAACATTAGGAAGAACAGGGACACTTTATACAGAGGATCACAGCTGTATGAAATGTGTTGTTGACTGTTGCTAAGGTACCAAAAAAGTATGATGTCACTAGTTCATTGCTCCTTCAACTACATAAAATAGTGCATCATTATAACCCACCAAAGCCAACTAATAGATAACAAATATCAGTTCAGGGGATCAATAGATTTTACATTGATACTTTCCATTGAAACAAATGGCAGCTTTAGAGAATATTACAAAATTACATAATTAAGCCAGAACAATGGGGACGTTAACATCTCTCCCGGCTGTTGCCGGTGATGGATGTTGCTGTCCTTCCCATCCATTAGGGGTTTAATGTTTTACTTCATACAAGCTTCTAATTTTGTATCACTGGGCAGTGATGAGGTCCAATGCAGCAGCTACTGGCTAATAGATTAGCCATAAAAGATCACTAAATGATGTTTCCATGTGTATCAAAACATTGATCCCTTCCAAACAGAAATATGTTACCTATTTAGTTGGCTTTGGTATGTTATATTGGTGCAGTATTTCATGTGATTTGAAGTATCAATCAATGACTTCATAATGGTGCAGTGGCTATTTCTCAATGAAATAGTGACATCCTAATTTTCCGTATCTTAGCAACAGTCAACAACACATTTTATACAGCTGTGATCCTCTGTATAAAGTGTCCCAGTTCCCCCTAAACTTTAAAGTTGAGCGGCTGCCTGTCCTGGTCTGGGTGACAGCCCACCTGTCCTGGTCTGGGAGGTAGCCCACCTATCCTGGTCTGGGAGGTAGCCCACCTGTCCTGGTCTGGGAGGTAGCCCACCTGTCCTGGTCTGGGAGGCAGCCCACATGTCCTGGCCTGGGTGGGAGCCCACCTGTCCTGCTGTCCTGGTGTGGGAGGCAGCCCACCTGTCCTGGCCTGGGTGGGAGCCCACCTGTCCTGCTGTACTGGCCTGGGTGGGAGCCCACCTGTCCTGCTGCCCTGGCCTGGGTGGCAGCCCACCTGTCCTGCTGTCCTGGTCTGGGAGGCAGCCCATCTTGGGGATTGACCATGGATACTGCCTGCCGCTAGCGACTACTTCCTGTAGCAACCTGCCAGCTAATGCTTCATGTACTAGCCCGCCTACTGGATAGACCATAACAACTATTGCTTCATGTACCCGCCTACATACTGGATAAAACATAAATCATAGTTTGTAGCTGCTGGATTGAAGATGGATGCAAAGAAAAGATGAAATACAGTATTATAGAATGAGAGGTCATTGTCTGTTAGAGAAATCTGTGTTTGATTTACCCTTTTATGCCACCCCTCAGGAGTTTCTCTGTGTCAGCCAGGATAGGGCCATTGATGGCTTACATAGGTAGCAGCCAATACCCACTGAGCATGCCACTTCATATACAGAGCAGGGTGGGGGAACGGGCTGCATACAACGCTATACAGGGCGGGATGGGGGAACTGGCTGTATGCAGCACTATACAGGGCAGGATGGGGGAACGGGCTGCAAACAGCGCTATACAGGGCAGGATGGGGGAACAGGCTGCATATAGCACTAAATAGGGCAGGATGGGGGAACGGGCTGCAGCAGCTCTATACAGGGCAGGATGGGGGAACGGGCTGCATACAGCGCTATACAGGGCAGGATGGGGGAATGGGCTGCAGCGGCACTATACAGGGCAGGATGGGGGAACGGGCTGCATATAGCACTAAATAGGGCAGGATGGGGGAACGGGCTGCATACAGCACTATACAGGACAGGATGGGGGAACGGGCCACATACAGCGCTATACAGGACAGGATGGGGGAACGGGCCACATACAGCGCTATACAGGGCAGGATGGGGGAAAGGGCTGCATACAGTGCTATACAGGGCAGGATGGGGGAACGGGCTGCAGCGGCGCTATACAGGACAGGATGGGGGAACGGGCTGCATACAGCACTATACAGGGCAGGATGGGGGAACGGGCCACATACTGGGCCCTGCATGGGTAATATAGCTCTGGTTTCATTCACTATTACCTTTCATGGGGTAATAGAGCTCTGGTCTCATTCATTCCAGCACTGTACAAGTTAGATATTTCTTTAACAAACCCAAACTATTCAATATATATTGCTGTCAATCATCAAAAAGCTTTTCCCATGTCCAACACTGATCCTTCTCTCAGATGTCCAAATTATACTTCCTGTTTTCAACAAGACGTAGAGAGTGGTTCAAGTCTGTACAGTAAGAAGAAAGAGTAAATCAATGCACATGGCAGGAGGGAAGTTATTTGTAGAATCACAATGAGAATGCACTGTGTAAACTGGATAGAATGATTTATCAGGGATCATAACATTTGACAATGTAATGTCTCAAACTGGTATATATCTGGACCACCAAAATGGGTTTAGCAAGATTTATAATTTAGTAATTATTACTGTAAGTTGTACTCTTCATGACATCAGTAGTCTTGCCATTCAGTCTCCTCACTACCTCAGCCATAATTATTTTGATAAGTTTTTGATATCATTCAAGATTTGGAATTACCGGAGTCAAAGATGTTCATCTTATCCACCAAAATATCATCCAATCAGAATTGACCAACATCAGGTCATAATCTGCGATCAGGTTTCTGACCTCAATGTTGACCAAGCAGTACAGTTGTCAGTACAAGATGGTATCTTATCAATATTTATCCACTATTCGCAAATCAATCTACAACATGATTTTTGTATGCAACTCTTAGAGCAAAAACAAATATAATATGGACTATATTATAACAAATTGCATAAATAGTGATCAGAGACAATGAGGGCTGGTGTGTATACATCAGAGAGTTCTGTGTACATGTCATTTTGTGATGCACTCGATTTGTACTCTCGCATAGCGAATTTGGGATGGTGGCGCTCTAAACCGTACACATTTCCTTCTGTCAGTAGATTTCCTTCATTTAGCAAATTTACTCAGTTATATACAATAATACTATATATATATACTCATGGCTGAGATCAAACCTATTCTGATTTGGTTTACAGGTAGCTCATGGCTGAGACTGTACAATCTAAGTTGCAGGGGAGAACATATCTGTTAGCATATAACACATTTATTATAAACTGTTGGCACATTGTGCTGGGTTATGTCTGCAGGTGAGGTCATGCTGAGGTCATGATGAGGTCATGGATGAGCAGCAGATCAGATTGTCCACATGGAAGTTGATATTTGTATCTGAGCACTAATATTGCTTTGTACTACAAATGGCATAATATTGTTTTGTTGTTGAGGTCATACTACAAATTACATGCCTCTGATTTGAAACTGAAAAAGTATCTCATACATATTCATACATTGTATCAAAGTTCGGAATTGTGTCTCCTTTCACTTCCAAAGTGTCTTTGTAAATGTGGTTGTTTATAGTCCATCAAACATGAGTGTGATATTACACTTGGCTTTTCTTGTAAATTTTAATTATTTCTTCACCAATGACACAAATTACACGTTTTAATCACCAGCCCAGAGATTTGCTTTGGCAAGACAGGAAAGGGTGGGAGGAGTCAACAATACAGCAAACTTGGCTGCTATCATCTGCTGACGGATGTCCACTGAGTCAAGACCTTATTTTGCTGCTAATTGTGATGGTAATGATAGGTTGAAGGTGTGTGCCTTGTGCCCCCAGGACCTACCATCAGATCGCTCAAATGCTTCCCATCTGCACTTGATCGGAAGATCATATTTATAGGGATATTTATAGGGATTTATTGTCCAGGAGATCATATTTATAGGGATATTTATATGGATTTGTTGTCCAGGAGATCATTTTTTATAGGGATATTTATAAGGATTTGTTGTCCAGGAAATCATTTTTTATAGGGATATTTATAGGGATTTGTTGTCCAGGAGATCATTTTTTATAGGGATATTCATAGGGATTTGTTGTCCAGGAGATCATTTTTTATAGGGATATTTTTAGGGATTTGTTGTCCAGGAGATCATTTTTTATAGGGATATTTATAGGTATTTGTTTTCCAGGAGATCATTTTTTATAGGGATATTTATAGGGATTTGTTGTCCAGGAGATCATTTTTTATAGGGATATTTATAGGTATTTATTGTCCAGGAGATCATTTTTTATAGGGATATTTTTAGGGAGTTGTTGTCCAGGAGATCATTTTTTATAGGGATATTTTTAGGGAGTTGTTGTCCAGGAGATCATTTTTTATAGGGATATTTTTAGGGAGTTGTTGTCCAGGAGATCATTTTTAAAGTTTATGCCATTATTTACATGTTACAGAAAATCATGCTTGAGAAAAACTTGTGAAAATGAAAAAAACAAACAGTTTCAAGACCAGGATGTTAAGTGCAAGGAAAAAAAACTAAGAAAAGGAAATGCGTCTTAGATAATTCATATAATGTTACAAGATTGAGTGAGGAAATATCAACAGATTTAAATGGCTACAAAGTGCAATTTCTTGCTACATACAGTGGGCGTTTCTTGTCTGGCCACATGAGAGCATTTGGTTCACAGGAAGTAGTCTATCACACAGTGTTGTTACCATGGAAACCAAGCAGCACTTCCTGGCACTACCAGATAACAGCAGACTTTGGCAGATGATCCAGAAACTGTTGTCAAGGTCCAAGAATATTGTGGAACAGATAGTTGTATTACTGCATAGACCACATAGAGTTCATGTTCCTGAATTAATATATACTCAGCAACTTGTTCCCGAATTAATATATACTCAGCAACTTGTTCCTGAATTAAAATATACTCAGCAACTTGTTCCCGAATTAATATATACTCAGCAACTTGTTCATGAATTAGTGTAAAAATATTTTGAAATGTATCAGACATCATTGTTCTCAGATATCATGTACTACATCAGAATTAAAGAAAGCCAAGTTCTCCAACAAGTTATGTTCTCTATCAAAAAGACAACGTTAAGTTCTACATCAAAGGGAAAAGCTACGTTCTCCATGAAAGGGACAAAGCTAAATTCTCCATGAAAGGGACAAAGTCAAGTTCTCCATCAAAGGGACAAAGCTAAATTCTCCATGAAAGGGACAAAGTCAAGTTCTCCATCAAAGGGACAAAGCTAAATTCTCCATCAAAGGGACAACTTCAGGTTCTCCATCAAAGATACAAAGCTAAATTCTCCATCAAAGGGACAAAGTCAGGTTCTCCATCAAAAGGACACAGGCACCAGATGAACATGTATTAATTCATGAACAAGTTGCTGAGTATATATTAATTCAGGAACAAGTTGCTGAGTATATATTAATTCAGGAACAAGTTGCTGAGTATATATTAATTCGGGAGCAAGTTGCTGAGTATATATTAATTCATGAACAAGTTGCTGAGTATATACTAATTCAGGAACAAGTTGCTGAGTATATTCTTCCTGTGTCTAATTACAGTGTTTGTTTACAGTATACTTCACATAGGTTGTAATTTTAGACAACATTCAATGAATGGTCATTAAAATGACTGGTGATGCTGGTAGCTGGTGATACCAGTAGCTGGTGATGCTGGTGGCTGGTAGCTGGTGGTTCTGGTAGCTGGTGATGCTGGTGGCTGGTAGCTGGTGGCTGGTAGCTGGTGGTTCTGGTAGCTGGTGATGCTGGTGGCTGGTGATGCTGGTAGCTGGTGATGCTGGTAGCTAGTGATGCTGGTAGCTGGTGGTTCTGGTAGCTGGTGACGCTGGTAGCTGGTGATGCTGTGGCTGGTAGCTGGTGGTTCTGGTAGCTGGTGATGTTGGTAGCTGGTGGCTGGTAGCTGGTGGTGCTGGTAGCTGGTGATGCTGGTAGCTAGTGATGCTGGTAGCTGGTGGTTCTGGTAGCTGGTGATTCTGGTAGCTGGTGATGCTGGTGGCTGGTAGCTGGTGGTTCTGGTAGCTGGTGATGTTGGTAGCTGGTGATTCTGGTAGCTGGTGACGCTGGTAGCTAGTGATTCTGGTAGCTGGTGATGCTGGTAGCTGGTGATTCGGGTAGCTGGTGACGCTGGTAGCTAGTGATTCTGGTAGCTGGTGATGCTGGTAGCTGGTGGTTCTGGTAGCTGGTGATGCTGGTAGCTGGTGGTTCTGGTAGCTGGTGACGCTGGTAGCTAGTGATTCTGGTAGCTGGTGATGTTGGTAGCTGGTGATTCTGGTAGCTGGTGACGCTGGTAGCTAGTGATTCTGGTAGCTGGTGATGCTGGTAGCTGGTGGTTCTGGTAGCTGGTGATGCTGGTAGCTGGTGGTTCTGGTAGCTGGTGACGCTGGTAGCTAGTGATTCTGGTAGCTGGTGATGCTGGTAGCTGGTGATTCGGGTAGCTGGTGATTCGGGTAGCTGGTGATGCTGTAGCTGGCGATGCTGGTAGCTGGTGATGCTGGTAGCTGGTGATGCTGGTAGCTGGTGATGCTGGTAGCTGGTGACGCTGGTAGCTGGTGACGCTGGTAGCTGGTGACGCTGGTGATGCTGGTAGCTGGTGACGCTGGTGACTGGTGACGCTGGTGACTGGTGATGCTGGTAGCTGGTGACGCTGGTAGCTGGTGACGCTGGTAGCTGGTGACGCTGGTAGCTGGTGACGCTGGTAGCTGGTGACGCTGGTAGCTGGTAACGCTGGTAGCTGGTAACGCTGGTAGCTGGTGACGCTGGTAGCTGGTGACGCTGGTAGCTGGTGATGCTGGTAGCTGGTAACACTGGTAGCTGGTGATGCTGGTAGCTGGTGATGCTGGTAACTGGTGATGCTGGTAGCTGGTGACGCTGGTAACTGGTGATGCTGGTAGCTGGTGACGCTGGTGGCTGGTGATGCTGGTGGCTGGTGATGCTGGTGGCTGGTAGCTGGTGATGCTGGTAACTGGTGATGCTGGTAGCTGGTGACGCTGGTAGCTGGTGATGCTGGTAGCTGGTGATGCTGGTAGCTGGTAACACTGGTAGCTGGTAACACTGGTAGCTGGTAACACTGGTAGCTGGTAACACTGGTAGCTGGTAACACTGGTAGCTGGTGATGCTGGTAGCTGGTAACACTGGTAGCTGGTGACGCTGGTAGCTGGTGACGCTGGTAGCTGGTGACGCTGGTAGCTGGTGACGCTGGTAGCTGGTGATGCTGGTAGCTGGTAACACTGGTAGCTGGTAACGCTGGTAGCTGGTAACGCTGGTAGCTGGTAACGCTGGTAGCTGGTGATGCTGGTAGCTGGTAACACTGGTAGCTGGTGATGCTGGTAGCTGGTGACGCTGGTAGCTGGTGACGCTGGTAGCTGGTGACGCTGGTAGCTGGTAACACTGGTAGCTGGTAACACTGGTACCCTGCACCATGTTGTGATGCCTGACTCCCACCTATTTAACTAATTCTAAGAATAAGTCATTTTCCTATGAAACAAAAGCACTGTAAAAATAGTTAAACGCATATTAACAAATTAAACCAGGATTTCAACCACTCTGTCATGCCACTACTTGTCAATATTTCCTGGCAACTTGATGAGAAATACTTTAACACCAGAGTCACTTTTTGTCACTATTTGTATTTAGAGACAACATTTCTTTTTCTGATACATATATTTCTACAACAAAATATTTGTTGCCAAAAGTAAAGTACACCACACATGCATAGTTGGAACAGTATCTGGTCAGGTATTCCGTGTTCTTATAGACAATTTGCTCTCATTTTCTATCATTTTCTTGTTCACAATGCGTGTACTTATTCACAAATATACATATCCCTGTTTTATCCCCCATTCCCTTTTGCCCTTATTTCACCAGTGTTACCCCGAGGAGGTTTCCGTCAGTGTGACAAATATGTAGATTATACCAGCCCCTGTGAGCATAGCTAGGGGCGGGCAGCCGGGCAGCCGGGTAGCCGGGCAGGCGGCGGGGAGAGGTGATGAATAGTCCACTTCCTCACCCTCTGCTTCCCAGGTGTGAATGGCCAACACATATCACACCATCTACGATTTACGATCAGAACCTCGCCATCCATCACACGACAATATCTATTCACCAATTATTACCCAGCCATTCTGTTGTTGGATGAGAGAGTTTTCATCTTGAACTCATGATGATTATCTTGATAATTATTCTCGGGAACTTGAAGAAGAAGTCAAATGATTTCAGAATGTGTTTCTCATCAATATACTTGCATTGCTCGGAATACCCTGAGCTTTGTTCAAATAATTGAATATCTCCATTGTGTTTTGAAATCTAGCATATAAATTCAGATGTTATATTTAGGATATGAAATAAAACATCAGGTGAATTATAAACTGTCAAAACTTTGGAGAAGTACCAAATAACGTATATATATAATGGTATGAAAGTCTATTATGGTGACATCAGAAAAAAAATGTAATGATATGTATGATATGTTGATGTTAAGATGTTGGGCAAGTTGTCATCCGAGTATGGTATTGAGCATTAATATCACTGCCAAGATGCTGCCAGTCTGTATATGTATAAAAGCTGTGGATTTCAGCAAGTTGTGAATGGGAGAAATAATTATGGCTTGCCTTGGTCCACTATTAAGAGTGACATGTAGAGCCTGAGGGAGAATGGCAGAGATGTGTCAAGGTAGGGTGGTATGAGGGGTTCACAACTTCCTGTACATGTCTCCACCTCTGACCCCAAGCTTAACTAATAACTACATACGGGCGCACAACAACTTCACATTTATCTCATTCAGGTATTTCATCAAAATGTCTTCATTTCTATCAGGGCAACCAACTTCTGTCAACCTAAAACTAGATTTCTTAAAGATAAACTTGTTATCACAAGTATCTGTCAAATGGAGAGAATATCATTTTATAGTTCAAATGTGTCAGTGACACAGGTGTGTGTGTGTGTGTATATATATATATATACACACACACACAAATGTGATGAAAAGTTTTAAGATACCTCAAAATAAACAAAAATGACAAACAAAACACACAGTGCTAAGAAAAAAAGAAGCAACACAAAAAGATAAACAAACACAGGTTGTGATGGAAGGTGACTGGTTACCTTAAGTTAGGGGTGGATGGGGCAACTGACATGAGTGTCACCAAGCTTTACCCGTGTCGACGGTTTTGACTACCAAGCCCAGAGGCAGTACGCTACACAATGCAGCACAGAGAGTGAGACGGAATTGCCAGTGGGCATGGGTACAATGTGTGTCTCAATCATTTTCTTCTTGACTTTCCTACAACGTGGGAATGAAAGTGAAAAATTGTTTGTCACTCAAGATTCCTTGTGAGAAGGTAGAAATATTCTCATCAGAATAAAATATTTTCATTGCAAAATAAATATTAACTGATTTATTAATGCACTACTACTTATTCTTTGGTAAAATGTGAACAGGAATATCATTTTATTTATTATTGTTTATTTTATTACTCTACTGAGGTATCAATAATGGTAATTTCTGACACTCAAAATCATTTAAATTTCATGCAATAATTATCTTTCATCATGTAAATGAGATTGGTATTAAATATAACTAAATTGGTTATCATTAATTTCATAATAATAACCAATACAAATGAAATGGACGAAGTTGACTCTTTTTGTTATTTGACCTCATTTGACCTCATTTGACCTCATTTGACCTATTTTAATTTTGAGTTGTAGTCTATGATTTTGGGTCATGGGCCAACTATTGAACTTTCCCCCATTACTTTTTCAAGATTTTGCACTCAAAACCACAATCGGGATATATTTTCACCCATTTATACAAGGTGTTGAATAACAATGAATTTTGACCTGTGATTTTCATCTCAGTCATTTTGCGCTATCCATGTGTCTTTATGTACTTGAACTTATTCTCACCTCCAGAACAGGAGAGTGACGTTTGATGATGGATTGGGAAATGATTATGTAAACTTTGAATGAAACAACATAGAGTTTGCAAAAGGCAATTTTAAGTTCACTTTTGCTCTTTGTTAGACCAAAATAAAATATGCTAAGATGACATCTTCTATTTAAAGAAATCCATAGAAATGACAGTGTAGCGAGTCCTGAAATTATATCTTAAGATAGACACCTGCTAAAAGCCATCAGAAATATTAAAAACCCTCCATTGGAGAACCAGTTGGAGAAAGACTTTTTACTCTCTCCAACCCACTGAGCAAAATCATTTCTGACAGCTCCATATGAAAGCCGAAAGCTGTGGGAGTGCAACAGCACTGACAAGAAATATTTCTATGAAAAGGAAAAATACTGTGCTGTCTTGCTATCTTCACACTCATAAAATAGAGTTAACATAGAAAGTATCATAATCATTTTCTACAATGAAGTCATTAAAATTAGATATACTATTTTTATGAATATACATGTGTTTTAACATTTGCAGATTGTGATCAGCATAACTTTGAGACCCCTATTGTCCATGTCCAATGTTTTCCTGATGACAATTTCCGGCTGTCTTCTGGAAACTGTTCATGTTTGTTCAGATCAGGCCTGGCAACAATGAGTCAAGTGCCCTGTTTTATCCCCTCGAGTGCTATTTGCTTGTTCAACAAGGTATTCACCATTTAAAATTCACAAACTATAAGATAATAGGCAGAAAATATCGCAGCTGAGAGAGATTGGGTGATTTTGTTATGTTAATGGCAGGAGAGTAGTTAGATTTTGATGGTTGTCTTCCTGTGGGCCTTTGATTGTTCAGGGAGAAAAAGAGCAGAAATCACAAATGGGGAACAATTCACAATGCACACAAAGTATGTGTATAAATCTTCGTGTTTAATTAATAATTATTTTTATTTTAAATCATGATGAACTTATGGGAAGGATTTATATTGTCTGTGATTCATAACATGTTATGATTTATTATAATGAAAGATCAAGAGAGCTTAGAATATGATTTTTTCAGCAAGAAAATAACTTGTGTATGTGTACAAATTCATTTAGAGATATTTGTGTGAGCTTTCTAGGAATGTGAGATATAGGCTGGCTGTGGTGATGGGAGGGGTATAAGTATGGGTTAAGTTAACCATAATGAGTGGTCAGTGGTCAGCATGTGGTCAGCACACCATAGATCCTGCTTCATGGGAATTGTTTTTGGCATCTGGTCAGTCATCCCGTGTAACTGATGAACATAAATACCCGGCAGACACAGACTGGGGCAAAATAAAGCCAAAGGCACATAAGACATTATCTGCTCAAATGCTTTGGTTTAAATCTTTATTTTAATTTTTTTTCTCCCTGAATTGTGACTAAATCTTATTTTATAAAAAAAATTATTATTGTGATTTGGATATAAATGTGTTTTTAAGTGGCCTATGCTGTTATATAGAAGTGCTAAGCATTAACTCTTGCATTGGTTCAATGATGCAAGGAAGTGTATTGGAGATGTGGGGTTTTTACTGTGATAAGATAGGTGTTTTGAAGGCTTAACCACAGCAGGAAGTAAATAGATCCAGAGACCAAAGGCATGCATCAATAAGAATGTTGCCATGCACTGATGTATTAATCTTATTGTCTAATTGATGTCCAAGGTGATGTGTTGTGGGTAATTTCTTTTATGACAATAAGGGCATCACTTCTAGGAGTGCACAATAAGTAGAGTGCACAATAAGTAAATAAGTAAATAAATAAAATAAATAAATATTTTATTTTATTGGTACTAACTTTAACATAATGATGTACATAATACAACATATCAACTTTATGCATGGTTTGACCAAATACAATTATTATATATACATAACCCTTATTACAGTTAAGTGCAACTACAATAAGTGCATCACCTCTAGTGCACAATAAGTGCATCACCTCTAGGAGTACACAATAAGTGCATCACCTCTGGGAGTACACAATAAGTGCATCACCTCTGGGAGTGTACAATAAGTGCATCACCTCTGGGAGTGGACAATAAGTGCATCACCTCTGGGAGTGCACAATAAGTGCATCACCTCTGGGAGTGCACAATAAGTGCATCACCTCTGGGAGTGCACAATAAGTGCATCACCTCTGGGAGTGCACAATAAGTGCATCACCTCTGGGAGTGCACAATAAGTGCATCACCTCTGGGAGTGTACAATAAGTGCATCACCTCTGGGAGTACAAAGAAGCCTCCTATTTGTGTAAATGCATCTTATTTCAATATTCAATGAGTTTATGAGAATTTGAGAATTCATTTGATTTGATAAGACAAAACCTAATTAGGTTAGCATGTTGGTCATTTCCACTTCCTGAAATGTGATAATGAGTGACAGATTGCCAACCTTATAATTATATTATACCAAGAAATCTTTATTGTTTTTGATTGGATACACATTAATCAGTGATAATAAGATGAAAGCAAGCGGAGTTGCATATCAAAAGTGTTTAAATAATCAGCGCCTTCAGTTATAGCAGCCAGCCCAGGCATAAGGCAGATATATGCAAAATATTAACCAATTTCCCACATATCAGCACACCTGTGTGGTCATTTCCTCTGAATCCTAATACAATAATTAGAGATAATGCCAATTAACGAGGTCCAGACCCTCGCAGCACCATCTGACAGGAAGTTGGGCATATGGCAGTAGACTTACAGCATTCCAGAATCTAAGTGGAATTCCAGATTATAAATACTATATACTAGTATGCAAGGAGGAAATCTAATCAAAGGAGATCCTCCACTAACATGTGTAGGTTATCATTTAAAATATTCATATGAAAGAAGAGGGCCATTTATTTTGATATTTAATTTTAATGGTATAACTTGCGTCACCCTGAAGTCATTAGTCTCGTAATAGGTCAATATGTGTTATGAGCTCAGTAAGAGTGCTGATGAAGCTTGTGTAACACATGGCCCTAATTAGCTTTAAAGTCCATCTGGACTTGCCAGTGACATATGCCCTGTTTTTATGGTATTTTGTACTCCCTGCGGCCATTCTCTTATTTCCTGTTTTTTTCCTTTTTAAACCAGGGATCTGCCATTACATCATTGATACCTCTTCACTTCTATTTGTTACATCATCACTATTCGTGTGCGTATTTGATCTTTGATGGGCTGTTATATATCAGCTACCAGATTGATTGACTGTGTAATCTTGCATTTCAATTGCCAGTCATTATACCTTTTGTGTTCCTCACTTTAATCAGTTAATGGTAGATCTCTTAAATGTTTGCTTTTCACTGAGTGATATATATACCGCAGTGATTTTTACCCTCAGCCCCTGATGTAATCAGGCTGAGGGTATTGCAGTACTCCTGGCGTGGGTATGTATGTATGTATGTATGTATGTATGTCTGTATGTATGTATGTATGTCTGTAGCGAACATCCTTGTCATCGCGATAACTCAAGAACAAATGATGGCAGCTTCATGAAACTTGACACACATATGCATCTGGTGAAAACCTCGGACGAGTTCGATGGACGACGACCTTGACCTATTTTTCAAGGTCACAGGGACAATTATGTGAAATCCCAAGAATCACAATAACTCAAGAACGAATGATGGCAGCTTTATGAGATTTGACACACATAAGCATCTGGTGAAGCCCTCAGAATTTTTACTATGAAACATGACCTTCACCTACTTTTCAAGGTCACAGGGACAATTATGTGAAATCATCTTGTCATCGCGATAACTCGAGAACAAATGATGGCAGCTTCGTGAAACTTGACACATATAAGCATCTGGTGAAAACCTCGGACGAGTTTGATGGACAGTGACCTTGACCTATTTTTCAAGGTCACAGGGACAATTATGTGAAATCCCAAGAATCACAATAACTCAAGAACAAATGATGGCAGCTTTATGAGATTTGACACACATAAGCATCTGGTCAAGCCCTCAGAATTTTTCCTATGAAACATGACCTTCACCTACTTTTCAAGGTCACAGGGACAATTATGTGAAATCATCTTGTCATCGCGATAACTCGAGAACAAATGATGGCAGCTTCGTGAAACTTGACACATATAAGCATCTGGTGAAAACCTCAGACGAGTTCGATGGACAGTGACCTTGACCTATTTTTCAAGGTCACAAGGACAATTATGTGAAATCCCAAGAATCACAATAACTCAAGAACGAATGATGGCAGCTTTATGAGATTTGACACACATAAGCATCTGGTGAAGCCCTCAGAATTTTTACTATGAAACATGACCTTCACCTACTTTTCAAGGTCACAGGGACAATTATGTGAAAGCTTCTTGTCATCGCGATAACTCGAGAACAAATGATGGCAGCTTCGTGAAACTTGACACATATAAGCATCTGGTGAAAACCTCGGACGAATTCGATGGACGGCGACCTTGACCTATTTTTCAAGGTCACAGGGACAATTATGTGAAATCCCAAGAATCGCATAACTCAAGAACAAATGATGGCAGCTTTATGAGATTTGACACCCATAAGCATCTAGTGAAGACCTCAGAATTGTTTTTATAAAACATAACCTTCACCTACTTTTCAAGGTCACATGGACAATTATGTGAAATCATCCTTGTCATCGCGATAATACGAGAACAAATGATGGTAGCTTCATGAAACTTGACACACAAAAGCATCTGGTGAAAACCTCGGATGAGTTTGATGGACGGCGACCTTGACCTATTTTTCAAGGTCACAGACAACTATGTGAAATCCCAAGAATCACAATAACTCAAGAACGAATGATGGCAGCTTTATGAGATTTGACACACACAAGCATCTGGTGAAGACCTCAGACTTCTCTTGATGGAACATGACCTTCACCTACTTTTTAAGGTCACAGGGACAATTATGTGAAATCATCCTTGTCATCGTGATAACTCAAGAACAAATGATGGCAGCTTCATGAAACTTTACACGCATAAACATCTGTTGAAAACCTCGGACTAGTTTGGTGGATGGCGACCTTGACCTATTTTTCAAGGTCACGGGGACAATTATGTGAAATCATCCTTGTCATCGCGATAACTCGAGAACAAATGATGGCAGCTTCATGAAACTTGACACACATAAGCATCTGATGAAAACCTCAGACATTTTTGTATGGAACATGACCTTCACCTACTTTTCAAGGTCACAGGTACAATTATGTGAAATCCCTATCATTGCTATAACTCGAGAACGAATGATGGCAGCTTTATGAGATTTGACACACATAAGCATCTGGTGAAGACCTCAGACTTCTCCTGATGGAACATGACCTTTACTTACTTTTCAAGGTCACAGGGACAATCATGTCAAATCCACGTCATTGCAATAACGTAAGAACAAATAATGGCAGCTTCATGAAAATTGACACACATAAGCATCTGGGAAGACTTCAGATGAGTTTGATGGACGGTGACCTTAACCTGCTTTTCAAGGTCACCGGCCCATCTCAATAATTCTAGAGTAAATGATGACAGTTTTATGATATTTGACACACCTAAGCTATCAAAGGAAGTAGATTTTATGGGTTTTTTTAACCCCTGCATCAATTTGCCTTGGTGCAGTGATGTTTTGTTCACAAATATTGTGTGGAGCGAATGTTGTGCAATGAGTTACCAGGGCTGAGGGTTGATGCATCTCTGATGCCTATGTTTTTTAATTATGGAGATCATTTCGCAGTACTTTTCACCGATTTGTATAAGAGTAAAAATCCAAACACCATTTATATGACTATGTGTGCAAGTGGTGGGGTAGAGTGACCGGGAGTGGAGGGGCAGAGTGACCGGAAGAGGTGGGGCAGTGTGACTGGGAGTGATGGGGCAGTGTGACCGGGAGTGATGGGGCAGTGTGACCGGGAGTGGTGGGGCAGAGTGACTGGGAGAGGTGGGGCAGTGTGACCGGGAGTGGTGGGGCAGAGTGACCGGGAATGGTGGGGCAGTGTGACCGGGAGTGGAAGAGCAGAGTGACCGGGAGTGGTGGGGCAGTGTGACCGGGAGTGGTGGGGCAGAGTGACCGGGAATGGTAGGGCAGTGTGACCGGGAGTGGAGGAGCAGAGTGACCACAAGTAGTGGGGCAGAGTGACCGGGAGTGGTGGGGCAGAGTGACCGGGAGTGGTGGGGCAGAGTGACCGGGAGTGGTGGGGCAGTGACTGGGAGTGGTGGGGCAGAGTGACCAGGAGTGGAAGAGCAGAGTGACCGGGAGTGGTGGGGCATTGTGACCGGGAGTGGTGGGGCAGAGTGACCGGGAATGGTGGGGCAATGTGACCGGGAGTGGAGGGGCAGAGTGACCGGGAGTGGTGGGGCAGTGTGACCGGGAGTGGTGGGGCAGAGTGACCGGGAATGGTGGGGCAGTGTGACCGGGAGTGGAGGAGCAGAGTGACCGGGAGTGGTGGGGCATTGTGACCGGGAGTGGTGGGGCAGAGTGACCGAGAATGGTGGGGCAATGTGACCGGGAGTGGAGGGGCAGAGTGACCGGGAGTGGTGGGGCAGTGTGCCCGGGAGTGGTGGGGCAGAGTGACCACAAGTAGTGGGGCAGAGTGACCGGGAGTGGTGGGGCACAGTGACCGGGAGTGGTGGGGCAGTGACTGGGAGTGGTGGGGCAGAGTGACCAGGAGTGGTGGGGTAGAGTGACCGGGAGTGGTGGGGTAGTGTGACCGGGAGTGGTGGGGCAGTGACTGGGAGTGGTGGGGCAGAGTGACCGGGAGTGGTGGGGTAGAGTGACCGGGAGTGGTGAGGTAGTGTGACCGGGAGTGGTGGGGGCAGTGTGACCGGGAGTGGTGAGGCAGTGTGACCGGGAGTGGTGGGGCAGAGTGACCGGGAATGGTGGGGCAATGTGACCGGGAGTGGAGGGGCAGAGTGACCGGGAGTGGTGGGGCAGTGTGACCGGGAGTGGTTGGGCAGAGTGACCGGGAATGGTGGGGCAGTGTGACCGGGAGTGGAGGAGCAGAGTGACCGGGAGTGGTGGGGCAGAGTGACCGTGAATGGTGGGGCAGTGTGACCGGGAGTGGAGTGGCAGAGTGACCGGGAGTGGTGGGGCAGTGTGCCCGGGAGTGGTGGGGCAGAGTGACCACAAGTAGTGGGGCAGAGTGACCGGGAGTGGTGGGGCACAGTGACCGGGAGTGGTGGGGCAGTGACCGGGAGTGGTGGGGCACAGTGACCGGGAGTGGTGGGGTAGAGTGACTGGGAGTGGTGGGGTAGTGTGACCGGGAGTGGTGGGGCAGTGACTGGGAGTGGTGGGGCAGAGTGACCGGGAGTGGTGGGGTAGAGTGACCGGGAGTGGTGAGGTAGTGTGACCGGGAGTGGTGGGGGCAGTGTGACCGGGAGTGGTGAGGCAGTGTGACCGGGAGTGGTGGGGCAGTGTGACCGGGAGTAGTGGTGTAGTGTGACTGGGAGTGGTGGGGTAGTGTGACCAGGAGTGGTGGGTCAATGTCAACCCATAAGAGAAGGGGGCAGGGGTGTTATATAAAGCATTGAGCTCAACCCATAAGAGAAGGGGATAGGGGTGTTATATAAAGCATTGAGCTCAACCCATAAGAGAAGGGGATAGGGGTGTTATATAAAGCATTGAGCTCAACCCATTAGAGAAGGGGGCAGGGGTGTTATATAAAGCATTGAGCTCAACCCATTAGAGAAGGGGGCAGGGGTGTTATATAAAGCATTGAGCTCAACCCATTAGAGAAGGGGGCAGGGGTGTTGAAATTTTCCAAGAAATTGGCAAGAAAGTTATATCAATAAAACAATGATTGCAAAAAGACCCAATACACTGGTACTTCTTGAAAGTACACTGGGAGGCTTTAATCATGGAAAAGCTCCATCAATATAGTGTTGGAGTGTTTACACAAAAAGTCATTTCATCTTTGCATTTCAGAATGTGTTATGTGTTCAAGAGGAGGGATGGCCATAGCAAGATAGAGGGGGAATTCCTTTATGCTGTTTAGACTGTACTCACACTGTGGGACATAGGAAGGGAAATAGTAAATTCCTTCTTGTCAGTTAGATTGCGCCGACCCAGCTGAACTAATATAGGGTAGTAGGTTATACAGGAAACCTCACATGTTGATATTTGGGATCTGTTTGTGATGTTTTTGTGGCTGTCTGATTTCCCTTTGGTGAATGTTGATATACTAACCGATACACCTCAACCACAGTCGCTCCAAGTCAGCTTTTCCGTCTGTATATCAACCAAGATTTCTTGCCTCAAAGTCATTCAACCAGTGTCGCCCCATGTATCAATGAGTATCTGCCCTTGTATCATCTGGTGTCTCCCTTTGTATCATCTGGTGTCTCCCTTTGTATCATCTGTGTCTCCCTTTGTATCATCTGGTGTCTCCCTTTGTATCATCTGATGTCTTCCTTTGTATCATCTGGTGTCTCCCTTTGTATCATCTGGTGTCTCCCTTTGTATCATATGGAGTCTCCCTTTGTATCATCTGATGTCTCCCTTTGTATCATCCGGTGTCTCCCTGTGTATCATCTGATGTCTCCCTTTGTATCATCTGGTGTCTCCCTTTGTATCATCTGGAGTCTCCCTTGGTATCATCTGGTATCTCCCTTTGTATAATATGGAGTCTCCCTTTGTATCATCTGGTATCTCCCTTTGTATCATATGGAGTCTCCCTTTGTATCATCTGGTGTCTCCCTTTGTATCATCTGGTATCTCCCTTTGTATCATATGGAGTCTCCCTTTGTATCATCTGGTGTCTCCCTTTGTATCATCTGGTGTCTCCCTTTGTATCATCTGGTGTCTCCCTTACAATCTATGCTGAAAGTTATATATTTACATTACATATATGAAATTGTCATAAAATTGCAATTCAATATGTTTATCAGATTTTTATATGAAAAGTTTCATCCTGGTGGAAATAGAACTGGGTCAACAGGAAGAAGTGATATAGAGTTACAGATTTGTCCTGCACAGATCAAAGGGACGATGGGTACAAGTTAAAATGAGCAAAACAAACCACAACAATGTCACCCAATCTTACACCTCACAAAAAATACTCAACTTTCTTCTACTCCCGTCTTTTATCCGGGCAAGATTAAGGAATAGATCACATTTTTTTTCATTAGTGCTAGTTGCTTATAAGGGGAATGGTATCAGCTTATTCAGGGGAATGGTATCAGCTTATTCAGGGGAATGGTATAAGCTTATTCAGGGGAATGGTATCAACTTATTAGGGATGGTATCAGCTTATTCAGGGGAATGGTATAAGCTTATTCAGGGGAATGGTGTAAGCTTATTCAGGGGAATGGTATAAGCTTATTCAGGGGAATGGTATCAGCTTATTCAGGGGAATGGTATCAGCTTATTAGGGGAATGTTATCAGCTTATTAGGGATGGTATCAGCTTATTAGGGGAATGGTATCAGCTTATTAGGGAATGGTATCAGCTTATTAGGGATGGTATCAGCTTATTAGGGGAATGGTATCAGCTTATTAGGGAATGGTATCAGCTTATTAGGGATGATATCAGCTTATTATGGATGGTATTAGCTTATAAGGGGAATGGTATTAGCTTATAAGGGGAATGGTATCAGCTTATAAGGGATGGTATCAGCTTATTAGGGATGGTATCAGCTTATTAGGGATGGTATCAGGTTTTTCAGGGGATGGTACCAGCTTACTCAAGGGAATGGTCTTATTAGGGGATGGTATCAGCTTATTCACGGGATGGTATCAGCTTATTCACAGGATGGTATCAGGTTTTTCAGGGGATGGTATAAGCTATCAGTGGATGGTATCAGCTTATTCACGGGATGGTATCAGCTTATTAGGGATGGTATCAGCTTGTTAGGATAATATCAGCATATTAGAATGGTATCAGTGTATTAAGGGAATGAAATCAGCTTATTTTGAGGGTGTCGTAGAGGAAGAGGGACAACAGGATCAATATAATTGATATGAGATAAATAAAGAGCTGGCCATGAGAGATGAGGTGGGCAGAATGTGTTCTGTAAACATCTGAATGAATGGACAATTAGGAGAAGGTTGTCGTGGGCATATTCCATTGTGAAAGGAGTGGCAGGATTTTATCGGCCTTCATCAGACTATTGCCCTATTAAGTTCCTACATGCTACTGATCTGCCATTCTTCTGACCTCAATCTCCTCATGCTTGCACCCACCTCAGTGATAGCTAAGGGGCAGACCATTATTAATTCGGGGAGGGGGGTGCAGGAAAGAAAAAAAAAATTCAAACCACTTGATGGTGAAAAACAAATATTGAGAATGCCAACCTTGAAAAAAAAATGAGTTTCAAGTCAATTTTAGAGAGGGAAATGAAACACCTGGTTTCAAACTGTTGCTAAAAATTTGATTATGAGTGTATGGTTTTTGGATAAGCATATCCATCTTATATCAAAATGCTCGATCCTTTACAAAATCCAGGTTTAAGATTTATGCCTTGGCACATTTTGTACATCACCTGCAGAAAGTTGGCAGTTGAAACCGATGAGTTACCTCTTGATTTAAGAAGAGAAAAGTTTGCTGCTAATCCAGAAAACCCAGTACACAAAACTATATTCAATTTAAATTAAGTTGACTTTTTAAAAAATAAACCAAATACAATACCAACTTTTGACATTTGCATTTAAGAATTTAGATATAAATCCAAATCAAATAGCAAAATTCCAAAATCCAGAAACACCTCCATGGACCATTAAATATCAATTTAGCTATGTCACAATTAAAGAAATACTCAACAGATCCATCCCTTTACATAAATAGGTATAGAGAAATTAAATCTATTTTGCTGGGTATCAGTGCATATATATATGCACTGGGAAGACTCAGGGAAGACAAAGCAGCCACAGCTGCTGTTAAGGACAATCATATTTATTCTGAACGTCTGCCAAGTAATTCATCAATTTATTCAGCAGAACTTCATGCACTATATCTAGTACTAGATCATGTAGAGACTTCTCCACATCAGTCATTTTTAATATATTCTGACTCTTCATCTTCTTTACAACTTTAAAAGCAAAGGATTGGCTGTCAAACACACATAAAGGTATATAAATGAAGATGAGTGCACCTGAGAAAGAAAATGGTGGCCCAAATAATTCAGAAAAAACATGCAGATATGTATTGAGGAAAAGTGCATTGAAGGTGATTAATGAAAACTGTAAACTGTTACTGAATTTCAATCAGAATGTGAATGGATTATGTTCAGAGTACTGTTAATAACTTAGAGGTGGTAGAGGCATTATGGGATGAAAATATGTCAGAAGTGTAATATATATATAAGTGACAAAACTGAGAATTGGGCTCCAAATCAAGCTGAGCAAAGGTAATTTTGAAGTGTGATTTTGTGACTTTAAGAGAGCTGACTTAAATATCCTGTTTTGTGAAGATTCCATTAATTTGTGTCCTGAGTTTGAGATAGATATAATTGACTCTCCGCTGTCAGTAGATGGATAACATGGATTCTGTGCTGTCAGTAGATGGATAACATGGACTCACCGCTGTCAGTAGATGGATAACATGGATTCTGTGCTGTCAGTAGATGGATAACATGGATTCTGTGCTGTCAGTAGATGGATAACATGGATTCTGTGCTGTCAGTAGATAGATAACATGGATTCTGTGCTGTCAGTAGATGGATAACATGGACTCTCTGCTGTCAGTAGATGGATAACATGGATTCTGTGCTGTCAGTAGATGGATTACATGGATTATGTGCTGTCAGTAGATGGATAACATGGATTCTGTGCTGTCAGTAGATGGATAACATGGATTCTGTGCTGTCAGTAGATGGATTACATGGATTCTGTGCTGTCAGTAGATGGATAACATGGATTCTGTGCTGTCAGTAGATGGATAACATGGACTCTCTGCTTTCAGTAGATGGATTACATGGATTCTGTGCTGTCAGTAGATGGGTAACATGGACTCTCTGCTGTCAGTAGATGGATTACATGGATTCTGTGCTGTCAGTAGATGGATAACATGGATTCTGTGCTGTCAGTAGATGGATTACATGGATTCTGTGCTGTCAGTAGATGGATAACATGGATTCTGTGCTGTCAGTAGATGGATTACATGGATTCTGTGCTGTCAGTAGATGGGTAACATGGACTCTCTGCTGTCAGTAGATGGATGACATGGATTCTGTGCTGTCAGTAGATGGGTAACATGGACTCTCTGCTGTCAGTAGATGGATTACATGGATTCTGTGCTGTCAGTAGATGGGTAACATGGACTCTCTGCTGTCAGTAGATGGATAACATGGACTCTCTGCTGTCAGTAGATGGATAACATGGACTCTCTGCTGTCAGTAGATGGATAACATGGATTCTGTGCTGTCAGTAGATGGATAACATGGATTCTCTGCCCATAAGAGATTATGAAGCATTTCTCAACCAACCATCATAAACCAGGTTTTAGTGATTTCACTATTTGATTACAACCGTCACAAATGATTTTACAGCAGACACAATGCCTGTAAACCCACGTGAGACTATAACCAAATCAACGTTTTAATCCTCCACACCTTTTCCTTACTTCAGTGTTTCGACAACAAAAGTCAGGTGTAGTTTCTTATAGGAAAAACATGGTTAAAAGCAAATCATAAGACTCAAATTGCATTTATTTGGCCATATTTGTCTTAGACTAACAAAAATCTTATAAATTATGATTTTAGGCCAGGCAGACCCCTATTAAGGTAGGATATATAAATATGAATAGGCCATAAGGATAAACATATGTGAGGGTATCACAAAAAGTCAGTTTTATTGAGTGATTTAGTTTGCCCCACCTGCCCTTTAGATGGGGCATATTGCCATTTCGTTGGAAGGCTGGCAGGCAAAAAGATGTTCATAGGGGAATGTGACCAAAGCAATTTCGTCCATAATTTGACCATTAATTATATTGAATGAAATAAAGTATTTTAATAAATAGAATGGCAGTCATCTTGTGCGTAGCAGATTGTACCACTTGGTTAATAGGTCAACGAGAGATGATATGTGATTGTGGTTATCTCTCTGACACATCCTGTTTGCTTCTATAGCCACATCACATCACACATCTGACAATACCATATTCATCCCTACAAATGAGAGGCATATTAGGCGTGAAAGGTTAAGTGACACTTCCGTATTTGGTCAACTATGTTTTCATGGATTTGTGTGACAATGAACTTGCAAAATAAAGATTCTGCTTATTTTAGTTAACTTTAAGATTTTTTTTTATTTTCCAGGTAATTTGCATGTAGATGTGGTGTGACCTTTGAATATATTTAATGCTCTACCAGAACTGTCCACTCAACATGTTCTGTAGGAAAGGTGTTCCCCAATATTAAAGTTCTTTTCTCTTCAACAAAAGACATATTTGCAGCCTTTGTGATATTCACCTGTCACCCCTATCTGAGCAATGAGACAGTCCCCGGCAGAACCTCATAATAGTTCCTAATAGTAAAGAGGATAATGCCACACACTTGAAGCCACACCATTCCAAAATTACCCAGTCAGGATAACTGTGATGTTAAGTGTGCCAGTCCAGTATCGTCATGTGGACCCTGTGGGAATCCAGGGAGAAGAGGACTGACCAGCAGGACTGACCAGTCCAGTGGGAATCCAGGGAGAGGAGGACCGACCAGCAGGACTGACCAGTCCAGTGGGAATCCAGGGAGAGGAGGACTGACCAGCAGGACTGACCAGTCCAGTGGGAATCCAGGGAGAGGTTGGAACACCAGGAGGACTGACCAGCAGGACTGACCAGTCCAGTGGGAATACAGGGGGAGACTGGTACATCAGGAGGACTGACCGGCAGAACTGACCAGTCCAGTGGGAATCCAGGGGGAGACTGGTACATCAGCAGGACTGACCGGCAGAACTGACCGGTCCAGTGGGAATCCAGGAGGAGACTGGTACATCAGCAGGACTGACCGGCAGGACTGACCAGCAGGAGAGGTTCCACCCCACACCCACCCCACACCTACCCCACACCCACCCCACACCTACCCCACACCCACCCATCTTCCCCACACCCAGAGCAGAATAATCTCAGCCATGGAACCTGAACATGCTGATCTATCCCCCTGATCAAACATGTCCACTTCATGTCATGAGAGGGCGCCTAGCAAACAACAATTACTATACTAGATGTCAAGTGGTGTCACTTTATAATCGTTTTCTTTTTCAGTCAAATCCTAATGAAACAAAAATCCTCTCACTGTATATAAAATTGTTTTCCTCTGTGACTACTGAACAAAGTGTGTAAAGTGTACCTTGGCCCAGCCTGCCACATTGTATATGTCACTAATCAGTTACTTCCTTCTCAGGTCATCCTTTTCCCATTGACAAACACAGGGCTATATTTGCTTAAATGCTTTGCTTGTGACAGGCAGAACGATCTCCCCTTGCTCTGTGTTTACTGATGGTGGGGCTGGGCCAGACATTATAAACCCTGCACCGTCCTAACAGAGACAGCCTCATATAGAACAAACAAGGTCTGCCACTGCCATTGACTGGCAATGCAGGAGTCTCTGTCATCATGGTTAACTTCTTAATCTGATGGAAATTGGCCATTACCCTTGTTATAACTCACAACAACTGTGGTCAGATAGATTCTGGAAACAGAATAGAATTTGATTCCTTTTTTAAAACCATGTTTATAATCCTTTAAAATTCATGAAAATATATTTCATTATTTTTATCTCGATACATAAATTGGGGCTTTGCTATTGTATACCCCAAAGACTCGCATAAATTTGTGATTGATTGAATGTATGAATCATTCAGCTAATCAAAATGAATGGATAACTAATGAATGAATAATGACCTCATGTTAGTTTGAAACATCAAGGTCAATTATCCATCTGACCGTTGCCCTTGAATAATCATTTTGTTATAAAAACCTTCATTGTTTCAATCCTTTATGAATATTTTCAATCCTGTTAGGGTCGATACTGGGGAAAGAAGCTCAGTCAACTATAATCCCGAAATGCATCCAAAAAAGTTGGAAAAATTCTGGACATGCCCCATTTCTCCCATTCACTGATTGTCAGAATGACTTCCTCTCCACAAACTCAAGGACCTGGGAACACTGTCCTTGATAAACGTCTACCAGTCTCATATGTGGGCCCTTTTAATATATTGTCTGCACAGTCATTATGTAATAGTTCTTCCTCAAGTTCCTTTAAATTTTCATGTTTTAAAAAAGAAAAAAAATTGAGTGATTTGTCGAAGTATTACATTATATAGACCAGCTACTGCCAGGATTACATTACAGAGACTAGCTATTCAGCAAGGATTACATTACAGAGACTAGTTACTGCCATGATTACATTACCAAGACTAGCTGCTGAGCCAGGATTACATTACAGAGACTAGCTACTGAGCCAGGATTACATTGCAGAGACTAGCTGCTGAGCCAGGATTACATTACAGAGACTAGCTACTGAGCCAGGATTACATTACAGAGACTAGCTGCTGAGCCAGGATTACACTACAGAGACTAGCTACTGAGCCAGGATTACACTACAGAGACTAGCTGCTGAGCCAGGATTACATTACAGAGACTAGCTACTGAGCCAGGATTACATTGCAGAGACTAGCTACTGAGCCAGGATTACACCACAGAGACTAGCTACTGAGCCAGGATTACATTGCAGAGACTAGCTACTGAGCCAGGATTACATTACAGAGACTAGCTACTGAGCCAGGATTACACTACAGAGACTAGCTACTGAGCCAGGATTACGCTACAGAGACTAGCTACTGAGCCAGGATTACATTGCAGAGACTAGCTACTGAGCCAGGATTACATTACAGAGACTAGCTACTGAGCCAGGATTACAATACAGAGACTAGCTACTGAGCCAGGATTACACTACAGAGACTAGCTACTGAGCCAGGATTACACTACAGAGACTAGCTACTGAGCCAGGATTACATTACAGAGACTAGCTACTGAGCCAGGATTACACTACAGAGACTAGCTACTGAGCCAGGATTACATTACAGAGACTAGCTACTGAGCCAGGATTACATTACAGAGACTAGCTACTGAGCCAGGATTACATTGCAGAGACTAGTTACTGAGCCAGGATTACACTACAGAGACTAGCTACTGAGCCAGGATTATGTCAAAGAGACTAGCTACTGCCAGGATTACAATACAGAGACTAGCTACTGAGCCAGAATTACATTACAGAGACTAGCTACTGAGCCAGGATTACATTACAGAGACTAGCTACTGAGCCAGGATTACACTACAGAGACTAGCTACTGAGCCAGGATTACGCTACAGAGACTAGCTACTGAGCCAGGATTACATTGCAGAGACTAGCTACTGAGCCAGGATTACATTACAGAGACTAGCTACTGAGCCAGGATTACATTGCAGAGACTAGCTACTGAGCCAGGATTACATTACAGAGACTAGCTACTGAGCCAGGATTACACTACAGAGACTAGCTACTGAGCCAGGATTACGCTACAGAGACTAGCTACTGAGCCAGGATTACGCTACAGAGACTAGCTACTGAGCCAGGATTACATTGCAGAGACTAGCTACTGGGCCAGGATTACATTACAGAGACTAGCTACTGAGCCAGGATTACATTACAGAGACTAGCTACTGAGCCAGGATTACACTACAGAGACTAGCTACTGAGCCAGGATTACATTACAGAGACTAGCTACTGAGCCAGGATTACAATACAGAGACTAGCTACTGAGCCAGGATTACACTACAGAGACTAGCTACTGAGCCAGGATTACATTGCAGAGACTAGCTACTGAGCCAGGATTACACTACAGAGACTAGCTACTGAGCCAGGATTACATTGCAGAGACTAGCTACTGAGCAAGGATTACACTACAGAGACTAGCTGCTGGGCCAGGATTACATTGCAGAGACTAGCTACTGAGCCAGGATTACATTGCAGAAACTAGCTACTGAGCCAGGATTATATAAGAGAGGTTTGGAGGTCTGTATGCAGACAAAGTTCATGCTATTGCTTTTTTGTTGACAGATGTGTTAGAACCAGGATGTTTAATATAGAGAGCATCCCTAACTTGAGAGTTTGCATTCCATGACATAACAAATCTCTCCATTTTGGTCGAACCAATATTATTCTCAGTTCCTGAATTCTCTGCATCTCACTCGTATATATTGTATATTTCTCGGCAAAGGAAATTAAAACAGTAAGAATCTAGTATTGAAGCTTTCAGAGAAAGGATTTATTGTACTCAGCCACCCTTTTCACTTCATTCTCCAGTTTCAGTGGTTTATAAAAAGGAAATAATGATCTTCTAAACTCTTGCTATTTGTTTTAAAGTATAATATGCACATATTCAAAACCCAATATCATAGTGATAATTGGTCCCAAAAACTTTAAATTTGGCCTATTTTTATTTCAAACTTCAATGGCATTTTAACTTTTAAATGTTTTATTTACACGCAAAACCTTGGGGAAAATATGCAGTGTTGTCAAAAGCTTTCAATAATGGCTACAAGGAAACATTTGTTGTGTAATATAACCTTGTACCCAGGGGGCCTACTGACAAGGTTACTGAGTACTAAGGATTCCCTCTCGTACCATCATTAGTGCAGCAAGGCTACAGGATCCCTTCCCTCTCCTACCATCATTAGTGCAGCAAGGCTACAGGATCCCTTCCCTCTCCTACCATCATTAATGCAGCAAGGCTACAGGATCCCTTCCCTCTCGTACCATCATTAATGCAGCAAGGCTACAGGATCCCTTCCCTCTCCTACCATCATTAATGCAGCAAGGCTACAGGATCCATTCCCTCTCCTACCATCATTAATGCAGCAAGGCTACAGGATCCCTTCCCTCTCCTATCCTCATTAATGCAGCAAGGCTACAGGATCCCTTCCCTCTCGTACCATCATTAATGCAGCAAGGCTACAGGATCCCTTCCCTCTCCTACCATCATTAATGCAGCAAGGCTACAGGATCCCTTCCCTCTCCTATCATCATTAATGCAGCAAGGCTACAGGATCCCTTCCCTCTCCTATCCTCATTAATGCAGCAAGGCTACAGGATCCATTCCCTCTCCTACCATCATTAATGCAGCAAGGCTACAGGATCCCTTCCCTCTCGTACCATCATTAATGCAGCAAGGCTACAGGATCCCTTCCCTCTCCTACCATCATTAATGCAGCAAGGCTACAGGATCCCTTCCCTCTCCTATCATCATTAATGCAGCAAGGCTACAGGATCCCATCCCTCTCCTACCATCATTAATGCAGCAAGGCTACAGGATCCCTTCCCTCTCGTACCATCATTAATGCAGCAAGGCTACAGGATCCCTTCCCTCTCCTACCATCATTAATGCAGCAAGGCTACAGGATCCCTTCCCTCTCCTATCCTCATTAATGCAGCAAGGCTACAGGATCCATTCCCTCTCCTACCATCATTAATGCAGCAAGGCTACAGGATCCCTTCTCTCTCCTACCATCATTAATGCAGCAAGGCTACAGGATCCCTTCCCTCTCGTACCATCATTAATGCAGCAAGGTTACAGGATCCCTTCCCTCTCCTACCATCATTAATGCAGCAAGGCTACAGGATCCCTTCCCTCTCCTACCATCATTAATGCAGCAAGGCTACAGGATCCCTTCTCTCTCCTACCATCATTAATGCAGCAAGGCTACAGGATCCCTTCTCTCTCCTACCATCATTAATGCAGCAAGGCTACAGGATCCCTTCCCCCTTGTACCATCATTAATGCAGCAAGGCTACAGGATCCCTTCCCTCTCCTACCATCATTAATGCAGCAAGGCTACAGGATCCCTTCCCTCTCCTACCATCATTAATGCAGCAAGGCTACAGGATCCCTTCCCTCTCCTATCATCATTAATGCAGCAAGGCTACAGGATCCCTTCTCTCTCCTACCATCATTAATGCAGCAAGGCTACAGGATCCCTTCCCCCTTGTACCATCATTAATGCAGCAAGGCTACAGGATCCCTTCCCTCTCCTACCATCATTAATGCAGCAAGGCTACAGGATCCCTTCCCTCTCCTACCATCATTAATGCAGCAAGGCTACAGGATCCCTTCCCTCTCGTACCATCATTAATGCAGCAAGGCTACAGGATCCCTTCCCTCTCCTATCATCATTAATGCAGCAAGGCTACAGGATCCCTTCCCTCTCCTATCATCATTAATGCAGCAAGGCTACAAGATCCCTTCCCTCTCCTACCATCATTAGTGCAGCAAGGCTACAGGATCCCTTCCCTCTCGTACCATCATTAATGCAGCAAGGCTACAGGATCCCTTCCCTCTCCTATCATCATTAATGCAGCAAGGCTACAGGATCCCTTCCCTCTCCTACCATCATTAATGCAGCAAGGCTACAGGATCCCTTCCCTCTCCTACCATCATTAATGCAGCAAGGCTACAGGATCCCTTCCCTCTCCTATCATCATTAATGCAGCAAGGCTACAGGATCCCTTCCCTCTCCTATCATCATTAATGCAGCAAGGCTACAGGATCCCTTCCCTCTCGTACCATCATTAATGCAGCAAGGCTACAGGATCCCTTCCCCCTCCTATCATCATTAATGCAGCAAGGCTACAGGATCCCTTCCCTCTCCTATCATCATTAATGCAGCAAGGCTACAGGATCCCTTCCCTCTCCTATCATCATTAATGCAGCAAGGCTACAGGATCCCTTCCCTCTCCTACCATCATTAGTGCAGCAAGGCTACAGGATCCCTTCCCTCTCCTACCATCATTAATGCAGCAAGGCTACAGGATCCTTTCCCTCTCGTACCATCATTAATGCAGCAAGGCTACAGGATCCCTTCCCTCTCATATCATCTGCAAGTATTCCTTTGTGATCTGGATGTACTGGTTTACCTGTGCAAGTGGTTGCAGACCTTTCTGACTTCCTCAGGTATATAATGATATAACTATAGTGTGACAAAGTGTACTGCATGAACTGGTAGGGCATGACAGACCCCTTGACCCCTCTAATTGCTACACTGTCTGCCCTCTTGTGTGTTTCTCTATCATAAAACACAATTTTAATAACCATCAATCCTTTATTCTTGTCCAGTGCTTAAAAGAAGATCCAGTAGCAGTTTATTAATTCTTTTTATGGCATTATTTTAAAAAAAGCACAGGAAATTGAAAGTTGTAAATTCCAGGTAAATAAAATAAGAAGTATCATTTATACAATGATAATTTGCATGAAACGATCACCAGAGGTCCAGAGAGTTTGTTTTTATTTTCTTGTAATGTGTTGAGGATTTGTTGTGGAATGTGTAAATAGTCAGATATTTATTGGCTCAGGTGGGGCATGTGTCATTCAGCATTCCTGGTAATTAACCTACCACCACTTTCCCTCAAACCACAGCTCTGTCTCGCTCCTCTCAGACACTGCAGGGTCAGAGAGTGCAATATCTGGTGTCAACATACGTTCCCCTCGCTTGGATATGCTGAATGCACCAAATGTGGATAATAAAACCTTACATTAGTTTTGTAATTTAATTTTGTAGAATTAAAACAATAAGTACATAATATAAATATATATATATATATATATATATGTTGGTGTGATCACCTGATCTATGCATTATATTGGTGTGATCACCTGATCTATACTTTATGTTGGTGTGATCACCTGATTTATGCATTAAGTTGGTGTGATCACCTGATCTATGCATTATGTTGGTGTGATCACCAGATCTATACATTATGTTGGTGTGATCACCTGATTTATGCATTAAGTTGGTGTGATCACCTGATCTATGCATTATGTTGGTGTGATCACCTGATCTGGTGTGATCTATGCATTATGTTGGTGTGATCTATACATTATGTTGGTGTGATCACCTGATTTATGCATTATGTTGGTGTGATCACCTGATCTATACATTATGTTGGTGTGATCACCTGATCTATGCATTATGTTGGCATGATCACCTGATCTATGCATTATGTTGGCATGATCACCTGATCTGGTGTGATCTATGCATTATGTTGGTGTGATCACCTGATCTATGCATTATGTTGGTGTGATCACCTGATCTATGCATTATGTTGGCATGATCACCTGATCTATGCATATGTTGGCATGATCACCTGATCTATGCATTATGTTGGCATGATCACCTGATCTATGCATTATGTTGGTGTGATCACCTGATCTATGCATTATGTTGGCGTGATCACCTGATCTATGCATTATGTTGGTGTGATCACCTGATTTATGCATTAAGTTGGTGTGATCACCTGATCTATGCATTATGTTGGCGTAATCACCTGATCTATGCATTATGTTGGTGTGATCACCTGATCTATGCATTATGTTGGCATGATCACCTGATCTATGCATTATGTTGGCATGATCACCTGATCTGGTGTGATCTATGCATTATGTTGGTGTGATCACCTGATCTATGCATTATGTTGGTGTGATCACCTGATCTATGCATTATGTTGGCATGATCACCTGATCTATGCATATGTTGGCATGATCACCTGATCTATGCATTATGTTGGCATGATCACCTGATCTATGCATTATGTTGGTGTGATCACCTGATCTATGCATTATGTTGGCGTGATCACCTGATCTATGCATTATGTTGGTGTGATCACCTGATTTATGCATTAAGTTGGTGTGATCACCTGATCTATGCATTATGTTGGCGTAATCACCTGATCTATGCATTATGTTGGCGTGATCACCTGATCTATGCATTATGTTGGTGTGATCACCTGATTTATGCATTAAGTTGGTGTGATCACCTGATCTATGCATTATGTTGGCGTAATCACCTGATCTATGCATTATGTTGGTGTGATCACCTGATCTATGCATTATGTTGGTGTGATCATATGTATATCCTGTTGAGGCGATCCTGTTGAGGGGATCCTGTTGAGGCGGTCTTGTACTCTATGACCCACACAGCCTCCACACACAGCAGTACCATCCTGCACATCTAATAAAGCCATCACATAGTGACAGGATCTACACCGGCCAGGGCCAACTAGTCAATTATAGAACTGAGGGTAACAATGGATGCCACTCCCACCCACACTCTGCTTCCCTCCATCATGAATGACTCCATAGTTAGCCACCATACTGCTTATGGTATAATAACAGATATAGAAAAGGATGGGTCAACATGTGTAAGCATTAAGCATGGGAGCCACTCATCATGCAAAGTGCAAACAATGCTCTTTTCATCCATTTCTTTGACAGAATATGTCCAAATGTATGATCTCAGTGATCTGCATTTTTTTTAGAAAAAGTTACAATTATAAAATAAATAGTCCTACAAGTCCAACATAACAAGGTATAGTTCTACCAAAGTCCAACATTCCTACAATTGTCATTGACATGTTGGACTGTATGACCACACGGTCCCTGTGCCAGGTCTGTATGACCACACGGTCCCTGTGCCAGGTCTGTATGACCACACGGTCCCTGTGCCAGGTCTGTATGATCACACGGTCCCTGTGCCAAGTCTATATGACCACACGGTCCCTGTGCCAGGTCTATATGACCACACGGTCCCTGTGCCAGGTCTGTATGACCACACGGTCCCTGTGCCAGGTCTGTATGACCACACGGTCCCTGTGCCAGGTCTATATGGCCACAAGGTCCCTGTGCCAGGTCTATATGGCCACAAGGTCCCTGTGCCAGGTCTATATGACCACACGGTCCCTGTGCAAAGTCTGTTTGGCCACACACCACACAGGTCTATATGACCACACAGCATTGGTTTGAATGACTTGCACGACCTTGCCATTCTTTAACATGCATGCCCAAATTGTAATGAATTTGATAATGAATTGTGAAATCCAGGAAAACACCAATTTCCAGAGGCCCAGGTGTATCGTAAGCTAAGTGTCAATGTGACGGTGCAGGGTGTTGTGTGAGTCTGTCAACACAGGGGCACACTGGGGCTGGACAGTGACACTCACTTCCGCTGTCCTATTTGCATAGCCACATTAGATACTTTACACATACCCAACCGAGTGAACTTATCCAAACATGCCCCCTCTCTCCCTTGTGCTTGCGCATTTAAAATGCAAATATTTTCTGTTGACTGCAAAACACTGTCAATTGTTACAGTGGATGCCGGAAATCTTCTCAGAGATGCTTTCCAAAACATTTATCTTAAGTCTGTACTGGAAATCCAACATTTGTTATTTGTAATTTATAAAGGTCCAGTTTACATTTTGTTCATCAACATATCTTAAGGGGATCATCCTGTAATCTTCTGTATCCTTCATCTGCTAATCTCTAGGATTTCTTTACCATTAGTATAATCTGCTACATCCTGCATGAGTAAATGCTTCCAGCTCGGCAAGGTGGCAAAACATATTGATGCACTTCAGACACTCCACAACCGTCCCCCTTCCAAATAAAAACTCTTATTTCTTATTTGATATTAAACATTAAACAAAAATTTTCAGGGGAGTTGGTTGTCTCTTGATCTCAGTTTTCTGTTTTTTGACTTGCTTATTTTGTTTTGACTAAGTTGAGATCGTTAGAAATTATTGTGCATTATAGTCACTCTGTTTTCCTAAAGTTTTTTTTTTGGGGGGGGAGGGGGGGGTTTCAATAGAATTAAATGACCAGGTTCACAGTTGATGTGTATCTTGCTTCCATTATATATTTTTCTCTCCAAAATCTGCTCATTTTCCTTGATAATCTATTAGAGCTGTATGGGATGTAAATCTGTGGATCAACTGCACGAGGTTAAAGCAGGAAACTGGACGTTGCTTGTCTGTCTCCCACACCTCCCCCTTCCTTCGCCCTCCCCCTCTCCGAGTAGTGTGCCCTGACTGGGTCCTGGATGGGGCACCAACAGGAGCCCATAATCAGTGCTCCTTAAGAGAAAAACTGACTTAATCTGCCCCTACCCTCTAATTGGCCACTGCAATTTGGACGGCATGCTGACACCCAGAAAGAGCATGTCACTATGGTGAATCCAGCCTCGGCTAAATTTATCCACATGTAATGGGGGGACAATAGGTTTTTGACATGATTTTGTGTATTTTTTGTAAGGACTCGTGTGGAACAAATTATGAAATTACTGTGTGTAGCTCTGTCAGGTGCATCGGGCCCCCACTCTGTCATTACCAAGCCATACAATGTACCACTTTCTGTCATCACTCTACTTTGATATCATAAACTATGCTTGGCTTTTTTCTCCAGAATTAGCTTTTGATCATGAGCTTAAGACTACAACAAAGGCATTTCCCTTTAAAAAAAATATGAGCCAAAAACTACACATAATAAATCAAGAAATTAAAAATGCTTTTAATGATTTAAATACATGCTCTTGTTATTACATACAGTGGCTATTTCTTGTTAATAATTTAAGGTGATCTTTTGAAATAGCACAACAGAGTCAGTTTATCAATCTTAGATTTTGCTGCCATTTATTAGCAAAGTTTGTTTCTGTTGTTTTACCCACATTTATGAGCATAGTGACTGCCAGAAATGGTCCGATTCAATTGTCCTGCCCATACTGGAGAGTACTGGGACCTCCCAGCAGATGTACTGTGCCCTTCCGGCAGAAGTATTGTAACCTCCCAGCAGAAGTACTGGGACCTCCCGGCAGAAGTATTGTGACCTCCCGGCAGAAGTATTGTGACCTCCTGGCAGAAGTGGTCGGTATGATTCAGTTGTCCTGCCCACACTGGAGAGTACTGTGACCTCCCGGCAGATGTTCTGTGACCTCCCGACAGAAGTATTGTGACCTCCCGGCAGAAGTATTGTGACCTCCTGGCAGAAGTCTTGTGACCTCCTGGCAGAACTATTGTGACCTCCTGGCAGAAGTTGTCCTGCCCACACTGGAGGGTACTGGGACCTCCCACAGAAGTATTGTGGCCTCCCGGCAGAAGTATTGTGACCTCCCGGCAGAAGTATTGTGACCTCCCGGCAGAAGTATTGTGACCTCCCGGCAGAAGTATTGTGACCTCCCGGCAGAAGTATTGTGACCTCCTGGCAGAACTATTGTGACCTCCCGGCAGAAGTATTGTGACCTCCTGGCAGAACTATTGTGACCTCCCGGCAGAAGTATTGTTACCTACCGGCAGAAGTATTGTGACCTCCTGGCAGAACTATTGTGACCTCCCGGCAGAAGTATTGTGACCTCCCGGCAGAAGTTTTGTGACCTCCCAGCAGAAGTATTGTGACCTCCTGGCAGAACTATTGTGACCTGTTGGCAGAAATATTGTGACCTCCCGGCAGAAGTATTGTGACCTCCTGGCAGAACTATTGTGACCTCCTGGCAGAAGTATTGTGACCTCCCGGCAGAAGTATTGTGACCTCCTGGCAGAAGTATTGTGACCTCCTGGCAGAAGTATTGTGACCTCCCGGCAGAAGTATTGTGACCTCCCGGCAGAAGCGGTCGGTCTGATTCAGTTGTCTTGCCGACACTGGAGAGTACTGGGACTTCCCGGCAGAAGTATTGTGACCTCCTGGCAGAAGTATTGTGACCTCCCGGCAGAAGTACTGTGACCTCCTGGCAGAAGTGGTCAGTCTGATTCAGTTGTTTTGCCCACACTTGTGTCATTCATCGTGATTCTGCAGGAGTGCCCATTATCGGGTTCTCATCATGAGGCAGATGCTATTTTCCGGCAGCTGTATGTTAACATTAACTGAAGATAACACATGCTATTTGCACATCAGGATTCACAGTTCCTTCAAAAAATATATTTCAAAATATTCTTTGCCTTAAATTCCAGTTTTCAAAAATAAAATTCCTGTTTCATTACGGCTGTGATTAAGAGACAATCTGATCAATCACAAAATTGTTATTTCATATCATTTACATTAAAAAAAATTGAAACTACTTCAAAACAATATCTTGCCGAAATAGCTTAATTGATAAAGTATTCGCTTGGGATCCATGAATTCCCAGTACGAATCCTGGCCATTATCTGCTATCAACCACTATGAGAAGACATTGTCTGAAGATCATGGACAAAGATAAACATCTATTAAATTAAAGCTAACCTTAACACTTGAATATAATGTTATTCATAACTTATCATTCTAATTCAAGTTAAATAGTTTGCCATGAACAGTCTTTACAATGTTTAATGTGCAGTCAAGGTTGTGTATGAACCTGTTGCATTATGAGTATATCCCATAATGATCCAGGGACAAATCATGTGACAGTCATGTGATAGATTCCTGATGATTATGATTTTCTCTGTTAACCCATAGAGAAAAAATAGATTATACTTTCTCTATGGTTAACCGTATAAATGTCTGAATTGGACCAGCGGTTGAGCATAAAGATTGGTGGTCAACAGAGTGTGTCTGGGAAGGTCACTCAACCACATCAATTCATTCATAACTCTCTTGCAGTGCATAAATCACTGTGGGTTTCTCAATGGGTGTACATATACACACATGCCCTCAACTCGCCATTAGATGTGCTGCGATTTCAATCCATATTTTCAGATAGCAAGTATAAGACACACCAGGCTGATATTCTTGGTCAGTCCTGTTGATTTGATGTTGCCTGATGCATATATTTGATCATTTTCACTGATCATGCTCGGGCTCCATCTGGTAACCGTGATGCTCAGCTGTTATTTGGCTCAGTCTGGTAACCGTGATGCTCAGTCTGGTAATCGTGAGACTCAGCTGTTATGTGGCTCAGTCTGGTAACCGTAAGGCTCAGCTGTTATGTGGTTCAGTCTGGTAACCGTAATGCTCAGCTGTTATATATATTGTAGTAATATTCATCAGTAGTTCATTACGGTAGTGTTTCAATATTTGAATGTTTGTCATTAATATATATATATATATATATATATATATATATATATATATATATATATATATATATATATATATATATATATATATATATATATATATATATATATATATATATATATATATATATATATATATATACATACACTAGATACTACAATGGACAATACTGAATGACTTGATTGAGTTACTTGAAGGTTCATATCTTAAGTCCAAGCAAAGCATTTGGAGATGGAGCATGTGAGGATGGCAGGTAGCAGGGTAACACAGAGCAGCACTTTGCACCTTTCACAGCCTGATCTGCTCCCTGCAGGGTCAGCCATAGTTCAGTCTCAATGCTCCTCTACTGCATCTTACAACTACCCTTCTTCACAGATAACCAAAAGGCCACCACATTTTTCAATAATTATGATCTTTTGCCGAAGTTTTATGTATAAAAGAGCACATGCTGTATGGGCATCTGTCCCATTTTTGTGATGACAATAAATTCAGAACAAAAGAATCTTTGTTTCTTGGAATTTTACCCATAGGTGCATCATAGGGAGATCCTGAAATGGTGCCATTTTCGATCTTACATTCCACACAAAATTTGAAAATTACAAATTATTTTCTTGTTTGTTGTATATTTTTTTTAAATCCAATATTGAACCTAATAATACTGTCACCTTAAATATATTCATCAGTAGTTCATTACAGTAGTCTGTTACAATATTTGAATGTTTGTTATCAATAAATCCAATGTATTACCCACAATGATAACCTCAACCATCCAGCAAACAATGAGTAAAATTATCTTTTTCTATACCTGATAATTGTGCAGGTTCCCATACAAAATGGCCTCTTGGATTACCTCAGAAAGAAATGATGTTGTTTGAATGGGAAATTTGTTTATTTTTAAGGAAAGAAATAGCTTCCTATTCAAAAAAGGAGGTGAAGCTCAATATTTTAACACAGGGTAAGTTACAGAAAAACCAGTGAGTTACAGAAAAACTAGCAATTGGGGTATCGCTGTGTAATATTGTAAAATTTCAATTGCAAAGAATACATTGTAGTAGCACATGTTTTGTTTTCCGCCCCAAATACAAGCTTCTCCCCATCACTTCCACTTCCTGTAATGGCAGCCTTGTGTTGCGCACGCATTAATGCATCCTTAAACTCACACTTTCGCAGACTTATTGATTCTTGAAATTCAGACCACTTTTGGAGAGACCACTGTGAGTACATGGGAGAATATTTGCAGAAGTATTTGAAGAAAAGAAATTTGCTTTTCCAATAGTACATAAACTGTGATGTACATTAGAAATAATTTTGACATGAAAAACATAGTCATCAAAATGATGCTTTATGCCCTGGACAAAAAACTCACCCTCAGCAGAAAAGCACACAACTCTGATTGAATCTGCCAAAATTTTATTACAATTAATCCAATTGGCTCCCATGATGATGTCACTACGTGTCTTGACCAATCAAATGTGTGCTCACATGTCTGAGGGGGGAAAATGACAGCTGCAGATAGCTTTCCAGTTAAATCTTGTTTGACATATCAATAAGAATTTTTGAAGTCAAAATTTGCATGAAGTCAGGTGGAAGGAGGTCTGAGGTCTGGGCGTTAAGTATTGCTCTACGGCCTGTGCCAAGGTCATTCAGTCTCTACACATTGGATGAAGTTATTGGGGGGGGGGGGGGGCACACCCTCACACCTTCCTATCAATGACAAGGGGTGTGCAGGGTGAACATGTAAGCATTCACTCATTTCAAGCATTCATTCATTTCAAACATTCTCTCATTTCAAGCATTCGCTCATTTCAAGCATTCACTCATTTCAAGCATTCACTCATTTCAAGAGATAGGGTTAAATGCCATTGATACACACTGATTAGGCTGACACATGCTTCACTTAATTCTATTTTACATATATTTTTTTTAAATGTTAACATAATGTGTTAATCAATAATAATGTATTGCTGCAGTCTCTGGCCTGATCAATGTAACTTGTGAGGTCAGAACAGAGGTCATTATAATTCCCCCCAAGGTGAAGCTAGGGGTTCACCCCTCACTGAAGGGTTAAGCCTTCAGTGATCACCAAAGTAAGAATCCTCATGTAGAATTAGGATATAAGAATGATCAGGCTTTGGAGTTCACCTCTGTGGTCATATATTAAACTAGATGAGTGAACCTATGAGATCCAGATGGGGACTGTCGGAGGGGGGGGGGGGGGGGGGGGGGGTATATGTGTCAAGCCTATCATGCCATATAATCACATAAACAACATGCTATTATTCTATTTCATTATGACCTGCACTTGGCAACAATTTCAGGGCAAATAGTTTTTTTCCGGTACTGATTCAAACCCATATGGCCCTCCTCCTGTTCAATATTCTGGTTGCTTTATGATCAATAGTTTTACAAACATTTGGGAGGAATGATAGGTTCAGGGAAATGGGAGGTGGAAGTGATGCTCAAGAGGTAATAGACAAATCAACAGTAACATAAACTCAATTCTTTCTAAATCTTTGAAACCATGCAGTTTCTTTGATAGATAGGGAAATGGTCTGTCAGCATGGCTTTTTGACTTTTAACATATGGAAATTTTAAAATTGTAAATGGGCAGAAGTTATGAAAACCATTTTGGTTTTAATGATTTGTTAGTTCTGAAAATATCCCAAAGTGTTAGTGATCATGAACATGTTTAATTTTCAGTTCAGTTCAGAGAATGTGTTGGTTACACAAACATGTGACTGTATAAGTTCAGCTTATATTCAATATCATATAAGGTGTCACCTTATGGTCCTAAAATCAGAGAAGTTACCATATAAGTGGGCAAATCTGACTGGTTATCAGGTTCACTTATGAGGATAAATGTAATCATGAGCTGCTATTATATGACCCTGATAGAGCAATGCTGTAACCGAGGGCAACACACCGGGCACTTCCTGTCTGCTTCCACAATAATCAGTCACAGTCACGCATTTATTTGGTCTCATCTAAATGTGATCCAATATGGTCATCAAATGACTATTCAGGACTAGGGCTTCTGTTGCATGAGCCTAATAGATCAGGGGCTTCTGATGTGTGACCCTATTAGATCAGGGGCTTCTGCTGTGTGACCCTACTAGATCAGGGGCTTCTGCTACGTGACCCTATTAGATCAGGGGCTTCTGCTGCGTGACCCTATTAGATCAGGGGCTTCTGCTGCGTGACCCTATTAGATCAGGGGCTTCTGCTACGTGACCCTATTAGATCAGGGGGTTCTGCTACGTGACCCTATTAGATCAGGGGCTTCTGCTATGTGACCCTATTAGATCAGGGGCTTCTGCTGCATGACCCTATTAGATCAGGGGCTTCTGCTGCGTGACCCTATTAGATCAGGGGGTTCTGCTGCGTGACTCTATTAGATCAGGGGTTTCTGCTGTGTGACCCTATTAGATCAAGGGCTTCTGCTACATGACCCTATTAGATCAGGGGGTTCTGCTGCGTGACCCTATTAGATCAGGGGCTTCTGCTACGTGACCCTATTAGATCAGGGGGTTCTGCTATGTGACTCTATTAGATCAGGGGTTCCTGATATGTGACCCTATTAGATCAGGGGGTTCTGCTGCGTGACCCTATTAGATCAGGGGGTTCTGCTGCGTGACCCTATTAGATCAGGGGTTTCTGCTGCGTGACCCTATTAGATCAGGGGCTTCTGCTGCGTGACCCTATTAGATCAGGGGCTTCTGCTATGTGACCCTATTAGATCAGGGGGTTCTGCTGCGTGCCTCTATTAGATCAGGGGTTTCTGCTGCGTGACCCTATTAGATCAGGGGGTTCTGCTACGTGACCCTAATAGATCAGGGGCTTCTGATGTGTGACCCGATTACTTCTGTTACGTGACCCTATTAGACTATCAATGTGGAATGCTATTTTCAGATTTCATGAAATGATTTTATTTTATTGCTAGTATATAAAGTGTACGAACATTTATTGATGTCCACTTATCACTGGTAACAGTATGTATGCCGATTGAAATATCCCCCCATATATCGATAGTGAAAAATATTAATTGATATTGACACTCAAAAATCTTTAATGAATTGAAGGATGAATATCCTGCCAAGAATGAGGTTGTGCTGTGAATCAAATGCAACAAAAGTCAAAGCAAATCAATGACAATTCTCAATTCCCCAAATGGTTATATTTAAACATATTTTAACATACTTTACCTCTTGTGGGTTTTCTTCCTTTTTCAAGCTGAAAGGAACTTTGCTGGGTTAGGCCAGGGAGTGACCTGAACTGCAAATAATCGACAAAGATTAGACAGAATATTTGTGGTAGACCACCTGAACCCAGGACTCAGTTGGACCTATCCCTAAAACTACTGTTACGCCATGTGACTCAACGTCAAAATACACGCAAAATACAAGGCGGTCAGCCATCCCGTCTGGACCATTATGTGCTCAGATGATTTGTGCTTGTTGTATTTTCCCAAATAATTGCACAAAATAAGTATTTTTACACTGATGAAGATTGCTAAGTTTAACAAATATCCTAAAAAATACATCTGGTTGTAATCCATAAAAGGAAACTATACTTTAAAAAAAACATCTAACAGCCAACCTTTTAAGCGGGGATTGTATAAAAATTTCATCATAATTTTAAAATGTTGCCAAGTGAAGCAAGTATAAACAAATATTTTGTGGTTTCATTTGTTTTCACAAATTTGGCCATAACAGACTATTTATTGATAGAGTCTGATTTCAGCACTTGTTGATTGAAGAGGGTTTCTATTGTTTCTTGCCATATAGGCAGCCGGTATGATGATGGTGATATGGTTTCCATGCCGGTATGAGGAGGATGCGGTGTTTATGCCGGTATGATGAGGGTGATGAGGTGTCTATGCCGGTATGATGCGGTGTCCATGCCGGTATGATGAGGGTGATGAGGTGTCCATGCCGGTATGATGAGGGTGATGAGGTGTCCATGCCGGTATGATGAGGGTGATGCGGTGTCTATGCCGGTATGATGAGGGTGATGCAATGTCCATGCCGGTATGAAGGCATGTTTATTTCTCAACTTTCAGAAGTTTTTTCTTTGTCTTGTTTTTGTGACCTCATCTTTAAATTCCTGTGAAAAAAACCAGTCCATGCAAGCTGGTCAAACATGAGCCCAGACAACCAAAACAGCGTCACATTGCACAGCTGATTACATACTGCCAGTATGAAACCTTTCTTTTATCTTACGATCTTGGTGATAGATATGGGGGAAAATTATCAGTACTTTCTATGAGAAAATCTTCACGTTATTGGGGGTTTTTTACTCTGAATTTCTTTCATCAATAATAAATTTTGCATCAGATAAACAACCACTCTTTTCCAAAAATACAGCTCACAGTAGAAATTTGTTTTAGGACATTTCTTCACAGCCAGAAATCTGGCTTTGTTGCATTGTGTCGGGTGTATGCTTGCAGACAGGTGCACCCAGGTGTGACCGGGTGGACGTGGTGGTCAAGCAGTGTACATCCTGCCTATTGTTCTCATGCATCCAGTGTCTCATCCTCGTAGTTTTATTTATCTTATATGTGTTACTGATTCACTGATATATAAAATCTATGATTATATTTTGAAATCAATGGAATCAATATTACAAAAAAATTAGGTCAGAATTCTGGTTAAAAAAGAGAAGACAAATTGATTAATTGAAACTATGCTGATCTGAGCAAAAGTTCTTTGATAAATCCACTGATCTTGGTTTAGAAGATTGATAATATTGATGATAATCCATGATAAGAACATCATTATCCAAATCATTTTTGACATGTACAAGATTGAGGTTGGATCTTGACCATGATATATTGATGTGCCTGATTACCTCATCTCAAGCCTGTCACAATAGAAAAATAAATGCCTTGATTACTCTCAAGTACTGGGATTTTTTCTCTCAACTTTATTTGCATGGTTTCTCATTGACCTACACTTTTTACACTGGATATTTGTGATATTATCTCTATTTTTTCATGGAAGTTGACAGATTTAACCTCAGGGCCACAAGAGGATGCACTCCACCATTAATACTACTTATTTCCTGGGGGGGACAGGGAGACTTCACTATTGTATTCAATCACAGTTAAAATAATTTGACCATGGAATACCTTTAACTAGGTCATGGTGTAACTGTAACTTGGTCATGGTGTAACCGTAACTAGATCATGGTGTAACTGTAACTAGGTCATGGTGTAAATGTAACTAGGTCATGGTGTAGCTGTAACTAGATGATGGTGTAACTGTAACTAGGCCATGGTGTAACCGTAACTAGATCATGGTGTAGCTGTAACTGGATGATGGTGTAACTGTAACTAGGCCATGGTGTAACCGTAACTAGATCATGGTTTAACTGTAACTTTGTCATGGTGTAACTGTAACTAGGTCATGGTTTAACTGTAACTTGGTCCTGGTTTAACTGTAACTAGGTCATGGTTAAACTGTAACTAGATCATGGTGTAACTGTAACTAGGTCATGGTTTAACTGTAACTAGGTCATGGTGTAACTGTAACTAGGTCATGGTTTAACTGTAACTAGGTCATGGTGTAACTGTAACTAGGTCATGGTGTAAGTGTAACTAGATCATGGTGTAACTGTAACTTGGTCATGGTGTAACCGTAACTTGGTCATGGTGTAACCGTAACTAGATCATGGTGTAACTGTAACTAGGCCATGGTGTAACCGTAACTAGATCATGGTGTAACTGTAACTAGGTCATGGTGTAACTGTAACTTGGTCATGGTGTAACTGTAACTTGGTCATGGTGTAACTCTAACTAGGTCATGGTATAACTGTAACTTGGTCATGGTGTAACTGTTACTTGGTCATGGTGTAACCGTAACTAGATCATGGTTTAACTGTAACTAGGTCGTGGTGTAACTGTAACTTGGTCATGGTGTAGCTGTAATTAGATCATGGTGTAACTGTAACTAGGTCATGGTGTAACTGTAACTTGGTCATGGTGTAACTGTAACTAGGTCATGGTGTAACCGTAACTAGGTCGTGGTGTAACCGTAACTTGGTCATGGTGTAACCGTAACTAGATCATGGAGTAACTGTAACTAGGCCATGGTGTAACCGTAACTAGATCATGGTGTAACTGTAACTAGGTCATGGTGTAACTGTAACTTGGTCATGGTATAACTGTAACTTGGTCATGGTGTAACTGTTACTTGGTCATGGTGTAACCGTAACTAGATCATGGTTTAACTGTAACTAGGTCATGGTGTAACTGTAACTCAGTCATGGTGTAGCTGTAATTAGATCATGGTGTAACTGTAACTTGGTCATGGTGTAACTGTAACTTGGGCATGGTGTAACTGTAACTAGGTCATGGTGTAGCTGTAATTAGATCATGGTGTAACTGTAACTAGGTCATGGTGTAGCTGTAACTAGATGCTGGTGTAACTGTAACTAGGCCATGGTGTAACCGTAACTAGATCATGGTTTAACTGTAACTAGGTCATGGTGTAACTGTAACTCAGTCATGGTGTAGCTGTAATTAGATCATGGTGTAACTGTAACTTGGTCATGGTGTAGCTGTAACAAGGTCATGGTGTATTGGTAACTAGGTCATGGTATAACTGTAGACTTATACTTGCAAGGACTTTACAAGCCCATTCAGGGTGGCATTTGCTTTTAGTGGGTGGAGCCAACAATGGCTTGCAAATGTTATTAGGTATGTCCCTCCCATATTAAGGATTATAATGTCCCTCCCATATTGAGGATTAGAGTGTCCCTCCCATATTAAGGATACAAACTGACCCCAGTTATACAAGCAGGGCCGATGCAATGCTTACCCCCAGTTATACAAGTAGGGCCTACGCAATGCTCACCCCCAGTTATACAAGCAGGGCCTATGCAATGCTCACCCCCAGTTATACAAGCAGGGCCTATGCAATGCTCACCCCCAGTTATACAAGCAGGGCCTATGCAATGCTCACCCCCAGTTATACAAGCAGGGCCTATGCAATGCTCACCCCAGTTATACAAGCAGGGCCAATGCAATGCTCACCCCCAGTTATACAAGCAGGGCCTATGCAATGCTCACCCCAGTTATACAAGCAGGGCCAATGCAATGCTCACCCCCAGTTATACAAGCAGGGCCTATGCAATGCTCACCCCCAGTTATACAAGCAGGGCCTATGCAATGCACACCCCCAGTTATACAAGCAGGGCCTATGCAATGCTTACCCCCAGTTATACAAGCAGGGCCAATGCAATGCTCACCCCAGTTATACAAGCAGGGCCTATGCAATGCTCACCCCCAGTTATACAAGCATGGCCAATGCAATGCTTACCCCCAGTTATACAAGTAGGGCCTACGCAATGCTCACCCCAGTTATACAAGCAGGGCCAATGCAATGCTCACCCCAGTTATACAAGCAGGGCCTATGCAATGCTCACCCCCAGTTATACAAGCATGGCCAATGCAATGCTTACCCCCAGTTATACAAGTAGGGCCTACGCAATGCTCACCCCCAGTTATACAAGCAGGGCCAATGCAATGCTCACCCCAGTTATACAAGCAGGGCCTATGCAATGCTCACCCCCAGTTATACAAGCAGGGCCTATGCAATGCTCACCCCAGTTATACAAGCAGGGCCAATGCAATGCTCACCCCCAGTTATACAAGCAGGGCCTATGCAATGCTCACCCCAGTTATACAAGCAGGGCCAATGCAATGCTCACCCCCAGTTATACAAGCAGGGCCTATGCAATGCTCACCCCCAGTTATACAAGCAGGGCCTATGCAATGCTCACCCCAGTTATACAAGCAGGGCCAATGCAATGCTCACCCCAGTTATACAAGCAGGGCCAATGCAATGCTCACCCCAGTTATACAAGCAGGGCCTATGCAATGCTCACCCCCAGTTATACAAGCAGGGCCTATGCAATGCTCACCTCCAGTTATACAAGCAGGGCCTATGCAATGCTCACCCCCAGTTATACAAGCAGGGCCTATGCAATGCTCACCTCCAGTTATACAAGCATGGCCAATGCAATGCTTACCCCCAGTTATACAAGTAGGGCCTACGCAATGCTCACCCCAGTTATACAAGCAGGGCCAATGCAATGCTCACCCCAGTTATACAAGCAGGGCCAATGCAATGCTCACCCCAGTTATACAAGCAGGGCCTATGCAATGCTCACCCCAGTTATACAAGCAGGGCCAATGCAATGCTCACCCCCAGTTATACAAGCAGGGCCAATGCAATGCTCACCCCCAGTTATACAAGTAGGGCCAATGCAATGCTCACCCCAGTTATACAAGCAGGGCCTATGCAATGCTCACCCCAGTTACACAAGCAGGGCCTATGCAATGCTCACCCCAGTTATACAAGCAGGGCCAATGCAATGCTTACCCCCAGTTATACAAGTAGGGCCTATGCAATGCTCACCCCCAGTTATACAAGCAGGGCCTATGCAATGCTCACCCCAGTTATACAAGCATGGCCAATGCAATGCTTACCCCCAGTTATACAAGCAGGGCCTATGCAATGCTCACCCCCAGTTATACAAGCAGGGCCTGTGCAATGCTCACCCCAGTTACTCAGTGGGCAGGCAGGTTAACATGGCCCTAAGTGACTGCCTGGGATGGTGGCCCTCTGTATCCACTCAACACAGCCTCCATACATCACCTCCCCCTTCCAACATTACTTACATCTTGCCTTGAAAACAAACGTGGCACCCATGATTTTAACTGTTTTCAAGGTTAATTTTATTTGGAAAGAAACTTTGAATTCAAAGATATATGTTCCGCCAATTCTCTGTTGGTCTTCTCAAGGTGCATTTTGTTCAATATGAAAAGTTGAGATGGAGTTTTCATTAGGTGTTGAGTGCCCATGATGAGTTAGTTGGAAGTGTGGAAGATATTGAATTTCTTGATGCAATTGAATATATACATATATTTGTTTGTGGCATGATTGCTGGTGGCATGCCTCAATATCATGACTTGTGTCATAACTATAGGGTCATGGTTGCCTGAGGCATGATTATAGGGTCATGGTTGCTTGTGACATGACTATAGGGTCATGGTTGCCTGTGGCATGACTATAGGGTCATGGTTGCTTGTTAACTTGTGTCATGACTATAGGGTCATGGTTGCTTGTGGCATGCCTATAGGGTCATGGTTGCTTGTGACATGACTATAGGGTCATGGTTGCCTGAGGCATGATTATAGGGTCATGGTTGCTTGTGACATGACTATAGGGTCATGGTTGCTTGTGGCATGACTATAGGGTCATGGTTGCTTGTGGCATGCCTATAGGGTCATGGTTGCCTGTGGCATGACTATAGGGTCATGGCTGCCTGTGGCATGACATCTAGGATATCATATAGTCAAATCTTTGCATTAACATATAAATGGTTGGCATGAACTAGTCAAAGGATCTCCACACATGAAAGATGTCTGTCCTCTAAGGATGATAAATTTTCAAATAAACAAAATGGTTCTAGATCTCAAAACGATTAATTTTGTGTGCAGCAGGGTGATAGTGCAAGCTTGTCACAGCCTTTCTATTTCAGATGATACCCCACTTCCCTTTCTTTATACAGCTTCAATAAACAGGATCAAAACATGGCTAGTAGTGTGAAACCGACACTGGCGACAAATCAGAGCAGAACCAAGCAAATTCCTCAGACCCATATCTGTTTGGCTGAAAACAGCCGCAAATATCATGACTCTGATCTGAATGGATAATATATGCCCAAGATATCCACTAATATATAAGGTGCTCTCAATGAAAAATACATGTGTGCATGTATCCATGTCATTACTGACCACTATCATAATATATATAAATATATATATTTATTATTAGATTATAAATTTACTACAATTCTGTTTAATTACCAAATCCCAAATTTGAGAGGTGACCTTGCGATGTGATAAGTGACCTTGAGATTTTCGAGGTAGTCATGTTACTGTCAGGTGAGAATTGGTGACATAAGGTGACTGTCTGGTGTGATTGGGTGAAATCTGTTCCAATCCTGGTAATGGACACCAAGCCTATCAGATGTGACAATCAACATTCTGGGGTAGTAAACAAAAATGGTACAAATAATGTGGCAAAGTTGATTAAGTAGTTTCAAATCTCCCAAAATCTAGGATGTTAATTTTGTTTGATGTTGTAAGCAGTTTTCGCTGCAGCATGTAACTTTCAGACCAGGATGTGGAAATTCTACAAGATACAACTTGGATCTTTGGAGGCTGGGTGGCTGGGTACTTCCTGTAGAGGGTGTCAGGCTGGGTACTCCCTGTAGAGGGTGTCAGGCTGGGTACTTCCTGTAGTGGGTGTCAGGCTAGGTACATACTTCCTGTTGAGGGTGTCAGGCTGGATACTTCCTGTTGAGGGTGTCAGGCTAGGTACTTCCTGTTGAGGGTGTCAGGCTGGGTACTTCCTGTTGAGGATGTCAGGCTGGGTACTCCCTGTAGTGGGTGTCAGGCTGGGTACTCCCTGTAGTGGGTGTCAGGCTGGGTACTCCCTGTAGTGGGTGTCAGGCTGGGTACTCCCTGTAGAGGGTGTCAGGCTGGGTACTCCCTCTAGTGGGTGTCAGGCTAGGTACATACTTCCTGTTGAGGGTGTCAGGCTGGGTACTTCCTGTTGAGGGTGTCAGGCTGGGTACTTCCTGTTGAGGGTGTCAGGCTGGGTACTCCCTGTAGAGGGTGTCAGGCTGGGTACTCCCTGTAGTGGGTGTCAGGCTGGGTACATACTTCCTGTTGAGGGTGTCAGGCTGGGTACTCCCTGTAGAGGGTGTCAGGCTGGGTACTCCCTCTAGTGGGTGTCAGGCTGGGTACGTACTTCCTGTCGAGGGTGTCAGAGGAGGCAGCTGAGTGCTGCAGTGGCCCTCTCCCATGTTGCTACTGCATCAATCACAGGGTTCTCCTCACAGACAAACAATACTTCCAACATCTCAGCAGCACAACCAAACAATGTCACATACAAACCATAATTGATCAAATTCATCAAATAAAACTACAACCTTCTGTATCTCTTCATTTTGATCAATAAATTTCCTCTCATAGAGATAGGAATGTTTAACAGAGGGTCATTACAAACCCCAATCCACAATGAATTCATCACAATATAAAAGTATTAAAATTTGGGTATTCAAACATAATAAAAGATTACATATCGTGATGATTTAATATTATATTCATTTAAATGCAGCATTATAAATAGTGATGATTTAATATTATATTCGCTCTTGTGCAGCAATTTCTGAACCATATTGCCCAAACTTAACATCAGATTTTTTATATTTATATAACACAATGTAGAGATAATTCAAGATCAGAGTATTTTGTAAAACATACAAGTTTTTTGACCAACAATTCCCAATGTTTGAAACAAAAATGAACATTTTATCAAGTTTAATGTGTGGCCACATTATCTGAGATCTGTGGTGTGGCGAGCCACAACTAATCATGCTATTCAACCTGAGGGAAGCCCTACTTCCTCACCAGGCAAACAACCTGTCCCCCCCATCTCTCACTATTGGCCAGCCCATATTGCAAGTTAAAGGTCAGATGCTCTCTGCAAAACAGTGCTTTCAAAGTTCAGAAATTAACACGATTAATAATGCGCTGGTACTATTATTTTATTCTTGAGTCAATTTATACATGTCCTGAATGTCGATATGAGCATTACTTATGAAGATGGTATTTCAAAAGTGGCATCAAATATACCATTCTAATTTTTGGCCAAGCAAAAGTGTTTTCATGTAAATATCAATAAATCAGGTTAAGTTGATCTAGAGCTATCACCCTTTTGCCTTACCATTGTTCTCATAAATAACATCTGTCCAATAATATAAAAATATTCTGTAATTTGAATAGTAAGGCAGAAACTATAGGTAAATTTAGATGAGTGGAATATTCTGATATCAGTGAACTATTTCAATAATGTGACCACACAATGGCAACAAGGACAATGAAGGCCTTCATCCCAGTCCTATGAAAAATCCTCTTCCCTCATCCCTGATTAACCAATGTCCCTATTATAAACCTCATCCCTGATTAACTAATCATTGTCCCTATTATAAACCCCATCCCTGATTAACCATTGTCCCTATTATAAACCTCATTCCTGATTAACCATTGTCCCTATTATGATCCCCATCCCTGATTAAACATTGTCCCTATTATAAACCTCATCCCGGACTCCCGAATGTCCCCATTATGATCCCCATCCCAGACTCACTACTGTCCCCATTATGATCCCCATCCCAGACTCACTACTGTCCCCATTATGATCCCCATCCCTGACTCACTACTGTCCCCATTGTGATCCCCATCCCAGACTCACTACTGTCCCCATTGTGATCCCCATCCCAGACTCACTACTGTCCCCATTGTGATCCCCATCCCAGACTCACTACTGTCCCCATTATGATCCCCGTCCCAGACTCACTACTGTCCCCATTATGATCCCCATCCCAGACTCACTACTGTCCCCATTATGATCCCCATCCCAGACTCACTACTGTCCCTATTATAATCCCAGACTCACTACTGTCCTCATTATGATCCCCATCCCAGACTCACTACTGTCCCCATTATGATCCCCATCCCAGACTTACTACTGTCCCTATTATAATCCCAGACTCACTACTGTCCCCATTATGATCCCCATCCCTGACTCACTACTGTCCCCATTATGGTCCCCATCCCAGACTCACTACTGTGCCCATTATGATCCCCATCCCAGTTCCACTACTGTCCCCACTATGATCCCCATCCCAGACTTACTACTGTCCCTTTTATGATCCCCATCCCTGACTCACTAATATCCCTATTATGATCCCCATCCCGGATTAACCATTGTCTCTATTATGATCTCCATCCCTGATTAACTAACCATTGTCCCTATTATAAACCTCATCCCTAATTAACTATTGTCTCTATTATAATCCCCATCCCTGTTTCACTGTCCCTATTATAATCCACATCCCTGGCTCAGCTGCAGCCCAGGGGGGTAGTATCTCAGGGTATGGTCCACAAGGCAGCTGCAGCCTTGAGAGGTAGTAGTACCCTAGGGCATGATCCACAAGGCAGCTGCAGCCCAGTGGGGTAGTACCTCAGGGTATGGTCCACAGCACAGCTGGAGCCCTGAGAGGTAGTACCTCAGGGTATGATCCACAAGGCAACTGCAGAGCCCTGAGGTACTACCTAAGGGTATGATCCACAAGGCAGCTGTAGCCCTGAGAGGTAGTACCTCAGGGTATGATCCACAAGGCAACTGCAGAGCCCTGAGGTAGTACCTAAGGGTATGATCCACAAGGCAGCTGCAGCCCTGAGAGGTAGTACCTGAGGGTATGATCCACATGGCCGCTGGAGCCCTGAGAGGTAGTACCTGAGGGTATGATCCACAGCCCAGCTGGAGCCCTGAGAGGTAGTACCTCAGGGTATGATCCACAATGCAGCTGCAACCCTGAGAGGTAGTACCTCAGGGTATGATCCAGAGCACAGCTGGAGCCCTGAGAGGTAGTACCTCTGGGTATGATCCACAAGGCAACTGCAGAGCCCTGAGGTACTACCTCACGGTATGATCCACACAAAATCTGTAGCTGAGATGGTACCAGTGGCTCACTGTGCATATGCAGGAAGGCTGGAGACCAGTGAATGGAAATATGTGACTGAAGCATAAGTGCATAGACTGGGGCACAGGTAGACCTATTTACTAGTTGCTATGTAGCCAACTTGGCTACCCCTGTGCCCTATATTTAGTGTCTCCCTTCCTCCTCTCCACCCTGCTACCCCCTCTGCCCTATATTTACCCCATTCCACCAAGCTCATGTTAAACCAATACATTCCTGTGGGGAAGAGGTCACTTAGCAGTTTTTCAGGTCAATCATTTTGCTGTCATATTCACACCTCTGGATGTTCCTATGGCCTAGCTATTTCTCCTCCCCAATTTTCATTTAACATCACCACCACAAAGGAAATGTCCATAATGTTTCTCTCTACACTTTCACTGAGAACTATGTGACCAACATCTCAGTTGTTGACATTTCCACAAGATCTTCACATGAATTCTACTTTTTACAATAGGACTTTTAAAAACTGCCCACAAAAGCCAACTGGTCCATCTTGTGTAGCACGACTTTGGGCTGCTATGTTCCCCTGATATTTGTAGTAAGACCAAGGTTCAAGTCTACAACAAACATCAACATCTTCCATAGCTTAATGCTAACCCAGCCAACCTTCCTACTTTGCTTCATGCACTCCCTATACTTCTCCCAAAACTTTCACTTCAACTCTCAAGTCCTCTGCAAAACCAATAAATTTGGAACCAACTAGACTACTGTTAAAAGTGCCAATCCTCCATTCAAACAAATTTGAGTGTTGGTAGAAAAATCATTTAAGACATGTTCATATGTGTAGATTTAAATTAGTTTTAAAAATGAAAAAATAACCCTGATTCAAACATTCATATTATCTTTGTTTTAAGTTTATCTCAACAAGTCTTTTTTCTTTAAACTTCAATAATGGAGTTTTAAAAAACCTATATGGATAATCCTCAAAATAAGAAGTCAAACATATCCATCCCATGACCCAATGCCAGTTGTCATGGTGATGCATGAGCTTTTAGTTATTTGACTAGACTAAATGTGTAATGTATGAATAAGTATATCTATCATGCTTTAACTCTTGGAAAGTGGTGAACTCAGCACTTCCATGATTTCAGGGCAGGAAAATATTCAAAAGCCATGATCAACACAAAACAGCCTTACCAGTTCATCAAGAGTCCTCTTCTTCCATACTAAGGTATTATTCCATATTAATCCTCAGATTATCCATCGACTGTAACCATGGTGACAGGTATATCCATCCACTCTGACAACAGTAATCCACAGATGATCACAGCACCAGACACACATTACTTAACACTTCAGATCACCATGAATTTGTATCAAGACACTCAACATATTTCACAAATAATACTCCAGTATCCAAACCAATCTCAACCTCTTTGCAGCAATTTCTTGAATACTGGGTAGTGTATTGTCAAAAAATATAATAATTATAATATTAAGTCCAAACAAAAATTGATGATTTCAAGTAATGACCCTTTTTTGATACAAGTCCATGGTGCTTCTTCTAGCATCTGTATTGAGGAGCATGGAGAACACTGAACAATGTGACAAAATGACAAGATAAATCTGATGGCATTAAACGTACCACACTGCATCACACTTTGTCAAATTCAACCAAAAAAAAAACATTTTTCTTATTCAAATCACTTGTGGGTTTCTTTAAAATTATCCTCTAATTGTGCAAATGACTACAATTATTACCCCCATCGTTTTGAAGATAATCCAAGTTTTTGGAAAGGTCAACCAGAAGAACAATGGACGGTTATCATGTGTTGATACAAACTGACTGACATTGGTGATATGGTTATAATCACGTATCTACTCACATTTGCACCAAGGATAAACAAGGAGGAGCAATTCTGTTTTAGGCTAACCGCGATCTTTATTATCTGTTTCCTTAGTATGAACATATTTTCACTTTACACAAATAAATATAGCATATCTTTATATAAAATATTCTCAATATATTTTGAGATATGAAATAAATATCTCTTCACAAATACAAATGAAACTTGACAGTGGGTTTTTACATGACCAATATTTACATAACAGGGGCATGTACATGACTACTATGCGTCAGATAATTAACTGCATTGTGTCAGATTAAAATGTAACATTTGCATTTAATAAATGCATTCTTGAAATGAACTATTTGCTACATTTCACTCAAAAAACTAAAAATATTATCACATTTTAGATATACTGAATGAAATGTGATCACTCGTTAACACATATTTGTGCGTACAAAGATCACATCTGAACGTCACACCATACAGTTAGGTACCTGACTTCTACAATATGCAGGGTTACAGAATGTTATCACTTTGTTTATATAATAATGAACTTTAACATAGAAAGAAAAAAGATTTTGTACAATTTCCACAGGTAATAAGAACAACTCATGATCTTCAGAACAGCCATTGAATATTCCAGTTACTTTCATAAAACTTAAAATTTGGCTGAAATTTCTAACAAATGTTGATAATTATATTGTGAAGCACTGAAGAACAGAACTCTGATAAAAATATTGATTTATAAATTATCTATTCAAAAAAACAAAATTATATTTTATTTGAAACTGACTGCAATCTTTATGATCATGGTGATATGAAAACATGAAAATCAACAATGAAAATGATAAGGAAATGAACATGATTTTGTGCTGATCACTAATCTGTATCAGAGAAACTGATATCTATATCAGTTACATGTATTATTTGTAACTTCTTCAACATATTAACATAGACTATGTACACAATAACCATGATCTCATACCAAGAGCCCAACAGCTGCTTGGCTTATTTCTGTACAACAAAAACATGCGGTCACAAATAACCATTGTTAACTCTTTTTTTTTAAACAAATATTTTCATAGTATGATTCTTTTTTATATTTACGACATGATCATTTCACTTTTAAATCTTCAACAGTTATATTTTTGACTGTGTCATTTCCTCCCCAATGACTGTAATGGTTGTCCTCTATTGCAAGACAGGAGTAAATAGTCCATAAGTAAGTGACTGTCAAGATATTAATTTGTGGAATAAATTTTGGCAGTGATTTTTGGTTGGGCTTATAAAAGTAACATATAGGATAGTGTTGGTAGAGCATGAAGGTCAATGGTAGTGGGTGGGTATGGGCTGTATACCTCATCATTGCTGCTGCTTGTAGCCATGGTAACAGGCGCCAAGGAGAGCTGTACGTATCCACGTTGGTAGCCTTCACAGGAAGAAATATGACGTCAGTACCAGCTTTACCTTACTTTCTCTGTAATATATGCCACTTGGTTCGGGGTATGAACATGAAATGTATCATTCCTCTTGTGTTATGAGTCTACAGATTTTTTTTTACCCAGTAAAGGAGCTTCCTGGCCCCAATAATAATAATATATATATTTATATATAATCCTCTATGCTTAACACAGCACATGATATAGACACTGACATCTTTAACCATTTCAATTTGTGGGTATTACAGCTGGTTTACTCCATCAGGGGTTTAATACATGTTGTGTAATTACAAATAGATGACACCATAGTTGAACTCCTAGAACTAAATATTGTATAAACAGATCCTAGTAGTCAAAGATTTTTCTCAATTTCCAACATCACGCACTAGAACTTTCAGAATCAATCAGTAGTCTTTTCATGTTTTGTGGCTTATCTTTCCTACAATGGCATCCTCTTCTTGAACATCGATGGTAACATCCACGACACCAAGACAGAACACAGTTAAGAGGCCAGTATAGGCACAAACATGGCAAGCACAGGGACAGGCCCATCATGCACGCCCAGCGTCTACAACAGTTTGGCCGCTCGCAACACGCGCAAGGGTCATCCCGCGCTGACAGTTCATCCTCTGCGCCCTGATCCACACAGTGGTAGAATAAACACTGTACACAGCACAGACATGTGCAATATTCCACTGCTTTCTGTGCACTACATTCCACGCTGTTGTTGCAGATCCACCTGGGTCTACAACAGTCCCGCGGCTGCGTACAGTCCCGGCATTTACACTTGCCGCAGCGTGTACATATTATACTATCCTGGTGTGTCACCTCTGTCTGGTCACCAACAGTCAAATTGGGATCTTTCGGATCCTTTTTGGGCTGTGTAAAAATTGGGAGTTGTGTCCTATCACTACTTGTGCTTGTTGTGCAGTTATTCACATTATTATTTGACGACCTTATTGGGTGGTCTATGTACTCATTGACTGGCCGAGGGCCCTGCCGCACATGTTCTAAGTTGATGACTTCTCTGAAGGGGGTTGGTTGCTGTGTATGCACCACGGCCGAAGTGCGTGGTATCGGTGGCGGTGGTGGCCGTGAGGTCGCATGGATCGGGGCCAGATGGTCCCTGTGATGGTCAATTCTGTCCCGCGGAGGTATAGCGGGTGGCGTCGTGTCCAGCGTGATCGGTACTGGCGGCGGGGGCCGGGCATAGCGCTTAGCAGCCGCGGTGCTGATACGTCGTGGTAGTCCATTGTTTTCCTCATCCATCTGATGTCCAACCACTCTAAAATATATAAAAACATGAAACTTTGAGTATATAAAAAGACAATAAAAAATAGTTCATATTGTGAATGAAAAATTTCCCTATCATATATGCATAAGTCAGATATTATTCACTTTTTAATACTCGCAGAAAAATGCTGAAGAATCAAATCTCTTGTCCTGAAATACAATTCAAAATTCAATGCCAATCACGTCTCAGTTACTCTTCAAAATGTATATTGGCATAGAATGCTAAAGAATTATGAATGACATAATACATTTTGCCATCTCAAAGACTGAATAAGAAATATGTCAGCATCACTGAACAAAATTGCTGGATCTTGGTCAGCTTTGATACATACATCTCAACAAAGCTGTAGCAGTAAAAAAAAAATAAGACCTGAGTGACATAATAGTGTAAACTCTTCGTGAAAACAAAATTTCAACTCACAAAATTTGTCTCCCATCTTGTAAAAGGACTAAGAGTTATGTTACACGTGGGGTCATTAACATGAGCAGCAGGCAAGTACGAGTCTGACTGGACGAGTACAACACTCTCGCATTTCTACTTCGGTTTTCACTGAAAATCTTGTCTAATCACGATTGATATGAAAATGACAACTCTACAAATTAAATATTGACGTCAGTCTCTGCGTGGAGAAATTGTCAAACACTGCCTTAGGAGGTATGTAGACATCTGCATCGCCAATCAACATAATTGCAGTAGATCTGCTGTTTGGCAGCCATCATGCGCCACCATGACCCCAACTCTGTGGTGATGTAGTCGGCAACACTGCCACACCATCTTGGCTGCAAATCTCAGCCCCCAACTTCCGCTAAATTGCCACAAATTGCGCTCTCCGTGTACCTTGACATGGCCCTGATGTCACATATGTATCGTCAAATATCTACCGAGACAATGTGGGGATGCGGAAGATGAAGAGAATCTGTGAAAGAATGAAACGTGCGAGACGTGGTTGGGTTGTTTGTTTAGCATGTACACAGCCCCCATGTCGTTCATTTTTATGAATGGAGCGGCGGCCGTCCTAAATATAACCGATTTTGACGCACTAAACTCACCTTATTATGCGATTTTTCACATTTCTGTTCTGCCTTTGTCAGTTTACAATGTTCTGGTATCCAATATGTTACACTTTATGCCTCCTAAATGAGTAAAAAGTCAATATTCTGATGAGAACAACTCACGATCTTCTCTGATGCTTCAATGAGCTCTCCAAATATGGAAGTGGAAAGGTAACGTGACTCCAGAAAATGACTTCCGGAGCAGTCCCATGTTCCACCATGAGAAGGGGTGGCAGGTTGCAAATCTACGCATGTACTCAATATTTTACTCACATTTTCGTGGCAATCGAAGCCGCAAGTTCACTTTCACACAATTTGTTTGCAATTGCTCGTGATTGTTTGAAATGTCTCATAGTGGGGTACGTGAATAATTTCGGTAAACTTAACAAGAGAGACAAGCGAGTGAGTGGGCGCTCGAACATGTCAGACTCAAGTTTGTCAATGGATTCGGCACAGACAACACGCGTTTGTAGTGGTTTCTCCCGCCAAATTTCTACAACCGCAGCGTGCAGTGCACGCCCGGATCCAACACGTGGTCGCGCATCAACAAATGTCTACTGAATCGAAGAACAAATATATATTTCTCGAATGTGGGGATGAATAGTGACAAAACTATATCCCAATGATTAATAAAATCTTGAAAATATGATTCACAAACTATATAGTTACTAAACAATTTTCGTTTTAAAATATCGGTATAGTTAACATGAGACGGCTAATGCACTCACCGTCAAAAAATAAATAAATAAATAAATAAATAAAAAAACTTTCAGCTGGAATTTGTCGAACAAAAAAATGAATAACTTTCTCAAAATCCTAAAACATGGGTAAAATGGGAAAAGAAATGTGCGTGGAATAGTTAAGACAAAATCACCTCTTGAATCTGTATAGGCAAATCATTTATGGAATAATAATAATAATATATCTTTAACTCTATTTAATCATACACATTCTCCACATTTTGTTATTTGAATTGGCGCAATTTAAGCATATGATTTTTATTATTTCACATTGCTCCGCGATTGGAGTATGCTGAAATGGAGAAAATGGTAACACCTGAACACTCGAATATTATTCACAAAATTATATTCGAGTTGTTGATAGAGTGCTGCCCTCTATCGAAGCTACATCTTGGGAATATGTTTGTGATTAGTGGCGACCTCTATGTTCATAATTTATCCTCTTTTTTTTCTTTTTCATTTTTTTTAGTTGATTTATGAAAACTTTCTTTTGTATTATTTAAGTAGCAAAAAATGGTCTAAGTTCTGATAAACTTGCATTTGGGTTGTCAAATCTCAGGATGTTTGAGAGACATAAGTACCAGAACCTGACCCCTGACTTAACCTCAGCTCTTGACGACAGGAAATTAAGGTGACACACTTTGTCCTCTTCACAACTGAGCAAATATTGAAGATGATCCCATCAACCTTAAATCAACTGATATCATGTTCTGTAGGACAGTATGTTATATGACATCAATAATCACAACTTCTAACTCTTTGAGGATTATTTGGTAAGGCCAAGCTTATTCATCGTCACATCTTTGAATCATGCAAAGGGTTAAATATTTAATAAAACGTTATACTACTTGCAATAAAAAATGGAAATTCTATCAATCTTGAATTTAATTTCTTGTTATAAGGGCACTGAAACAACATAACAAGCAAATGTTGTAAATCATTCATCCGGCAAGTTGGTTGAATACTATTTGTATGTAAAGTATTTCTCTATTCTTACAATATCAAACATTGCATCTAGGCTCTTGAGTGTATAATCACCAGACATTGATGCATGTCATAAATATAAAAAAACTATGTCAATTAGAAACCATTTAGAATATATGGCAGGAAGCTAACTCCACTGTTGAGATACACTTGGTGCCAAATTGACATATAAATTATTCCTACATCAGCATGACCAAAAGAAGTCACACCTGAATTATACCAATACATGACTATAATATATATATATATATATATATATATATATATATATATATATATATATATATATATATATATATATATATATATATATATATATATATATATAGCTTTCACATGATTATATGGTATTTAAAAAAACTGAGTTAATTAAGGACTGAAAACATAATTAACTATTTTGCCCATTTGGAAATGCTATATGGGTGGAAGGGGAGGGGGTCACCTGGACACGCCTTTGACCAGCAGGAAGTAGACCTCAGTTTCACGCATAGAATCTCGCCCATGCAGAACTATGTCCCAGTGCACTGGCTTGTCAAGCCAGGTGACCTTCAAAACATTTGCCCATAAAATTGCACCACCATGTTCCCATCTAAAAATCTTTTAAAAGTCAAATTTTGGTATATGCAAAAACTATGATTTTTTTGTGTCATTTTTTGTTGAAAAAGGGCATCTTGTTGCAAAAAGGTCATTTACATATGTATGAACTCAGCACTCATAAATTGTTGTGCATTAAACTTTTTGTACAGATATATCTCTATCAAAAGATGTCAAGAATTGAACACACATCTCAACAGATGTTCCAGATGAGCAACAGATATAACAGGTGACCAAGGTAAGAAACTGGCTGTGCAGTAAGCACTTCTTGGCCAAATAAAATTATAGACAAATTTCATCTCCTGCAAGTCACTACCATAAAAACAGTTTATCTTGAAATAAATTGGTTAATGTAATGTCACAGGCAAATAGATTGAAGCATAGCAGGTTGGTGCCCTTAGTTATATGTGCACAGGGACTTATGGTGAAAGTTTGTGTACTTTGTGGCTTATGATAGGACAGAGTGGATGTATTGGGTCAGGCCACATCCTGTCCTACTTTTATCTGAACACTGTATCATATACCTAGTTGATAGAATTGAGCTCATTTACGTTTCTCTGTTCTGTACTATTTTTATTTATTTCATCTTATCTTTTTATATATTTTTTATTTTTTTGGGGGGATGATGCACCTCATTAGCTTTTCATATACAGTTCACGTGTCTTTTCCAGATCATACTTTAATTGATCTATTTTGGTTTACATTTATTTATTTATTTTATTTGTTCATTTATTTATTTATTTATTACTTATTTATATTTTTATTTCTTTTTTTTTCTTTTTTAGTTAAAATGTTTTTTTGTTTTTTTTAAATATTTTTACCAACGATGAATTATCAACATATAAACAAAATGAAAAAAATGACTGAACGTTGTCCAAACATTAGTTGTGCACCATGAAAATGTGGAATATGTTGGATTTTTTGCTCTCTCTTCTCAAACGTTTCTTGCTTTGATAATCACTTCCAAAAATATCTTGTGACAACGCAGCGTGATGTTTAATTTTTCAAATTAAGAACACGCCCCCTCCAAATAAATGCCTGTGAACAGGTCCCGAGTATTTAGAGAAACTTACCTGAACGATCTTGTTTTGCATGGCAAAAGTGGTGATTTCGACATATTAGGGTACATCCATGTTAAAGCATATATTCCAGCATGAGAAATAAAATGTGTGCAGCTTGGGCAATGTAGGCCACTGTGAGTGTTTGGGACAGGAAGTCGGCTGGCCTTGAATGGAGATTTAATTCGATACCCTCGCACAAGGCCAACATTATAGGGTTGCCGGCTATGGCATCCCTTTGGTAACCCTCCCAAAATCGTGTTGTATTATGTAGTTTATATGGATATTTATTATATATAATGCCAGGACCCTGAGTAAGAAGCTTTACATCAGAAACGTGGATATGTAAATATTGACTCCATTTTGAAAACCTTTGATTTTGTCACTATAATAATGTTCTCACACCATACAGTTTTCCAAATTAAATACCTTTGGACAAAAACAATAAAAATTTTCACGTAAACCCCAAATCTATTTATTTCAAGAGGAATTTCAAGTTAAAATAAACATAGAATATTCTCTTCCTACACCAGTGGAGCACTGTATGAGGGTATAACATGTTTATGAATGGTTTCTCACTCACGCAAATATATACCACAGCGCCACCCTGTGGCTAAGGTTCTTAATAATCAACAGCGTGAACCCGAGGGAAAGGAAATACTTCCCTTTATCATTATTCAAGCCACAGGGGTTCTGATAAAAAAAAATAGGCAATTACTTGATCCATTTTAAACCAATTAATATTTTATTTAATTATAACGGGAATTGAATAGGATAGATTTGATATAGAACTTTTCTGAAATTGAGCTTTGGATACTCTCTCTCTCTCTCTCTCTCTCTCTCTCTCTCTCTCTCTCTCTCTCTCTCTCTCTCTCTCTCTCTCTCTCTCTCTCTCTCTCTCTCTCTCTCTCTCTCTCTATATATATATATATATATATATATATATATATATATATATGCCCTCTTTAATTACTTTAAATTACTGCCCTCTTTAATTACTTTAAATTACTGTAAACACTTACCCATGGGTGGACGATGTCATTAAAGAGGGTAGTTTGGGCAGCCTGGGATGCACGCCTCGGGTGCCTGGGAGGGGGACAGGCAGGGCTGCTCCAGGTGCAAGTACTGCTCCTGCTCCTGTTCCTACTCCTGCTCCTGAGCAGGGCTCCTTCAATTCCTCCACAGTTTCAGCCAATGCAGCTTTATTTCCTTCTTTGTATACAGCCTGAGTTTGTACAGTTTCACTTTTTGAAACAAATGAGGTCTTAAATGTTGTTTCAAGTCCATTAATCTCTGTCAGTGATCTCGATGGGCATTGATTCCCTGTTGGTCGGTGCTGGGTCCCTGTCGGTGGGTGCTGGGTCCCTATCAGTGGGTGCTGGGTCCCTATCAGTTGTTGCTCGGTCCCTGTCGGTGGAAGCTGGGTCCCTATCAGTGGCTGGGTGACCTGGATCCCTGTCACATGTACCTGAGCATGGTTTAACGGGCGTGGCTCGGCTGCTGAAGCAGGGACTTTATGTTTTATCTTAGTGTCATCTACGGCACCATCCCATGAGGACATCTCCAAACCCATGTCCACGAAAAAAATCATTCCAAGACTTGAATCTTTTCCACCAAAGTTAATACTTTGATTAAATCAATAAATGATTGATTCGTCCTTCAAGATGAGTGTTTATGATAACAATTTACCGCATATCATAATTAGAATCGAATTAGAAAAGAGCACAATGATATGAACAGAAAAGTGGTCTGAATTGAAAGTGCAGAAATGAATATGACATCCATGTTAATACTTCCCCCGCGCCCAGCGTGACGCGCCAATCGAGTGCGCTCACTGCGCATGACATTCTCGGCCTCATCACAACCAGTTACCATAGCAACTTGATAATTGTCATTTTTGTTCGGTACTTCACACTGTTCATTTGGAATGAGTGTGGCAGATTTTTGTGTGTTTCCAAAACAAACCGTTGTGTGAAATGCTTTTAAATGCCCGGATAGGAGACACTAGATAATGATGATAGCATCCCTTCACAGACCGGATGTTTGTCACCCTGATGCGTGCCGCTATTTGCAAATAGAAAAATATCCGGGGCTTGTACATATTAATGAATTGACTTTAAAGAAATTTACAATATAACAAGCGACGTTTTTAAGGCCACTGAAGACAATTTTAGCAAATCTATGAAATATATCAAGTCATTACTTTTTATTTCATTGTAATATGATAGGTTTTATATGGGTGAAATCGACCATATCGTGCAGGTGTTTGTTGTCAAGTGTGTATATTTCACAGGTGTGGTTTTGCGGTTTTTCATTAAGAAGTGATCTTTTTATATCTTTCTAAATTGGCAAATTGAATGTTTTTGGGGATTGTTGTGGTCCAAAAAAAATAAGCACTGTGCATCCAGGAAGTTCTGAACAATAGCCAGGGGAGGGGCTGGGGACGGCCAGGTGTATTAATTAAGGAAATGAAGATAGTAATCTTCTCCAAATAATAACTAGCCGTGGCTAATTACTTGGTGGGTGGACTTGAAATGCTCCCTGCAACCCGCTTAATGTTTTTGCACCGGAATTGAGATTGAGTGAGAAATAAATATATTTCACTCGGTGACCAACATATCTTATTACAATTCTCATGCAATGTTCGCACCTGACTTACATAACAACTGAAGGGATAAATAGCAAAAGCCCAAATATCCTTCCCACTGGAAGAAAAAGGTGAGTCCTCCTTTTAAGGATTGCCATTGACTGATGTGTTAATGTAACCGCCGGTGAGGATTGAGAGCAGGAAGGCGGTATGTGTGTGAGAACACCTGGGTATCTTGACTATTGTTCCCGCCGCCGCTTCCTCTACCTGACATTGCGCGCAGTTGCGTGGAGTCCCAGAGGTATTACGCATCCCCAACAGGCCCTCCACTTACAAACACACAAGGCCGAGGACAACAAGGAATCTTAACAACATCCTTTTGGTAATTGATCCGACAAGAAGCGATGATTGAAGTGTTTTTTTGACCGACCCATACATCGAATATTTCCTGATGATAGCATTCCATCGCAATCCATTAAGCAGAATGATTCTATATGAACCTAACCTGAAATGAATGCATATGTAATAAGTTTTGTAAAAAAAAAAAGAAGACAAATTTCTTTTGTGGATACTCCGAGCTCTGAAATATTGTGAAATTACCATGTGTTTGTCATAATTAGTATTGTTTTCAAAATATTTTATTAAAGACAAATATGGAAAGTATGACCGTTATACCAACCCGCCCACATTCGTAGTTTTGTCCGCAGTTAATGGACAGATCTGCTGCATTTTGATGAAGCATTTTTGTGTTTGGTTTCAAAAAGCGTGAATCATGAATATCTCTTCGCCTGGCAATCACAGAATTAACTACCCTAAGATAGACACCACAGACAGTCAACACAGCTCCATTCTCTAACCCTGCAATGTTGGTCACATTATTGCCAAATTTCGCTGATTGTGTGAAAAGCGTTTGATTTGGTGTAACTTGGTGCGCGTTGGTACTCATACCGTTACCTGAACCCGATAAATCCTACAAATTGCCTTATATCAAAGGCAATAATATAAGAATGAGGAAATGGACAAAATGAAAGAAAAAAGAACCGGAAGAGTTGCATTGTTGGGATGACACTATGACAGGTGGCTCTTTGATGTCGGGTGTCACGCCGCCGGTTACAGAGTGCGGCATATCTTACCAGTATCATTTTCCTTTCACTCAATAACATCTTAGGTTAGGTCCACGATTAATACTTTTGAGAGGTAAAAGTGACAATTGTGCCAAATAGTTTTACTTTCTTAATTCTCTCCTATGTTGCCTTTCAGTAAGTTGCCTATAGTACGCTGAGGTCTTTGAACAACATTCTGAATTTTTTTATTTTTTTTTGAAGCCGATGAGCTTTACAAATCCACATTTATATCTTATTTTTCATTACCTGCCAAAAGCCAAATGACTATTTTCAATCATGATATCAGTTCATATAAGAAGCTAGAAGTGCAAGAAAGAGGGCTATTGGCGAAGAAGTATTGAACCACGAACTGTGAACCACAAAAAATGTCCACAAAATTAAATGACAAGCGTTCAGATACTTTGTCTTCTTTGTAGATATTTGCTGTAACCTGCTTCATCTGAAACCTCCGTGGACAAATAGTTCCTGAATAACAGCAATAAATAACCTCTCCACCGAGAGGTGCGAAGTTGAAAATGGATACCAGTTGTCTATTTTATAAATTTGTCAGAGAAAATCATTAATTGTTGACTTGGTAAATATCACAATCTGTTAAGAAATGCCGAAACTGACTAAAGCATTTACGAAATGATATTTTCAAGCACCTTTCTTTGCATAATGCAAATGTTTATACCCCAGACTTTGTGATCAAATGTTGTTACCCATCATATTCCCCCTAAACAAATGTCTGTGTCATTTGAAAGTGGAAGAGTCTTCTTCTAAAGTCCAAAACATCCATGGGCACTTTATCCACAAACTTTATTTAGCTGACCAGTGATCTAGTGCAAACACCTGCTTAGTAAAGTTTTGCTAACAATGAGGCACCTTCAGATTGGGACAATGGCCAGTGACTTGTATTTATTTCATGAATGTTTTAATTCTGAAAATTAAGTACTCCTCTTGTTCTTATAAAATATAAACTGATACATCCATATTGGGGAAAACATAGGTGAAAATATATACCCTTTTATTATAAAGCTTATTATCAACAATAAATCGTTTATGGTGAAATTACAGGGAAGAGAAAGTTCCCACGGTGGGGATGGCAATTGAATGTATTACTTTGTGTTGGTACACATCGTTTATAACGGCCTAAATACGAGTAACACTGTGGAACCCCTGCCGTGTTCAAATCTAACTGTAACACACATTTATTCACAGTCATTTATCTAGAAACCGTGATTTGCTAAAGACGTACAAAATTGACGGTTGTCATGGCGATGAAACATTCATCACGTGACCACATCCGGGTGTGCGCCATTGTTTTGTGGTTGGCCACTCATTTTATGATCTATTGCACTGAGTCTGTCAACATCGCATGGGAAATTCTCTTTTCTACCCTGGGAAGAAAGTTTTAAATATCTTAATTTAAGGTAAAAGATTCTCCTTGGCAACAGTGTACTTTCTATGAAAAACCTGAAAGCAATAATACATAATTACATTGCTCTTGGGAAAAACATTTATTATTTCGGGAGGCGAAAATATTAAAGATGAAACTTTTATGAAGAAATGGCCACCAATATATTAAATTTTAGCATCTTGTTATTTTTAGGGTTGGCTGTTAACATCCCTTATAAACCTTTTTAACGCCGTGGGGGTCCATACTTTCATGAGGGAGGGGGCTGGAACTCAGTAAATTTTTAAGGAAGAAAATCGAATATCTAAATGGTCACCCTAAAGCAAAGCTTTGTTCTGGAATCCTGCTTTGCCAATGTAATTAAGTAATTTAATGGATAAATTTTAAAATATAACCCTATAAAATATAATCCTTATCGTTGTCTCTATAGTATTGCCATGTTTTCTGTCTGTGGAATATGTTCCATAACTTTAAGAGAATGTTTGTCATATATAATGGGTAAAATTAAAAGCCTGTCAAATGCCTGCTCTCAGTTCCTCTTCATTACTGCAATATATTTGTTTAGTTCATAAAGGAGGAGGATGACAATCCATGACGGGTAGAATAGAGGGGGCATAGGGAGGGGGTCAGACCCACACTTCCGGGGCTTTGTGTCCCCATGGCTGGGCAGCTGAGATCTCGCACTCCCAGTCTCGTGATTCCCACGCGTGAGACTTCCTCCGTGACAACTGTACAGTATCATGGTCATCGAACATTGCAAAGTTAGACAAAAAATAAAATAAAATAAATAAAAATTAATATTTTATTTTAAGGGGGGATATAACACTAAGGGTACCCGTGCCATTTATTATTATTATCACATTTGTATGTTATATACAGACAATCACAATCTTTGGAATACTGAATCTACAGTTTTTTGATAATGTGTAGGAATAAAAAGATGTTTCCTTTCTACTTGGAAACATCCTTCATGTCTATTCACCTAATATGTGAGCATCTCCCATTGTAATCAGCTGATATGTGAATATCAGATACCTCAGACAGAAGACAGGCCAATGTTATTACTTACCACAATGGATATGACCAAATTGCTGATTATTGCTTTCTGAATTGTATTTTAAAATTTCGTCATAAATATATTGATGTACCCTCACCAGAAAAAAAGGAGATGTTCCCATACAAGGTGAAAATTTAACATCTAGTTCTAAAATGGTAAAGAAAGTGGAGTTAACTGCCGTGGTGAGCAAAGTGGAGTTAACTGTCATTGTGAGCAAAGTGGAGTTAACTGCCATGGTGAGCAAAGTGGAGTTAACTGTCATGGTGAGCAAAGTGGAGTTAACTGCCACGATGAGCAAAGTGGAGTTAACTGCCATGGTGAGCAAAGTGGAGTTAACCGTTCATGGTGAGCAAAGTGGAGTTAACTGCCATGGTGAGCAAAGTGGAGTTAACCGTTCATGGTGAGCAAAGTGGTGTTAACTGCCATGGTGAGCAAAGTGGAGTTAACCGTTCATTGTGAGCAAAGTGGAGTTAACTGCCATGGTGAGCAAAGTGGAGTTAACTGTCATGGTGAGCAAAGTGGAGTTAACTGCCACGATGAGCAAAGTGGAGTTAACTGCCATGGTGAGCAAAGTGGAGTTAACCGTTCATGGTGAGTAAAGTGGAGTTAACTGCCATGGTGAGCAAAGTGGAGTTAACCGTTCATGGTGAGCAAAGTGGTGTTAACTGCCATGGTGAGCAAAGTGGAGTTAACCGTTCATGGTGAGCAAAGTGGAGTTAACTGCCATGGTGAGCAAAGTGGAGTTAACTGTCATGGTGAGCAAAGTGGAGTTAACTGCCACGATGAGCAAAGTGGAGTTAACTGCCATGGTGAGCAAAGTGGAGTTAACCGTTCATGGTGAGCAAAGTGGAGTTAACTGCCATGGTGAGCAAAGTGGAGTTAGCCGTTCATGGTGAGCAAAGTGGTGTTAACTGCCATGGTGAGCAAAGTGGAGTTAACTGTCATGGTGAGCAAAGTGGAGTTAACTGCCACGATGAGCAAAGTGGAGTTAACTGCCATGGTGAGCAAAGTGGAGTTAACCGTTCATGGTGAGCAAAGTGGAGTTAACTGCCATGGTGAGCAAAGTGGAGTTAGCCGTTCATGGTGAGCAAAGTGGTGTTAACTGCCGTGCACTCAAACGCATTGAGAAAGTAAAGCCATTTCCCGTTCAGGCTACTTTCCGGTGTTTTCACAAAATTCAAGTTGTCCATTCAGTTTATCATCTTAACAGGCATATCCTTTCCTTTCTGTGAATGCAATGACACATGAAAAATAAGGCAAACACCCTCGCTAACTTAGAGTATGGGTTATTAAAGGGAGCGATGTACTTTTTGAAGGCACCGCTTTTTGATATGAATGGCAGGTACTTTTAAAAAGAGGTTCTTATGGTGCGCGCATGCCTTTTCGTTGTCATGGAAAAAATAAAACCAAAAGGTAGAGTACGCTATTGCTATGCTGACATATGATTATTTTGTTTCATTTATTGAACATAAACTTCATTATATTGACCACATCGTAGCCCAAAACAGAGCATTCAAGCTCATTGTGAACGGAATGAAATGGTATTATTTGCCAAACAAGTCGTGTCTACTGCACACTAATAGACAAAGTCAACCTTTCTTTGTTTCTTGTACACATTTATTTGTTTACCATGTCTTGGCCTTCAATGGTTCTTAATTAGTAAACGCTCATCCAGCGTGCATCCTCGTGTTTGCATAGTGTCAAATCAGGATGAAATATGGTGAAAATCTCTATCTAGACCTATATTAGCCTGGGCAGGACATTAAGTGATGTATTACAATTTCTTTTCTTATTGTTTTCATCGAAGCTTGTGTGCCACTTCTTGGATTGATGTGAGGACGGAGAGTTTGACACTCAACTCAGCCGAACTATGTATAGTATTTACTTAAATGAATGGACTGATTGTAATCTTTGTCATGTGATCATCAAACCGGACAGCATACAAGCTTATAGTACATTTTGCCAATGAGAAATTGCAATGTTCAATATTTAAAATATTCAAAATAAATCTTTAGTTTTCACGTGGTCAATTATATTTTCAGTTTTAGCCAAGGCCATAAAACACACTTGACAACAGCAGTTTTAAATGGGAATTTTGACATTGAATTTGTAAGAATAAGTGCCGTCGTAATGTAATGCAATGCCAAAAAGACTAAATGCTGCAGAAACACTGAGCCCCTGAATTTAAGTTTTTCGAATTTCCTTCATTTTTCCCACGTTCCGTTTGCGTGCATGCCACTGATGTAGACGTCAAATGACAATGAATTAACCTTCTTTTATTGAGCCCCCAAAATGAAACTCAAATCCTCCTGAACAATTCTGCATATAAATACCATTCCGTGTTTACTAGATTTCCTCTTTTCTTCCATTTAATCCATTTTTTCTCCTAACCGGATGTTGAGTTCCCTAGAGATGCTGCGCACAAAAGATACCATTTTGACAAGTCTTTGACAGCCACTCCTGATGTATCACATCGGCCAAGAATCAAATATCTTCACCCTTAATAAGCTCAATGCCAAACAGGATGTTTAACTTCAAAATTTAGAAGTCTTGGTTTCAAAGCGGGGACATTTGACATTAAGGATTTGTGTCTATTAGATGTGTCCCTTATCAATTGAATATTTAATTTGTATTACAGATTTTGTTGATTTGATGTTACAAGTTGAAACTAACAAACCTCAAGAGCACCCACACACCCACGTGGTCAGGAAAGCAGCGATACAATACAAACTAAACGTACCATTGTGTTGTACCTTATCATATCGTGCACACTCAGAGATGCATGATCAATTCAATCTCTAACATAAAAATGTGCCTAGCAAGATTTTTTAGAGACTTAGTTATTGGGGGAAATTTGGGGGAAAGATTTAGTTATTGGGGGAATTTTTTCTGTCATTCTGACATATCTGAAATTAGTGGTCGAGAGTTCTTAACAATTAACAAAGGTGTTGTATTTTTCAGGGGACCAATTCTATCTATTTTCCATAAGGCTAAGATTTTTGTCCATGATATTTTCAAATATCAAATAAATATTACTGAGTTTTCAAGGAGGCTGCCATTTTGAATAACATACATATGAGCCAATGTGAATAGAGATAACAAGCCTGCTGGAGGAAAGGATTTTAGTAATCCCTTCTGAAGCAGTTTCCGGAAAATGTTCACAAACATTACAGAAAAGCAATAATCAGCATAGCTCTGAGGCCATTGATCTATGCTTTGTTGATAAATTAGGCTTTTATTTGTTGAGTATAATGGGTGCGATTAATCTTCCGGTGCACAGTATGGAATTATACGGCATAGTATGGTACGTTATGGTGCATGGTATGGTATAGTATGGCACAGTGGTATACGGCATGGTATGGTACGTTATGGTGCACGGGGTGGTAGAGTATGGCACAGTGGTATACGGCATGGTATGATACGTTATGGTGCATGGTGTGGTATAGTATGGCACAGTGGTATACGGCATGGTATGGTACGTTATGGTGCATGGTGTGGTAGAGCATGGCACAGTATGGTATGGTACGTTATGGTGCATGGTGTGGTATAGTATGGCACAGTGGTATACGGCATGGTATGGTACGTTATGGTGCACGGTGTGGTAGAGTATGGCACAGTGGTATACGGCATGGTATGGTACGTTATGGTGCATGGTGTGGTATAGTATGGCACAGTGGTATACGGCATGGTATGGTACGTTATGGTGCACGGGGTGGTAGAGTATGGCACAGTGGTATACGTTATGGTACGCATGGAATGGTATGGTATGCACCTTTCAATGCACACACCTTCCTACTTTGTAATTCTAGTCTAGTCATTCACATCAAAGGATATGGAACCTAAAATGACACAACTATAGCAAGTTAACCAAGTTAACTTGATTCAAGATTGATATATAAATATATATATATATATATATATATATATATATATATATATATATATATATATATATATATATATATATATATATATATATATATATATATATATATTTATATATATATATATATATGATATACCTCATGAGGTAGGAGTGAAAGTTGAGGTTGGGATTGCTGCTCTTTACCCATCATATACTGTGACAGGCTAAAGTGACAGATAAGACCTAAGTCAGGTGCAATGCGTTCTGCTTGGGGAACCACCCAAACCACAGACGATAGATATCCTGAATGTCATCCAAACAAATGGTTGACAAGTCAGTAGGCTGCTGTCATTTACAATGCAAATACTATCATAATGCTCAATATATTATCGATTTGACAAGAAGAGTTTACAACTGCACAATAAATTACAATATTGAAAAGTTCAAACACATATACGGCAAGATTATTGGATTTGATGGGAAAACTTCAAAGGCAGCCACATCTCCCTTATCAGAAATATATCATATTATATATATACTACAGCTCTAAAAATAATTAATGTTTAACAATTTTTTTTTTTTCAACAATTATTTTGATAATATAAATTAATTTATTCTCAGGGTAAAATAGTGGGTGGTATGTATTTTACAGTTTCCCAACCATCCGCTGATTTCAAATGACAATTTACTTCAGTATAATCATTGCAAATAAATACAGAAAGTACTAACATGACAGGCATAGAACTACTTCCTGAAAACAGTGGGACAGTGATGAAGATTCTACAGCAGGTGCCCCATAGTATCAATGAATACATTGATTACACGCATAAGCATGATAAGATATACTGATGGAAAACAAAGGGTTTACAACAATAGAACAGAATCTATAGAATGTAATCAGGACAAAGGATGCCAAAGAGACATTTCCTACTGAAAAATGCCAGTTCAGTTCTGAAGTTGAGTTGGCTTATTGAACAATACATCTGTCTGCTGGACAGCACTGAGGGACTAATAAAGGAATTCATTAAAATAGGGGCCAAATTATTTCATCGACTTCTGTAAAGTAGTTGATGAAGTTCTCGGGTTTTGTCTCTGACAGAGGTTGGTGCATGTTTCCCACTGCCACGTGCGCATATGTCTCTATCTTGTGAATTAGCTTATATTTGGGATATTGTTAGATATGTCAATGTTATCGGTGTACGCAGACCAAGCTGTAAATGAGAGCCCAGAAATTGCTGTGTCATTGCCGGGTCAACCATGCATTACTTTGCCTGGCAACTTCCTCCACATCCGCCGCTGCTCCTCCATTACATATCAAACCACATAGACCGTAACTATAAGGCATCACATGGTGAGGATTCATTGATACGATACGATACGATACGTTAAATGATGAATTATCATTTTGCGCGATTCGCTGGACCTTTATTGGACACTTGTATACCAGCAAAATATAATGAAGATCATTCTTATCTTATTATATTTCCTCATTCTCCCACGTATTAACAGTAGTCTGCCTTTATTTCATAAGTGAAATTTATCCACAAAGTCCAAAAAATATGTGAGTTAAATATGCATACACGACTCTTGATATTTGCGTACGCATTGGTATCCCTGCACATGCAGTGATGTACATGCCGTGAGGGGCAGGAAGATAATGCGGTTCTCTAAGGTGAGGGCCTCACACCGGTACAAGATTATATCGACACACCAGTATACATACATATGATGACTGGTATTGTTGTCATGCTGGTGACTTAAGATGTTTATTTTGATAATAATAAATACGCAAATATGGAATATAACATATCTGAGTTATTTCATCGCCTTATTGACCAGCACGTGCAGTGAGCTGCAATTAAACAATGCAAAAGCTGAAAGTTGATGCGGTTCTCTATGGTCCCAACCCCAGCCACCCCAACCCCCAGCCACCTCAACCACAGCCACATCAACCACAGCCACATCAACCCCCCCAACCACCTCAGCCCCCAGCCACCTCAGCCCCAGTCAACCCAGACACCATCCACCGACCCCATCTACCCCAGCCTTCATCCAACTCAGCCCCCATCCACTCCCAAATGCTCCAAAAATATGAAAATATATCAACAAAATTAGTTCGGGCTAATATTGCACAAGAAAGTGAACAAATGTACAGAAACTGCAAAAATTATTGACAATGGATAGACTAAATAATAAGAGGTTTGTACTAAATATTTTGGGTACCGTTCTTTTTTGAGAACTTTTGAACACAGTGCGATGATGAATATGAAATATTGTAAAGGACAATATACTATTTACACATGGATCATTCAAAAGAGACCTAAGTAAACTGCACAATATACAAAACATTAGACCTGACACATCTAAACTTCCAATTGAGTTTAATTATATATCGATAGTAACGTGAGGAAAATATAATATATTATCTTGATGACCTTCGTAACTAACACTGACACTTCAGTTGCACAGTCGTCTTATTTCCTGGTTTCCTCCGCCATTCCTTTGGGACTAATTTTCAACACCTGGTTGTGGACCAATGATTTACAAGCAAGAGTGATGGGATAAAAGGTGTGGAAATTGTCACACGGTTCAAGGGGTTTCTAAAGTTACACGACAAGGAGCTTTTGGCAAACAAATTACATGTTGACCACAATGTAATGGATGATCCCTCATTGTTTATTCGTGAATAATATGATGGATGATCCCTCAATGTTCAAACGGGCACATGTATGTGATAAACCTGTACAAAACAGATCATGAATCGTTTATTATACATATATATGTTTATGTGCACCAATATTTGTAAAGTCCCTGAGAATAGTTAATTTCATGGTCTGAATAATGGCAAATTCGTTTTGGTGACAATTAAATTCATGTTTTCCTGACATTTACTGTTATTTATAGGTATGTGTGACATATTATTTGTGCATAAGAACACAGGCAATAGTTTTGGAATGTGTCACATTTGTACCTCCTCCCTTATACATAAAAAAAAATGGCAAATGGAACTTGCCAATTTTTTGTTTGACTTGAAGAAAACGTTTGAGTTAGCAGGGTGTTGAACATAAAGCAGCGATTCTGTTTTGCAGGAATGCAGCGAGCTTACATATATCACATATAATGTGGGGCTATTTTTTTCAATGAGATTGATGAGCGATGCAGTTGTGAGTCGGTTTTTGGGGGTTCCATCCCATGTCACCTTTGCACCAATCTGCACAGGTGAGGAGAAAGTGAGGTTTTTACATGCGAGGAGAAAGCACCGGATCTGGGGGTGAGTGCTGTGCCAAACAGCCATATAATACACCTGCTGCATAATGTATGGGCAGCCACGATGCAAAACACTCAACGCCCCCACCATGCTGCAGCAAAAAAAAAAAATTTAAAAATTAAAAAAATACATTTATGCTTTAACAAGATATACTAACTGTAATAATTAACAAGATATACTAACTAATAATATATTCACGGGACAAATTTGATTGTTTCTTGGTTTGAAATAACCACGTGATACGTATTTGATTAGACACTTGAAAGATATTCTTATTGTGTGCAGCGTATCTTGAATTATGATTGGCAAACCACTTTCTCTTGATTTGCATCTCACCTAGTAAGTGTTAAATAGATGTTTTATATACTATTCTTGTCCAACTGGTTTTTATTACACAGTCCTAAAGATTTGCTATAAACTGTATCCATTGAAATAACAGTTTGGGGATATATGTTTCGTAAAATATGTGACTATACCTTTTATTGAAATAAATTGTCAAATTCTTGCAATATTCAGAGAGGTAAATGCATTTTTTTAAATTACATTGAGTGGATGACTTTGGAAAGTTTCTTTGTTATATAAATTAAATTCATTGTATTGGTTACTTAGCAAGAATGAAGTGAAGATGAGAATCAATCGTGGTAATAAACTTTATGAAAAAAAAAAGTAACTGATTCGGGAAAAGCATTCGACAATATTTCAGCAACACTCTCAAGAGATAAAATTCCAGAAATCTGTATTCACTTTCAAGGTGAGGAAGGTAAACGGTACAATGTTACTTCAAGAGAACACTACGCACAATAAATAAGGTCCTCATGAAAGATGAATACCATTCCAAGAAATTTAATTTGCATACCGTTTGTAATATTAATAAGTGTGGTTTTGAGAAAGGCATTTGTATCCATTCATTAATTCTGGAAATGAACCAGACATGACAACCAATGTCTCATTAAAGAAGAGTGCAGAAATCAGAATTCACCCCCGAGATAGGCAGAGGGCGACACCTGGTGCATGGTGATCAAGAAGAGGTCGCAGTTTTACACGAGTTCATGCAATATTGAGCACCTCCAGCTTTTTAAAGTTAAGCCAGAGCTGACCCCCAGATGACCTTATGCAGACGATCTCGTGACACTTCCGCCATAGCCCATTCTCGCAGTCACAATTATGTGTACATGGTGGCATGTCTGCATATTACATGCTCAATGGTCTGGTACATGTAACGTCCGCGCCACTGGTGTTCCCTATCCTCCCCCACAGGTAAAGGGGAAGCTCCCACCTGGGTGCAGTGATGGGTGCAGTTGATAATAGTCAATTTTGCACATAGGGGGCAGCACTGTCTAATGTATCCAAATACACGGACCCATCGTGTTTCTTGATCGAACATGAGAATGATTTGGATAAACATGCTCAAAGTTGGCCTCTTGTCCAACTTACACGGAGTTTAATCTACATTATTAAATCACCAGCCTCGTAGCTTTCACATTCTACGATACAGGAATCAAAATACCAACAAACCAACTCACACTCCAGTTATAAACATAGGCTAAATGGCCTCAGAACTGTGATGGTTATTGCTATTTGTAACGTTTGTGTACAGGTCCTGGTAATGCCTCCAAATTGGAAGTCTAAGTGGCAAAATAACGTATTCAACATGGTGCCCAATTCCATCACCACCGAATTGCATTATTCCAAACATCTCAAACTTTAATTTGGATTAAGAGAATGAGGCACTGGATGTTTCAGGTGTAAATCCATGTGAGAAACAATTTACTGATTGCTAATTTATCTTTAAAATATCATTTAGAAAAGTAAAACAAATTTGACCCTCGTGGAATTATTTCCTGACAAAACAACATATTATCCCTAATTAACTAAGAAATCCACCCAGTAGTTTCAGAAGATGGACAGACAGAATGACAGAAAATTTCCTTTCTCACTGCATAAGCTATATTGACAAAGTCAGCACAGTTAAAAACTATCACCTGAGTTATATGAAATATCAAAATGGGTCGAGCTGACATATAAAAGCCATGGCTAAACTAAGAATGGTTATACTATATGAAATGAGAAGAGAGTTCTTGTAGCCTTGTGTTTTTCCAAAGATAAGATCATTGCATTGTGTGAAAGTTAATGTAGCTTGACAAATAACCACAATGTTAACCACACACCTAAACGTATATGGACATGAATTTTCAAAATTTAAATTTGAATGTTTGATATCAAACCTGAACCAGACATCTATATTTAATTTCAGACTAAAACCATGATAATACAATAATGAATTAACACAGTTTTGATTGTATCCAGGAGACTTTACCATACTCTTTCCTTTCAATGTGTTTCGCTTCCTGCCATTAAAAACATCTGATATGAAAGGTGTTTCCAGCAAATATACAAAGAAAAGTTGGCAAGAGTTGTGTGGCCTGCTTCCAAATCAGGACACTATGACAAATCTGCATGCATCCCTCTCACAAGCTTGACAATATTCTGGTGATCTTAACATACTTTTGATGACCTTGTGAAGTATATATATATATATATATTTATATATATATATATATATATATATATATATATATATATATATATATATATATATATATATATATATATATATATATATATATATATATATATATATATATATATATATATATATATATATATATATATATATATATATATATATATATATATATATATATATATATATATATATATATATATATATATATATATATATATATATATATATATATATATATATATATATATATATATATATATAGCATACCCCAGAATTCTGTAAAATTACCTATGACCTTTGTGGTTTCTCTTTAGATTGGGATTTTATTTGAGCTCAGTCATGTTTACAGAATGATAATTCTTCCCTTATAGCAATATGTACTTTTCATCTCCGTTGTTCCCGGTGTCCATTTTCAAGGGCGTGTCCTCTACCTCCCACGAATGTTTTGCTTTCAAATATCTATTTTCCATCAGGCTCGGAATCTTTTCCTTTTTGTTATGACTTTATAGCTATGCTGATAATGTCCATGTTGGGACACACTGTGTGAGCTGCTGCTTAAATGCCTTTACTTTACACAACACTCAATACCAGCAGCAGTTAAGTCAGAGGTTAGTTGTTGCACTTGTTCAAATGTAGCACACTGTCCACCAGAGGCACACGCAAACTCTGGCCAACCCAGATTAGTATTCATCCGGTCCTACTTTTACTGGCCATGTGCTCAAGAACTGTCAGTGTGTTGTAAATGTGATTGACATGTTACCATCTCTTAATATCAAATATGAAGTTTCCTTGAGATGTATTACAGTTCATTTGTTAACATTTGAACATTTTCGCTCGCGTTTGTTTTGACTTTAGGTCTGAATGTTCGAGGTTTTGACATGATAAGCTGGAAGTCTATGGAGCATACCCCGATTATCGGTCCATGGTGGCCATGTTTGGCACATTTATTCTTCTTACACCGTCATATGGCGCTTTTGTTTCAGAAGTGATTTGTGAGTGCGTAGTAGAGTAAAAAGATTTTCTCAGATTTTATCAAGGATTTGGGATTATGCATTGGGATTTTGCAAACTTACGCGAGCTTGATTTTTTAAAATCAACACTTGTTTTGTTGGTTAGATTAACCAAAAGTATAAAAGACAAAAAGAATTCAAATTATAAACAAAGCGGCCATCTTTGTTGTGGTTCCGCCTTATCACTACCCCAGAAAATGACTCCTCTGGTTGAGAAAGTAATTCCAAGTTTTATTTCTCTTAATAGTTGTTTCTATATGCACAAATCTTTGTATTAAGGGTGAAATATATCATAATTCATTAATCTGAGTACAATTTTTTTTTAAATAAATAAGTAAGACGGACAGTTACATCAAAAATTGGTGAATGTGGTGAGCCAGCACCAAAAGGCACCTTGTACAGAGGTGATAGGTTCACCAGGTCGTCCTCTGGTGGAGTTTGCAAATGTAGGTCAACAGCAACAACAGAGAGATAGAGTGCTGTGTAAGTGATCTGACTGCCCTACTTAGTCAGTTGGCAGCTAGCCAAAAGATCAAAGAATCATGCTGTGCTGTGTAAGTGATCTGACTGCCCTACTTAGTCAGTTGGCAGCTAGCCAAAAGATCAAAGAATCATGCCCCCTGATGTTACATAAGTTAATGTAACCAGCAACCAAGAATCAAAGGATCATTCCCGTCCCCCATGTCCTAGATATTATGTAACCTTATATAACTGGCAAGGACAAACACTTATTAACAGTCCCCCATGTCCTAGATATTATATAACCTTATATAACTGGCAAGGACAAACACTTATTAACAGTCCCCCATGTCCTAGATATTATGTAACCTTATATAACTGGCAAGGACAAACACTTATTAACAGTCCCCCATGTCCTAGATATTATGTAACCTTATATAACTGGCAAGGACAAACACTTATTAACAGTCCCCCATGTCCTAGATATTATGTAACCTTATATAACTGGCAAGGACAAACACTTATTAATAGTCCATGTCCTAGATATTATGTAACCTTATATAACTGGCAAGGACAAACACTTATTAACAGTCCCCCATGTCCTAGATATTATGTAACCTTATATAACTTGCAAGGACAAACACTTATTAACAGTCCCCCATGTCCTAGATATTATGTAACCTTATATAACTTGCAAGGACAAACACTTATTAAGTCCCCCATGTCCTAGATATTATGTAACCTTATATAACTTGCAAGGACACTTATTAACACACCCATTAACACACCCACACACACAGAGTGATTTCTAGGAGGTAATGGAAGTTACATTCCAGCACCTCAAAAAATTTTGTGTTCAAAGATTCTTACTGCTAGTACATTCCCGTAGTTTTATACAGTTAATGTTATATTTGGATAGAAAATGGTATTATTTTAATTGTGATAGTATGATTTCATATCACAATAACTTATTTTTGTTCATTAGCAAGGACAACAGGTTAACACTTCAGGCATGGATCTCAGTTCATATTAATTCAATCTCAGCATGGCTGGAGATCAAATGCACAACCTTCAGATAACCACAAAGGAACTGGTGCTAATAAATAAGCTTGCACTCAAATCAGCTGCATCATGGCCTGTGGTCTACCAAATAGGGGGCCCAAATCGGTGTTCAAACATAGGCATCAGAGATGCATCAACCCTCAGCCCTGGTAACTCATTGCACAACATTCGCTCCACACAATATTTGTGAACAAAACGTCACTGCACCAAGGCAAATTGATGCAGGGGTAAAAAAACCCATAAAATCTACTTCCTTTGATAGCTTAGGTGTGTCAAGTATCATGAAACTGTCATCATTTACTCTAGAATTATTGAGATGGGCAGGTGACCTTGAAAAGCAGGTTAAGGTCACCGTCCATCAAACTCATGTGAAGACTTCCAAGATGCTTATGTGTGTCAATTTTCATGAAGCTGCCATTATTTGTTCTTAAGTTATTGCAATGACGTGGATTTGACATGATTGTCCCTGTGACCTTGAAAAGTAGGTAAAGGTCATGTTCCATCAAGAGAAGTCTGAGGTCTTCACCAGATGCTTATGTGTGTCAAGTCTCATAAAGCTGCCAACATTCGTTCTCGAGTTATGGCAATGATAGGGATTTCACATTATTGTAACTGTGACCTTGAAAAGTAGGTGAAGGTCATGTTCCATACAAAAATGTCTGAGGTTTTCATCAGATGCTTATGTGTGTCAAGTTTCATGAAGCTGCCATCATTTGTTCTCGAGTTATCGCGATGACAAGGATGATTTCACATAATTGTCCCTGTGACCTTGAAAAGTAGGTGAAGGTCATGGTCCACCATGAGAAGTCTGAGGTCTTCACCAGATGCTTGTGTGTGTCAAATCTCATAAAGCTGCCATCATTCGTTCTTGAGTTATTGCGATTCTTGGGATTTCACATATTTGTCCCTGTGACCTTGAAAAATAGGTCAAGGTCGCCGTCCACCGAACTAGTCTGAGGTTTACAACAGATGCTTATGCGTGTCAAGTTTCATGAAGCTGCCATCATTTGTTCTTGAGTTATCACGATGACAAGGATGATTTCACATTATTGTCCCTGTGACCTTGAAAAGTAGGTGAAGGTCATGTTCCATCAAGAGAAGTCTGAGGTCTTCACCAGATGCTTGTGTGTGTGTCAAATCTCATAAAGCTGCCATCATTCGTTCTTGAGTTATTGTGATTCTTGGGATTTCACATATTTGTCCCTGTGACCTTGAAAAATAGGTCAAGGTCGCCGTCCACCGAACTAGTCTGAGGTTTACAACAGATGCTTATGCGTGTAAAGTTTCATGAAGCTGCCATCATTTGTTCTCGTACTATCGCGATGACAAGGATGATTTCAAATAATTGTCCATGTGACCTTGAAAAGTAGGTGAAGGTTATGTTCTATAGAAACAATTCTGAGGTCTTCACCAGATGCTTATGGGTGTCAAATCTCATAAAGCTGCCATCATTTGTTCTTGAGTTATGCGATTCTTGGGATTTCACATAATTGTCCCTGTGACCTTGAAAAATAGGTCAAGGTCACCGTCCATCAAACTCGTCCGAGGTTTTCACCAGATGCTTATATGTGTCAAGTTTCACGAAGCTGCCATCATTTGTTCTCGAGTTATCGCGATGACAAGATGATTTCACATAATTGTCCCTGTGACCTTGAAAAGTAGGTGAAGGTCATGTTTCATAGGAAAAATTCTGAGGGCTTCACCAGATGCTTATGTGTGTCAAATCTCATAAAGCTGCCATCATTCGTTCTTGAGTTATTGTGATTCTTGGGATTTCACATAATTGTCCCTGTGACCTTGAAAAATAGGTCCAGGTCGCTGTCCATCGAACTCGTCCGAGGTTTTCACCAGATGCATATGTGTGTCAAGTTTCATGAAGCTGCCATCATTTGTTCTTGAGTTATCGCGATGACAAGGATGTTCGCTACAGACATACATACATACAGACATACATACATACAGACATACATACATACATACATACATACCCACGCCAGGAGTACTGCAATACCCTCAGCCTGATTACATCAGGGGCTGAGGGTAAAAACCCTGAAATTGGTGTTGGACCCAAAGTCCTGTATGAACAAGTTTCACCTCCAAAAGAGCAATTTCAGGGTTGGGGATCTCCAACGCCAATTTGAACTCCCAGAATTTGCATCAAATCACTTATATTGTCCCCCACTGTGATTGGACAATTTATGTTGCCATGGTAACCACTTTACTGAATATCTTGTTAGCATGATAAAGTGCAAGGGATTGCTCGGATCATTTTCATATTGCACAGACATATTTAGACGCCCAAATTGTCTGTTCAATTTTGTTCAGATTCCGTTTTAATAAGTTTAGCTTTCGGTGTTTTATTTTTAGAGGGTTTAAATTGGAATCTGCTCATAGTGTTGACAAGATAAAGTCCTAGACATTGCTTGGATTGTTTTCATATTGCACAGGCACATTGACAATGTCAATATCTTGGATGAGGTCGGTAATGGCTGCGACTGGACAATTTCTGTTGCCATGGTAACCACTTTAGTGAAAATCTCATCGGCGTGATAAGGTGCCAGGGATTGCTTGACTCATTTTCATATTGAACAGGCATATTTAGACCGGACTGGACTGCAATACCAACGATCTCCTGAATGTAACAATCTAAAGATGTAAATCCTCAGAGCTGAGACCCTTTCCTGCGCTACAATCCATGGCTATCACCCACTTCTGTTCTCCACAGAGCCGACATTCAAATCCTAAACAAACAATTAATGGGTATGTCAAAGAAAATACACAATATGCCATTTTAACAGTGTCTTTCTTTGGCATACCTCCCCAATATCTGAACCAATCTTAGTTTTGCATTTAACTTTCAAGTAACTTGAAACATTCTATTGGTCTAATTAACAAATATTCTCAAATTAAAAAAAAAACAAAAAAACAAAAAACACTGACATTCAGCACCAGACTGTTCCATTTGCTAAATTTCCTTTATTTATAACACAGTTTTACTGGAATTGAAATCTGGAAACTTATTTATGGACTGAGAGTAGAAGAATTGAGTTTATGGAGATGTTATTCAATTCTATTTCTATTTTGGGATACAATCTCATCTTCTTTGACATATGCAACTGATATTTTGTATATATAAGAAAGTTATCTGAATTTCTATTTTTTGTAAGATGTAACTGATAACCACAGGAATTTATAATATCCTGTTATGACTTATATTCCCTTTTCAAACATATTTTTTAACACATATTTCTTACATAAATATAAACACATTTAAAAATATTCATTAAGTCTAACCATGAATTTTGTGTTAAAGAATTTGGAAGAGCTTTTTCATTTCCACAACTAACTGCCAGTCAGTTTTCGTCATTTCATCTCTGAAATAGTTCTTCACAGCATCAATCGATTCACGGGTTAACTGAAAAGAAATCAACATAGTTAACTAGATACCATGTGAATATAGGTACTGTAAATATTTGTGGTGTCAACAATAATAATATACATGGCTAAAACCAGATTATATTCATTGCACTGGTTGATATCTGACCTAATGACATAGGTCTTTTCCTCTGTCTTGCAGGCTGTTAAGTGCACTTGCACTCTGCTCTCTGATCTAATTCATAAACACTGTTAAATATCAAGACCCTTGTCCCTATGCCATTGGCCTGAATACAGATAATAACAAACATAGTCTACAGTGTGCCTTGTATAGCACCACTTCATTGGCTTCATTGTACATAAGGTTTCCATGGAGGGGGACACACTGTGAACTGCTGCTTAAATAATGCCTTTACTATATTCAACACTCAATACCAGCAGCAGCTAAGTCAGAAGTTAGTTTTAGCACTGGTTCAAATATAAGTCAATAGTAACAATAGACGATAGATCACAGTGTAAGTGATAGGGATCTTATCACAGGCTTACTTAGTCACAGTTGCCTAGCAACCCAAAAGATCAAAGAACCATTCCCATGTCCCCCTGATTGATGTTACATAAGCTTATGTAACCAGCAGCCAAGGATCAAAGGATCAATCCCCCAATGTCCCTGATATTATGCTGCCTTATATAAGTTGCAAACAAAAGGCAGAAGCATCATTCTGGAACATTCCAAGATATGCAAGTGTAAAACCAGAGAATAAATATACATGTTTGAGACTGCTGACACACAAACACAAACAAGACAGAGGGTTAGGGCTTGGATATTCCTAAGAGGTACTGAAGTTACCTTTAAAAATTATTTTTGTTACATTAAATATAAAGGGTATCCAAAACACTTTTTCTTGCATAAAATGAAGATAGAGGCATTTTGGTATGATGACATCTGAGGACACTTACTTTGCTATACAGGAAATCAGTATGTTCAAAGTGGCGGCCATACAGCTTAGGGGTGTCTCCGGGTAACGGTTCTATCTTTATGCATACTTCCTGTCCTTTCACAGCCTTCTCTACAGATTTATGGTTCAATTCCAGACTTGTTATTCTTCCAAGGTCAACATTCTGCAATACGAATTCAAGTTTTTGATGCCAGTCAGACAAATAAAAATATCAAAATTTATTCCACATACGCTATCAAAATACGATGATAAATTTATCATTTTGACCTTAAATTACATAATCATATTTATGATATTAATTATTTCAAACAACAAATTTTTGTGTGCCTCTACTTGCTAATTAGAAAGTTAAGTCCAGAATTTCTGTTTATAAATAGACATACTCAGACATTAGTATTGCGAGGAGAGCTGAAAGTCTCTGCTTACCCCTTTGGACGGCACACAGATGGGTGTTCCCACTTTGATAAAGCCAGCCTCTATCTGCACTCCTATCACAATAGGATCCCGAGAGTTGAATATATACTGAGGTAATACTCGAAGTTTACATGGGAATACTGCTATGTGCTTGAATTCTTCTTGCTTTCTGTGTTTGAGATCATCCCTGTATGCCATAAACTGGTCAAACAAATGATAGATAATATCTGCAGTGAAGATGCGTACGCCTAATGAGTCCGCCATTTCTTGGGCCTCTCGCTCTACTTTAACATCAAAGGCAAGGATCACAGCATATCTGGAACAAAAACATTTATATATATTTGACAAGAACAAATTAATGATTATTTGTTTAATGCATTTTTTGTAACACGGATGGTTCCTTTTTTGACAAGCATTGCCGACAGGCAATGCTTGTCAAAAAAAGGAACTATCTGTGTTATTCTGTGATCGGTACGATCATGGGAAATGCGTATTCATTTCCTGTGGTTTGTGATTCAGTTTTTTCTGTGGTCATTGTTGTTAAAGCAACTGACGCCACTGTGGAGTGTTCGTCGTGTGCATGCGCTATAGACTGGTCTCCAACCGAGTGTCAAGTACGTCGTGTGGATACACAGAGGGTGGCACCAGTCTACATGCGCTAGCGTATGAATATATGTTCATATAACAAGTAAACAAAGATAAAGAAGTGCGTGATGACAAAAATCGTCATCGCCCATCGATGTGCGAAATTATCAATTCACATTGCTTGGAAATCTTATCCAATAGAGCATGAAATACTGATCGATAATATGCGTTCCTATAACTTGCAAACAAAGATAACGAAGTGCGTGATGACAAAATGCTCATCTACAAGTTTATCCGCTCGGCAAAGCCAATAGGCATCCCGCCGAAATGACAACATCGTCATCGCCCATCGCTGCACAAAATTATCCCTTTAAATTGCTTGGAAATGCTTCCCAATCGCTAGAACAAGGAATTTTCAGTAAGTTTAGTTCAAATTTGGTGTAAATCGGACAATTATAGAACAGAAAAGGCATGCAAAAGTCGGATCGATGATTTGCGATAGCGCCTGAGCGATAATAGAGCAACTTACATAATCGGGCCTGAAAAGGCACATCTTTGCATACAGTTGTGCTACAGAAATCGTTCATATACCAAATTAAATGTTTTCAAAAGACAAATAAAGATAATTTCAACTGCCCCATCAGTTTGCAATAATTGTTTCATTTTGTGTTTTTTTGTTTATTTTAATTTTTGTTTGTTGTAAATTTTGTTTTGTTTATTTTAATTTTGTTTTGTTTGTTGTGAATTTTGGTTTGTTTATTTTAATTTCTGTTCTGTTTGTTGTGAATTTGGTTTGTTATTTTTTTTCCCCCATCCGTGTTACATGTGGATCACCACTTTTTCTTGTTTTAAGTTAATAGAGAAATGATGCAGTGCTTTCCAAGAGCTTGGCAACTGCTAAACGATGGCACCACTAGGTGACAGCACTTAATTGTTATCGCAACCTCCACTGGATATGTCAACTTATGCCACCACCAGATGACAGCACCTACTGGTCATCGCAACCCCCACTAGATAGGTCAACTTATGCTACCACTTGGTGACAGCACTCACTGGTCATTGCAACCCCCACTAGATAGGTCAACATATGCCACCACTAGGTGCGGCACTCACTGGTAATCGCAACCCCCACTAGATAGGTGAACATATGCCACCACTAGGTGACAGCACTCACTGGTCATTGCAACCCCCACTAGATAGGTCAACATATGCCACCACTAGGTGCGGCACTCACTGGTAATCGCAACCCCCACTAGATAGGTCAACATATGCCACCACTAGGTGACAGCACTTACTGGTCATCACAACCCCCCACACCAGATAGGTTAACATATGCCACCGCTAGGTGACAGCACTTACTGGTCATCATGCTCCAACATAATTGAAGCTTTCATCACATCTTTTCTATGGATAGGCCCGATGTTGATACCAGCATACTGAAAAATATATTTTTCTCTGTAAGAAATGCAACTGTAGACTGGAATTAACATTTGTTAGGTTTATATTTCGACTAATGCCTACAATGCAATGTAAATAATGATATATATTAAGAATTTAACTTGTCCAATCTGTAAAAATTTCAAATCATTTTCCCTTTAAATAAAGCAAACTTCTTATATTCAGCGGACCACTTTGGATGTTATATCTCTGGGTACTTACAGGTATTTTCGAGGTTTTGAGGAACTCGAGGAGGGCTTCCATGGAGCCGAGGGTGGAGGCCTGTACGAACACGCCCCTCTCCACCACCTTGATGGAGTTCAATACATGCTCCAGTGCTTCCTCTACCTCCTCCTGAAATCACAAATATAAAGAACATTCAATGTTAGACCATTTTCCACATTTCTCTACAAAACAGCCATTTAAAATTTTTTTTTCCCAAATTCAAATATTGTTGAGATATCTGTGCATAGCAAATTCATGGACAACCTAACATAATCAGAGATTTGTTTATTTGTGAGAATGTGCAGCTTTGTTTGTTCAGCTTACCCTGTAGACGAGTATTTCATCCTGCTGGTGAGCGACATACATGGGCAGCCCAGCCAGAGCTTTATCCAGGTCCTTGGCAATGATCTTCACACCTTGCGCTGCCTTGATCTCCTTGAACTTCTCATAGGCACTCTGAATTCAACAGTGATTCATATAATGCAAATTTATTTCTCTAAAATATATATTGTCATAATTTATTCTATTACATAGTTTCAAAGTTTCCAAAATCTCCTTACTTATCACTTGAACTTCATATTGTGAGCTCTGACCCTACCTTGGCCGTGTTCTGTACTTTGACCTCTGTGAGCTCTGAACCTACCTTGACCCTAAGTTCTGTACTTTGACCTCTGTGAGCTCTGACCCTACCTTGACCCTGAGTTCTATACTTTGAGCTGAGGGAGCTCTGACCCTACCTTGACCCTGAGTTCTTTACTTTGAGCTCTGTGAGCTCTGACCCTACCTTGACCCTGAGTTCTTTACTTTGAGCTCTGACCCTGAGTTCTTTACTTTGAGCTCTGTGAGCTCTGACCCTACCTTGACCCTGAGTTCTTTACTTTGAGCTCTGTGAGCTCTGACCCTACCTTGACCCTGAGTTCTTTACTTTGAGCTCTGACCCTACCTTGACCCTGAGTTCTGTACTTTGAGCTCTGATCCTACCTTGACCCTGAGTTCTGTGTTTTGAGCTCTGTGAACTCTGACCCTACCTTGACCCTGAGTTCTGTACTTTGAGCTCTGTGAACTCTGACCCTACATTGACCCTGAGTTCTGTACTTTGAGCTCTGTGAACTCTGACCTACCTGACCCCTGAGTTCTGTACTTTGAGCTCTGTGAGTTCGGACCCGACCTTGACCCTAAGTTCTGTACTTTGAGCTCTGACCCTACCTTGACCCTGAGTTCTGTATTTTGAGCTGAGTGAGCTCTGACCCTACCTTGACCCTGAGTTCTCGGAGAGGCTGTGGCATCAGTAGGCCTCGTATTTGTGTCACTATTGGTCCTTCAGTACCAGCCAGCACTACAGTCTGTCCTTCCTTCAGGTTTCCATTCACCAAGATCACATCTATTGTAGTGCCCAGACCAGGTATCGCCTTCACCTGCAGTCAAAGTGATCACATCAACATCCATCAAAAATGAAATCCCAGTCTACAGAATTCCCATGTTCCACAAAAAAGCGGTTCATTTGCAAGTTAAAAATAACTAAAACCAAAGCATGAAAACTGCTAAATATTGAAGTTCCATGATCTTTGTATGATGCGATGTTGTTGTTGTTACCTCCATGGTGATGGCCTGGAGTTCCTCGGAGTAGGAGAGCCGCTTGGCCAGCATGGTCTGCGATAGGTCACAGAGCACGGCTATCAGGTTGCCCATGCCGTCACCGCTGATGGCCGACGTGGGAATCATAGAGATATACTCTCTGGGATTCTTGTTTTCATAGAATAAACTCACATTAAGACCCTGGTAATGGAAACAAAAAGATACAACATAAGCTTATGTTTTGTGAGCAACATGGTCATTTTGGAAATACAATATAAATAAATTATGTTTGCAAAATGAAAATATATTATCACCTGCTCAGCAAATTGTACAATGATCTGCTGTGCTCTCTCATCAAACTCAACCTTTGTGTTTGGTTTCTGTTTCTTGATGGTGTTGACAATGTCAGAATGTGGGTTGCTCTGCCACTGGAACAATCTGTCCACCTGCAAAGACGATACAGAGATCACACACCCATGCTTACTACACATGTCACTGATAACAGATTTAGGCCAGAGGTTCTGGGGATGCCAGCTCCCGGACCCAGCAGGGGGAGGACTGTGCCTGTTCCTGGATCCAGCAGGGGGAGGACTGCCTGCTCCTGGACCCAGAAGGGGGAGGACTGCCTGCTCCTGGACCCTGCAGGGGGAGGACTGCCTGCTCCTGGATCCAGCAATGGGAAGGACTGTCTGCTCCTGGACCCAGCAGGGGGAGGACTGCCTGCTCCTGGACCCAGCAGGGGGAGGGCTGCCTGCTCCTGGACCCAGCAGGGGGAGGACTGCCTGCTCCCGGACCCAGCAGGGGGAGGACTGCCTGCTCCTGGACCCAGAAGGGGGAGGACTGCCTGCTCCCGGACCCAGCAGGGGGAGGACTGCCTGCTCCTGGACCCAGAAGGGGGAGGACTGCCTGCTCCCGGACCCATCAGAGGGAGGACTGCCAACTCCCGGATTGACCAGGGGGAGGACTGCCAACTTCCAGATTGACCAGGGGGAGGACTGCCAACTTCCGGATTGACCAGGGGGAGGACTGTAACTCAAGGACCGAGGTTGACTTTAATCAAAAGTTAATTTTGTACACTTTTTCAGCATTATTATGGTTGTTTACCCATATTGAACTCAGGTTTGGCATTTACTAATGTTTGAGAATATTTTCCGGCCCCTTTCATAATCTTGGTGGTGATTCCATCATGATAAACTGATAATTCAACATCAAAGATGCCATTTAAAAAAAATATAATATCACTTCAAAAATGTCATTTTTAAATAATATAATTCAAATTCAAATATTCTATTTTATTTGCTCTTCTATGATATAAAAAAGGTTTAAATTTGATAAATGAATAATGACAACAATGAGAAATTAATTAAGCACTGACATTTGACTGAAATCAGCTGCTTTTTACTGTGTTCAGTAATATATGGAAATAAGAATAAATATTTTTTCTAAATGATGTAAAATTAATCTTCAAAGCATTTCTGGGTCAGAAAACAGGTTTGTTGGGCAATAATGGAACTACCTTCAGTGTTGATTAGAACTCAACAATTAGAACTCAATCATAAATGAAATAAACTCAAAATCAAAATTAATTTTTTGAAATATATAAAAGATAATGAATATATGTATTACCTTATTTAATGCTACAATAAATGGTGTTTTCCTCTTCTTGAGTAGACTGATGGATTCTATGGTCTGGGGTTCGAGTCCGTGCATAATATCCACCACCAGTACTGCTATATCACACAATGATGAGCCTCGGTTACGCAGATTACTAAAGTAAACATCAACAACAACAACTTTGAGATGTAACTGCTTCACAAGGATACATTTTTGTCCTCATCGTAAGGGAAAACTGAATATTTTCACATTTTTTTCCAGTTGGTAATCAGGTAAACAATATATTTTATGTTAAAAAAAAATATATCACTCCCAACTCTCATCTTTCACAGAAGTTTAATTTCCTTCCAAAAAAAATGCTAAAGAATCTGCTGGAATTGATTGATAGCACACGTTTCTCACCTGAAAGACTCGTGGCCTGGAGTGTCAATGATGAGTAGCCCAGGAATGTTGAGTTCCTTCTTGGCAAAGTCCTTGCACATTTTGGTTTGTGTTTTGATGGCGTCTTCTGGCACGTTGGTTGCCCCGATCTGCTGTGTGATACCACCAGCCTCCCCGTCTTGAACATTGCTTTTCCTTAACTACAGACACAATTATTTGACAATTATTAACAGTTTCAGGATAAACCCTTGCAATTTAAGTGCACAGAATTGGTTTGATCAAGGCCATAATCAAAAAGCTTGTTTGCCTTATTTTTTTTTATGCAACACTCCTCTACATTGCAAATTACTAGTCCTTCTAAGTTCACGAAAAAATGGCCATCTTGTTCTTGTGGCTGGGTAGGTGTGTGTTGAAGCACATGACTAGTAACTGATTAGCTAGTCTATCAGTTGATTTGGGAGATAGTGTAGGTTTGTAGGGAATACAATGAAGCTTGTGGCACTTACTTTATCAAGGATTTTGGTTTTCCCTGTGTCTACGTGTCCTAATACGCACACAATTGGGGCTCGCAATTCATCTGTTGTTCTCTTTGCCTCTGCAGCCTCATGCTTTTTCTATAACAGAAATTAAAATAGTGCTGATGGTATAAAAGGAAGTAAAAATCTAAGCCTGATGTATTTTGTTACTGGAAGTGCTTCTTAACAGGCAGAAAGAAAGTAAAAATAACATATTAAGTAAACAAAATAAAAAATATTTGACAAGGAAATTTATATGGATCTTAATTGAATCAATTTGCTTTGATTCCTGAATTACTTAACAAAGTGGAGAGGAAACAATGAGCATGAGATAATTTCCTGGAGAAAGATTTATAAATAATGACCTGAGAATAAATGAATGCAGTATATTCTTCCCAACATGCTGCAAATTAAGGTTATAAATTAACAACAAAAGTTCAACCTGAATTCGAGTGCGGACTTTCTCCTTAATCCTCTCTATCTTCTCTGCAGGAGTCAGTTTCTCTTGTTCCTCCTCAGAGGAGCTCTCTTCTTCACTCTCGTCATCACTACTATCCTCTTCCTCATCACCATCCTCCTCATCCTCCTCCTCCTCCTCATCCTCAGCCTCCTCTATCTCCTCTGCCTTCTCAGGCTTATCCTTACTATTGGTCTTTTCTGCTAGGTTTTAAAAGCAAAATGGATCTTGATTAAATTGTGAAAAAAGTATATATGAACACAATTAATTTTTATTCATTTAGAAATACTCAAAAAATCAGGATAATCATGGTGATAATTTGTCAAATTTTACTATCATATTAAATATAACAAGTGATGCGAGCAGCATCTGGTGAGCCTTAATGCAATATTAAGATGGCAGTGACCTGTTATCATGTGTTCCTCCTCCTCCTTCTCCTCCTCATCACTCTGATCCCAGGCATCAGCAACCTCCTCCCACGAATCCACTTCTTTCTTCACCTCCTTCTTTACCTCCGTCTTGGAGACTTCCTCTATCTTCTTCTCGACCTCCTCTTTGGGGGATGGAGTCTCTAACTTCGGCAGTTCCTCAGATGTTGGAGTTGGAGGTTCTGTAAATGTTTCTTTTTTTTACAATCTTGTTCAATCCACATCTAATCTTTTATAAAGGACAAACAAATATCATATGGATAATCACCAAATAGCTGGACTGATAAAAGGTCCCTGAACCAAGATTATCAGTGATGAAAGTCAACATTCAGGAAAAACCTGAAACCCTTAAAAATTAACCTGAAGATACCCCTACCCCTTTCAGAAATGTCACTTTTGGATGTTTCAGACTGAGTTCAGACCATTTTGAATTTCACATTTGAAGAAAGTATTTCCTGAAGAAGTATTTCCTGAAGACTTTCATCACTGGATTATAAGCCTCATTCAGAGGCCAACTTTTCCAGTTCATCTTCCCACCATAGCAAGCCTGAAGGGCAATCCTCTGTGCAGCTGCACATCGAGGCTTCAGGATTCTTACACCAAATTCCAATACTCCTAAACAAAACATTAATATGTGAATTTTAAGAACTATGCCTTACCACTTCCTTGTCTTGACTGCTGGTTTTTCTTCTTTCTTGGACGGCTGTCATATACTATTCTTTTCTTTGGTTTATCTCCGTCCTCCTTGCTTCCAGCCTGGGGAACCTCTATTCCTGCACTCAAAGAAACTCAACATTAAAATACCAGGAGAATGCAGTGACTGGGGGAATATACCAGGAGAATGCAATGACGGGGGAATATACCATGAGAATGCAATGACAGGGGAATATACCAGGAGAATACAATGACAGGTGGAATATACCAGGAGAATGCAATGACAGGGGGAATGTATCAGGAGAATGCAATGACAGGGGGGGGGGACATACCAGGAGAATGCAATGACAGGTGGAATATACCAGGAGAATGCAATGACAGATGGAATATAACAGGAGAATGCAATGACGGGGGAATATACCAGGATAATGCAATGACAGGGGGAATATACCAGGAGAATGCAATGACAGGGGGGATATACCAGGAGAATGCAATGACAGATGGAATATACCAGGAGAATGCAATGACAGGTGGAATATACCAGGAGAATGCAATGACAGGGGGATATACCAGGAGAATGCAATGACAGATGGAATATACCAGGAGAATGCAATTACAGGGGAATATACCAGGAGAATGCAATGACAGGGGGAATATACCAGGAGAATGCAATGACAGGTGGAATATACCAGGAGAATGCAATGACAGGGGGATATACCAGGAGAATGCAATGACAGATGGAATATACCAGGAGAATGCAATGACAGGGGGGATATACCAGGAGAATGCAATGACGGGGAATATACCAGGAGAATGCAATGACAGGGGGATATAACAGGAGAATGCAATGACAGGGGGGATATACCAGGAGGATGCAATGACAGGGGGATATAACAGGAGAATGCAATGACAGGGGGAATATACCAGGAGAATGCAATGACGGGGGAATATACCAGGAGAATGCAATGACAGGTGGAATATACCAGGAGAATGCAATGACAAGGGGAATATACCAGGAGAATGCAATGACAGGGGGAATATACCAGGAGAATGCAATGACAGGGGGAATATACCAGGAGAATGTAATGACAGATGGAATATACCAGGAGAATGCAATGACAGATGGAATACACCAGGAGAATGCAATGACAGGGGGGAATATACCAAGAGAATGCAATGACAGGGGTAATATACCAGGAGATTGCAATGACAGGCGGATTATTACCAGGAGAATGCAATGACAGGGGGAATATACCAGGAGAATGCAATGACTGGGGAATATACCAGGAGAATGCAATGACGGGGGAATATACCAGGAGATTGCATTGACATACCAGGAGATTGCAATGACATACCAGGAGAATGCAATGACAGGGGGGATATACCAGGAGAATGCAATGACAGATGGAATATACCAGGAGAATGCAATGACAGGTGGAATATACCAGGAGAATGCAATGACAGGGGGATATACCAAAAGAATGCAATGACAGATGGAATATACCAGGAGAATGCAATAACAGGGGAATATACCAGGAGAATGCAATGACAGGGGGAATATACCAGGAGAATGCAATGACAGGTGGAATATACCAGGAGAATGCAATGACAGGGGGATATACCAGGAGAATGCAATGACAGATGGAATATACCAGGAGAATGCAATGACAGGGGGGATATACCAGGAGAATGCAATGACGGGGAATATACCAGGAGAATGCAATGACAGGGGGATATAACAGGAGAATGCAATGACAGGGGGGATATACCAGGAGGATGCAATGACAGGGGGATATAACAGGAGAATGCAATGACAGGGGGAATATACCAGGAGAATGCAATGACGGGGGAATATACCAGGAGAATGCAATGACAGGTGGAATATACCAAGAGAATGCAATGACAAGGGGAATATACCAGGAGAATGCAATGACAGGGGGAATATACCAGGAGAATGCAATGACGGGGAATATACCAGGAGAATGTAATGACAGATGGAATATACCAGGAGAATGCAATGACAGGGGGGAATATACCAAGAGAATGCAATGACAGGGGTAATATACCAGGAGATTGCAATGACAGGCGGATTATTACCAGGAGAATGCAATGACAGGGGGAATATACCAGGAGAATGCAATGACTGGGGAATATACCAGGAGAATGCAATGACGGGGGAATATACCAGGAGATTGCATTGACATACCAGGAGATTGCAATGACATACCAGGAGAATGCAATGATGGGGGAATACCAGGAGAAAGCAGAGAAAGTAATGAGCCTTATGGAGGACACGTCCATTAGGTGTGTGGGGCCGTACCTTGAGCCTTCATTGCCTCTAACATTTGTTGCGCCCTCTTCTGCTGTTCTCTCTGCTTGGCAGTCATGTATGTTCCCTCAGCCTTCTGCTTTGCAATCTTATCTTTTTTCTTTTGTTTGTCTCGCTCCCTTTTTTCCTTTTCTATTTTTTCCTACAGATAAAAACCAAGGTCACATGATTTTCAAAAGTCAGATATTGAATTTATTATTTTCTTCAAATCAACTGGGTGATAGTCAATTCACTTCAGGTCAAATTTTACAAAGGGTACTGTAATAATCCGGCTCATAATCATATCAATTAGATACTTTGTGACAAATGTCACAAAAGGTACTGTAATGATCACCCTCTCTTCCCTGGCTTTCCTGGCCTCTTCTATCCTCTGCTCCTTTTCTTCTTCTTCCTGCTGAAGTCTTTCTTCCTCCTCTTTCATTTTCTGCAGTGCTTCCTGCATTGCTTTAATCTGTTAAAAAAAAAATACAAAATATATTGAAATAATTATCACTTATAAAAGAAAGATATCCTAGACAAGGAAATAATACTATGCTGTTGGAAACGATCTAATTTACACACTCATGTGTAAAAAATAGAGTATTTTTTATAATGAAATTATGAAAATCATATCTGTGCAAGCATGTTTTTGTAGATTTTTATCATTCATACTGGTTGCCAAAATTAGGCTGTCCATACAAATTGATGACTTTTAACACATTGTGTGGGCTAAGATTAGGACTGGCGATGACATAGAGTGCTACGACATTGCACTCTTTGATATAAACGTTATTATGGAGTATCAAGATGGTGCAGGGTAATTAGGGTCGGTATGTGGGTCCATATGAATAAGTGAAAAAGCTCATTAGATCGGGGTATTTTTGCTACTAAGAATCAGCATTCTTACATGTGCTGATTTTGGTTTCTTTTTCGCCTTTTCTTCTGCATCTTTCTCTTCTTTTGTTTTCTTTTTCTTCTTATCTTTCTTCTTTTTCTTGCTGCTTTCCTCTTCCTCCTCCTTTTCTTCTGCTGATAATTCAAATATAGTATACATTGTATGTTTATTCTCAGTTCACTTTAAGGCTTATCATTCAAAGATCATCTTATCATCAAAATTCATGGATATTAAGAATAATCGGAAAATATGGACACTTTAGGCTTTATTGCAACCTTTGAACTAAATTTCCCAATCCAAAAATAAATGATTGAGCCTCCAGTGGCTTATACAGAGTTGTCTCAATTCTCATCCCTCACATTTCTAAGTACAGGAGACTACAATGTAAGAACTAACCTTCCACAGGAGCCTCTGCAGCTGGACTCTCTGCTGGAACACTCTCTGATTCTGCTTCCATAGAATCCTCCTTCTTTACTGTATCTTTCTTCTTCCCTTTCTCTTTCTCCTAAAAGTGCAACAAATTGTGACAAAAAATAAGGACACATGGATGCTAATTACATATATCCCAGTGGGTGGGTGGATTAGAAATAAATGTTTATTTCATATCAATAGTAGCTACATTCTTACCATCTGTTTTTGAAGTTTTTGTCTTTCTCGTTTCTCTTTCTTCTTCTGAGCTGCAGTTTTCACTGTTGATACTTCCTCATCCTCCTCAGCTTCAGCCTTATCTTCATTCAGCACTGCTTGGTCTTCATCCTCTTCCTTCTCTACTTTAACTGCTGCTTTTCCTTTCTTCTTTTTCCTCTTTTTTTTGTCATCCTCTTCTTCATCATCTTGCCACAGCATTGCAGCGATTTCTTCCTGGGTCATATTAGCCATATCCTTCAGTTCTAATCCTCCTGAAGATTCCTCTTTATCCCCCTCTTCTTTATGTTCTTCATCATCATCTCCCTTCTTTTTCTTCTTCTTTTTCTTTCCCTCCTTTTCTACTGGTTTTTCAAGCTCAGCCAATACAGCATCTATATCCTCTTCGTCAGCTTTCTTTGGTTTATTTTGCTCTTTTTTCTTTTTCTTTTTGTCTTGTTTTGGTTGTGTCTGTGGTACTGGTTTTTCTTCCACTTCATCCAAATCAGAATCTTGGTCTTCTATCGACTCCTGTTTTTGTGTGTTCTTGTCCTTTTTTTTCTGGGTTGGTTTCACCTCTTCCACTTCCTCCTCACTCTAAAGATAAACATTTTTGAAAGTTTGTTTGAAAAAGTGGTCATTTTACACCCTTTAAATGAGGAATAACTGAAGTTTGACTTAGTGTGAAGTATTTCACTTTTAGAATCTAGTTGGATACATCTGTCTATTAAATAAATTTTCTTGCTTAAAAACTTGTTTGGTAATTAATGAATCATGAATTAAAAAAAAAATTAATAAATAATCTAATATCAAAATTGTATTCTGGGATCTTTCTCTTTATGTTAATATAACTGCAGATAGTACCTGGCTATCATCATCATCATCATCATCATCCATGGCGAGCATCTGGAAGGCTGACATTCCTGACTTGGACTTCTTGGGTTTGATAAAGGAGGAAGCTTTAGCCAATGCCATGATGTCATCCTCTTCGGCCTCCTCCTTCATATCCTCTTCCTCATCATCAGATATATCCATCCGAACCTTTTTGCCTTTTTTCTACAAAGGTATATTGATTAGAATGGAGTGTTCATATGTATATTAGTATCAGGAGAGAAAGTATTCTTAAACACTGCTTTATATCTTCACTTATATCTTATAATTCTTCCTTGAGATGCGACCCCAAATTAGATGCAAGTTCATGCAACTGAGCATTACAAATTGATATCTTCTTACTTTTGAAGATAAAATTATCCTATATATGTGATTGAGTTTTCTTTCTAAATCATTTCTTCATGCCAAGAAATCTCTCACCTTTTTCTTGTTTTTGGACTGAGTATTAGATTCACCATTGCCATTTGTGATATTATCATCTCCTTTGTCATCCAGATTCAGAGCTGCTATTTCTGTGGCCACATCGTCTTCCCTGCAATGTAAAGAGGTGGTTTTGAGAATATTTCCCTTGAAGTTAAAGGGATCTTCTATGTTACTATCACCATGACGCCACTCAAGGTGACCACTGAGAACAGCTGCTGCTATCACGGTGACGCCACTCAATGTGACCACTGAGGACAGCTGCTGCTATCACGGTGACGCCACTCAATGTGACTACTGAGGACGGCTGCTGCTATCACCGTGACGCCACTCAAGGTGACCACTGAGGACGGCTGCTGCTATCACCGTGACGCCACTCAAGGTGACCACTGAGGACGGCTGCTGCTATCACCGTGACGCCACTCAAGGTGACCACTGAGGACGGCTGCTGCTATCACCGTGAGGCCACTCAAGGTGACCACTGAGGACGGCTGCTGCTATCACGGTGACGCCACTCAATGTGACTACTGAGGACGGCTGCTGCTATCACCGTGACGCCACTCAAGGTGACCACTGAGGACGGCTGCTGCTATCATCGTGACGCCACTCAAGGTGACAACTGAGGACGGCTGCTGCTATCACCGTGAGGCCACTCAAGGTGACCACTGAGGACGGCTGCTGCTATCACGGTGACGCCACTCAATGTGACTACTGAGGACGGCTGCTGCTATCACCGTGACGCCACTCAAGGTGACCACTGAGGATGGCTGCTGCTATCATCGTGACGCCACTCAAGGTGACAACTGAGGACGGCTGCTGCTATCACCGTGACGCCACTCAAGGTGACCACTGAGGACGGCTGCTGCTATCACGGTGACGCCACTCAATGTGACCACTGAGGACAGCTGCTGCTATCACGGTGACGCCACTCAAGGTGACCACTGAGGACAGCTGCTGCTATCACCGTGACGCCACTCAAGGTGACCACTGAGGACGGCTGCTGCTATCACCGTGAGGCCACTCAAGGTGACCACTGAGGACGGCTGCTGCTATCAAAGTGACGCCACTCAAGGTGACCACTAAGGACGGCTGCTGCTATCACCGTGACACCACTCAAGGTGACCACTGACATAAAAGTCCTTGTTATTCTGACTGAATGAATTCCTACATCATTTTTTTTATACTCTCTGGTAATGCAACTTGTTATTTAGAATGTTTTGACATTTGATCACTTTGATCATAATTTTGTTGGGGATAATCAGTAACCCTGGTTATCATTTGTAACAAATATGTCTGCATGTTTCCTTGTTCAGGAAAAATAATTGGGTTTATCTCAACTGTCTGTTGTATTTGAGTGAGCTAATTCTGTAGAGTTAATAAAAAAATTCCCGTGAGCATGTTACAGAGACATTATCAGGGATGTATTAACCATATTTGACCCCAGTTCTTTGTTCAGCATTTTGAAAAACCATGGTTATAAATTATAGTAATTTAGTGTGCAAATAGAAAAGTCCTGAAAAAGTTAACTGGTCCTGCCAATCAACAAAATTTAGGTAGTCTTGTCCTTTCGTGGTAAAAAAGTAATTTCAAAGTTTTTTAAAACGTATCTATAGATCTGTAATTTTATTTGTCCATAATTCTCACTCACCAATCATCATCTTTCCGCCCTTTCTTTCCCTTTTTGCCTTTCTTGCCCACTGGTTTTGGAGCAGCTTCTTCACTCTTTTCCTCTGTAAGCTGTGCTAAAGGATCAACATCTGCATCATCATCCCCACTGAAAGCCATAACATCTTCATCACCTTAGAACACATTAATTACTAATTTCAACAAATTTGTTCACAAGTTATCCAACTTTAAACTAAAATATTTTCCTCAGGCCCCAGTCATACTGACATGATATAGACTGGTTAGGATTTGGCAAGATTGCTATGATCATGTTAATTCACACAAAAAAGCATAGCTTGATGACCACATGTCCTGTCAGTGAAAATAAAATGCTAATTGTTAGCTAATTCCTGTTTCAATCATTTACAGCTGGAATTTTTAATTGAGACTTCAGAACTTCAGACCCACATGGAGAAAGGCAGCTTTTATATTTCACATTTTTTATGTTTATTGCAACATATATAAAAAAATTACTGAACAACATTTCAGTTTATGACTCAATTGAACAATTGTCAATGGACGAACTGACAGCATTCATCACCTGTCAACTTGTGACAACTGTCACAAAAGGTAATGTCAACAATAATAGTTGAAATGCATATGATTAGATTCCTTGACCCTATATTCATTGCACTGCAAATGTTATCGAAAGTGCATGTGCACTTAAAGGTTCTGAAAATAAAACTGCAGCTCTGTTGTCGTCCGCAGCTCTGTTGTCATCCGCAGCTCTGTTGTCATTGGCTGTATCTAAAATAAATGAAATGTTGCCAATCTTGACCTATAATTTCATGGGTGGTCAAATGGCTCATATATAAATATACCTGGTACTGCATGGAATTCACCATAGTCAGTATAAGAACTGGCAGCAGGAAGGATGGATAGACGACAGGTCAGACACATGTAAGAGAGGGTTACAACTAATAGGTACTGGAAATTACCTTCCAGTACCCCAAATCATTGCATTAGTCATTTACTTTAAGTGGTTGAAGATTTCACATATATTAATGATAAGCTGACATTCATAACAAGCATTGCTGGTGGTTCAGAAGTTTCAGAAGGGGGCGATTTCATCCTTCAATTTCTCATTCATTATCGTTTCAACTGGTCTAATACTGATCAGTAATTATAAGTTCAGACTTTCAAAACATAGGTCCACCAAGAAAAGAGTTGTCATTTCGAAATAAATGTTGACAGCTGGAAATACGAGATGGGAAATGGCTGAACAAGAAGTCTCTGCAAAACACGTGCGACATTCGGGGCAATAATTTACTTACAAATCATCTTCTTGGCGACTTTTTTTCCCCTTCTTTGGTTTTCCCATTATGAAATCTTATCATCCAAGAAAATATAAATCTAATAAACGTTTAAGACAGAATATATCCCGATAAATATGGACTGTTGCGAAGTTCTCTCTTCTTTTGTCAGAGCTTATGCGCATGTGTACCACTTTTACCGGCACAGACAAAAGTTTGTTCCGACCAAACCTTTATGACACAACCCCGTTTCAACGAAGACTAACGCAGGCTGCGAACGATTGGCACCCGCCATTTAGCAAAATCGACAACAAAATGAATTTGGACTTGCCTACTGATTATGATGCCATCATTTTGGGCACAGGTAAATCATTTATCCTTTTTTTGATACACTGATAACCATAGGAAGTAGGAGCTTTTCTACGCGGAAAGAAACTTGATGATTGACACATTTTCAACAAAACAAGAGATCCACAGTGGTAGGACACAGCTCGGTGACGAGTCTCCAATCCATTTCCTCGTGAACTGACAGAGCAGTGTTAATTTGTGTTACAAACTGGCTTTTCTGCATCATGCATATTGTACGTGCGACGCAGTTGAGGTACATGTCCAAGTTGAGGTACATGTCCAAAAAAAAAAGCCAAGCTCCTGAGTCAAGAAAATATACACTAAATGGTCACATCTTGCAACATGTTGAACATCATCCCTACCTGGGAGTCGAGCTCCAAACAGATATGAAATGGGATGAACATATTAACAACATTGTTTGCAAAGCAAATCAAGTACTGGGATTTGTAAGAAGGAATTTCAACATGTGCCCAGGAAATATCAAGGAGGCTGCCTACAATACACTTGTGCGCCCCCACTTAGAATATGCATCAAGTGTGTGGGACCCTTACCTCAAGAAAGATACCGACCGCATAGAATCAGTTCAAAGACGAGCTGCTAGATTTGTGGCTGGAAACTGGAAGAGAGAAACAGGCACTGTAACAAAAATCCTGGAAGACCTAAAATGGGATTCACTAGCAGGGAGAAGAAGGACCCAGAGGCTGGTCTTATTGTACAAGGCTATAAATGGTGAAATAGCTTTGAAACTTCCAGAACATGTCAAAATGAAATCAGCTCCCACAAGGAAAAACCATGGAAATCGCTATATCGAGATGGCGACAAGCTGTGACCCTTATAAATACAGCTATTTTCCAAGGACAGTGACTGACTGGAACAACCTTCCCCCTCATTTAACTACATTGGAAACAGGTAGCTCGGCATCCTTCAGAAACTCCCTTGCCAGAGTATAAAGGTTGGCAACAAGCAGGTGGTGTGTACCAGCTGCTCCCCCTTAGTGCAATCTTGCACTCTCGGCGGGATGCCAATTGGTTTTGCCGAGTATACTTATAGATGTAGATGTAGATGTAGATGTCCAGGTGGACATCAATGCCAGGCCTTCTTTCTATATGACGTCATTATAAGGGGGCGTGGCCTTGTTGTCCCTTGTGAGAAGGATACAAATGTATTTGATGCCAGTGATCAAAGAACTTTGCAGTGTCAGTGATACAGGCCAAGCACTTATTCGCCTTCCCAAGTGCAATTTTGTTGCCTGCTGATAGGTGGCGCTCCGATTTTCATACAAGTCAAGAGCTGTCATGTCATTCAAACTTCCAAAGAAATCTCACAGTTTTTTTCAATTACATATCTTTATAGACCCCTTGCCAAACTCTCCGACCAATGATTAAATATAGAGGAGTTGTACAATTCTGGTTCCGGTAAGGTTGTACAGTTCCGATATGTACAGTTTCGTTATGTACATTTCAATGGGGAAATAAAAAGAACATGGGAGGTCGGCAATCTGCCTATATCTTTGCAAGTTATCAACAAACCAAAAACAGTTTTGTAATCTGTAAGACAGCAATTAAGACAAAGAATTATATATACTTTGTACAATTATAAATAACTTTGATGTGTGTTGGTCACACCTAGATGACAGGTTTCAACCATTCTGCTATTCGACTGTTCACAGTTCTGGGGTCCAGTTGGGAGGCTATACAGTTCACAACCCTTCTGCTATTCTTAGAAGTGAGAAGATTTATACAGAGCACAATGTGGTCTTGAACACTTCTGTGTTAATATATCAAAGCACCAGGATGACGATTATCGTATGGATTTCTCTATACCTATGTCTCAATATAATTGTGTACCGGTGTGAGGCCCAAATATAGGAAGGGTGAGTCATACAGGCATGTGATAGGTTCCTCACATCGCCCTCTGGTGGAGTTTGGAATAACATAGTGCGATTGCATGTTTCCATCTTGTTTTTTTTTTAATGATTGGATTTGAGAGAGTTTTTTGTGCACTTCCGATTTTAATTGTGCGGCTCCAGTGTGTTGTTTTGAATGGGGCAGTATGGCGACCCGCAATTGGCCTATTACAAATATTTGCCGATGAGATTCAAGATAACAAGTTGGGACCAAACTCATTGTGTAACATGCGTTTTGATTGGTTGAATTTATTGTCTCCACATGTCTCCACTGGGAAGGGATTTGAATGTTCATTTACAAAGCAATTTCCAGAAAACTCTCACAAACATTAATTTCAAAAAAGTAACGATGAGCATAGCTCCATTGGCTAATGTATATTCAACAATTACAAATGAAATCTTTTCAGGTATGTGTGAAAGTATTTTGGCTGCAGCTTTATCAAGAACAGGATGGTTGGTACTCCATTTAGACAGGTATGAATCATTCAGAATCAGCATCATAAAACCAAGAAAACCCAGATTGGTGGTTGGGAATTCAAGATTTATAAATCAATGTGTACTGTATTTACATATTTCAGTCCTCTCAAAGTAACAAAGTGTGCTGTGGAAGTGAAAATATTTTTTATTGTCAGCATTGAAATAATAGAAGCTTCAAATAAGCTCTATTTACAAAAGTTATTCCACTTTACTATTTCAGAAATGATTTATACGGTGCTGACTGGTCGACATTCCATTTTGAAGCTCTTCGGAAATGGATTGCCAAAAAGCAGGTGAGCACAGGAAGAGTATGCTGCAACAATCAGTGTTTCATTTCTCAGTACCTTTGCAATTTCATAAACATTTTCTTGGGCCGATCTGAAAATCAAATATTTCAGGGTCTTTTTTTCATGACTTTCATCCATAAATAGAATTTAATTCTTGAGATCCAGGATCTTGTGAAATTTATACCTGATTTTACTGAATAATCAGACAATACAGCTTCTTAATACCAGTCCCTCGGTGGTGATCTGTAGCTTGTGGATTCATATCCCAGCCGTGTCAGCATTGCATTCATGATACAGTTTCTCATAGGATCTGAGGGCTGTGCCTGAGGGCTTGGTTAACTTGTAACCCTTTTTAATGTGTACCTGGGCATGGATTGTCATGTCAAGGACCTGCAACACAATACAGTGAGGCAGCACTATATCTGCTATAAGCAGGTTTCACCAAGAACTGACTGGAATGAATTAAATTATGGTAAAAATGATGCCAAACAAACAAACAAGCAAACAAACAAACAAACAATTAGATAATAAACTTTATTCAAAATTAATTCCTTTGGGAAGTTCTTGAATATATCCAGGTGTTCTGTTTGATTAAACTTTCCATGTGGGACAGGACGTCCATGTAACAGTGCCGCCCTCTATAAACAATTCTGATATGTCGGTACAAAGGCTGGCCTATCAACACCGATCGTGCCTATCACTCAATAAAATCCTAACATGAAGGTTTCATCATTTGCAAAAAATATAAAAAAATCATTATTTTTTATATTTTCTGCTTTTACAAAAAAGAAAAGAAAAAAAGAATCAATTCTAAAAATTCTGACGTGCATGTCGAGTGAAATAAATGGCAATATTGACAACACTTTATATGATTCACAGAAATGCGTCATTTTAAGTGTTGTCAAAAAAACACACAACCTGAGAGGCAAATAATTTGATTTTATATGTTTTAAGGGAAAGGAAGATGCGTCATTGAGGGTGAAGGAACATGATCCGTCATTACTGAAAGAGGGAGAGAAATGTATTCCTCTTTGTCCTAGTAACAGCTTTATATCCCAGGTCCAGGAGGACGTCTATATTCCGTAAGTGACAGTACTACTTTTCCATTTTCAAAACTTTTGTTTGTTTATGCATATATTGTCTCCCCTGCAGCAGTAGTTGGCAAGATTAAGATGTCACTTCCTGTCTGTCTGTCTGTCTGTCCATTTAGAGCCATGAGCTGTATTCATCTCCATGGAAATTTGAAGCCAATTACAATCTTTGAAGAAATGATCCTTTGATCTTTGGCGTGTGGTGTTATGATTGCTGCACAGAGTAAAGACCTTCATCATGAGTTCAGATATCAATCAATGCAATGTATACAGTATTAAGGAATCTGGCTTTAGCCATGTATACTATTATTGTTGCCACCACAGATTATTGCAGTACAGATTATGACATTTGTCTCAAATGAGATTATGGTTGTAGTCCTTCCATCTGCGAAGCAACATACACATTATTTTAGACCATATGCATTTGAACAACAGAAGGTTTTGATCAGTTTGAATCATTTAATCATTTATTTAGACATTTTACAATACTAATTAGACAAATTGAGTTATTTCATGATTTACTTTGATAAAACATAGAATATGATAGTTAAGATCTCCCTTATATGTCTGCTCATGAAAAGAATTTATCCCAAATGTTTTATGCAGTGCTGCCCTCATGTGGCAATATCAGAATTCTGATTTTGTGCAGCCATTGACAGATCCTTTGAACTACATCTATCTACATCTATATGTTTACTCGGCAAAACCAATTGGCATCCCGCCAAGAGTGCAAAATTGCACTAGGGGTGCAGCTGGTCAATACCAGCTGCAGACCAGAATTTACACTCTGGCAAAGAGGTTCCTGAAAGATGCCGAGTTACCAGATTCCAAAGTAGTTAAACCAGATGGAAGATTATTCCAGTGAATTGTTTGCATTTTATATAAGGTTCAGAAAGAGGTTTTTTTTTTCAGGGAAGAATTTCCCAAGGAACTTGAAGAGAAAGTTTCAAGCAAGGTGGAAAGTACGGAGTCCTCAAAGACTGCACAGGAGGCAGATACAGACAAAGCTGCACAGGAGGCAGATACAGACAAAGCTGCACAGGAGGCAGATACAGACAAAGCTGCACAGGAGGCAGATACAGACAAAGCTGCACAGGAGGCAGATACAGACAAAGCTGCACAGGAGGCGGGTACAGACAAAGCTGCACAGGAGGCGAGTACAGATGAAGCTGCACAGGAGGCAGGGACAGATAAAGCTGCACAGGAGGTGGAGTTAGACAAAGCTGCACAGGAGGCGGAGACAGATAAAGCTGCACAGGAAGCGGGGACAGACAGAGCTGCAAATGTTGATTCTTCAGTACCGGAAACAGAAAAGACTCATAGCAATGAGGAAGAGGGAAAAAAAGACTGTGAAAAGAAAGATGAGAGAAAAAAGTGGGATTTTCAGTCGATAAGAAAGAAGTGGAGACAGTTTAATATAGATCTGACACCAAGGGTATGTTTCTGTTTGTGTTAACTTTATTCTATCAATTGCAATTTTTAGTTGTGTAACCTTTAACCAGATATACATGAAAAATGTGTTGTTAAGTGTTGTCACTTACATCAAGTTAATATGTTTGGAACATTCCTAACTGAAGTCTCAAACGTGCATATTTATTCTCTGTTCTTACACCTGCACATCATGGAGTATTCCAGAATGATGTTTCTGGAATGATGCATACATTGACAGATCCTTTGAACATTTGGGGATTGATCCTTTGATCCTTGGCTGCTGGCTGCTGGCTGCTGGTTGCTGGTTACATAAGCTTATGTGACATCAATCGGGGTACACGAGAATGGTCCTTTGAATTTTGGGTTGCATGTCAATTGTGTTGCATGGCAACCCCAGTCACATTTACATGGGGCACTGGCCAAGAAGTAAGAATAGGCCGACTCCACAGGGTCCCGGGCACCAGGGATATTCTCAGCGACAATCTGAGATATGTCATAGCAGACGTCTGTAGGATATCCTAAAGACATCTGGTAAATGAAACAGATGTCTGTAGGATTTCGCAGGGCCGTACGATGTCTTAAAATTGCCTAATTGTGGCACCCTGGCTTGCCGGCCGATTTTGTAAAAACAAAAAAACAAAAAAAAAACCATCGGCCAGACATCTTAACTGAAATCGGCGCAGTCACTTACACAGCACTATTTGAACTAGTGCTACAACTAACCTCTGAGTGGTATTGAGTGTTGTATAAATTAAAGACATTTAATCAGCAGCTCCTACAATGTAACCCCTTCCATCGTTGCAATTAACCTCCATTTGAACCAGTGCTACAACTAACCTCTGACTTAGCTGCTGCTGGTATTCAGTGTTGGATAAAAAAGGCATTTAAGCAGCATCACACAGAGTGTCCTTATATGCAGTGTGTATTATCTGTATTCAGGCTGCTGGCATGGGGATGGGTCAGGGGTCTTGATATTCAATAGGGTCTATGAATTAGATCAGAGAGCAGAGTGTAAGGGCACTTAACAGCCTACAGCCCAGAGGAAAACAACTATGTCATTAGGTCAGATATCAACCAGTATTTAGTAGTAAGGAAATATTTAGGCCTGTTATTGTTGACACCCCGGATTATTACAGTACAGGTCGTGACATTTGTCACAAGGTATCTAATTATCTTTGTATTTTGATGATGTGCTTCAGATGCTTTACTGCCGCGGTGAGATGGTTGAGCTGCTCATATCTTCAGACATTGCCAAATACTGTGAGTTCAGATCAGTCACCAGAGTCCTGACAGATATTAATGATAAACTACAACAGGTGAATATATTTCATTATTTGTTTATTTAATATGCATATACTAAAATGCATCATATTAAAAAAATTGCCTAGTAAGTTTAATACTAAAAGATAAAGTGCATATCTTCTAGATATACTGAGTCCAAGAACAGTGTTTATCAAAATAAAATTAGAATGCAGGTCAAATAATAATAGCCAACATTTATGAATTCCTTAGCAGTCATGGCAGTGACAAAATCGTCCTGCAAACACTGAAAGAACACATTAAGTCTGTAATTTAGGCATAACAATTGCTGAGGTATGGTGAAGAAATTAACATTTGCAATGTTTGGTTGGCAACACAACAGGTGCCATGTTCCAGGTCGGACGTGTTCAGCAGCAAAGCAGTGTCGATGATTGAGAAGCGGATGCTGATGAAACATCTGGCATTCTGCCTGGAATATGATCAGCACCCACACGAGTATCAAGGTCAGCTGCTGCACTCAAATCACATGCAATATTAAATATAATTCTTCAAAGTATGTGTGCGTGTGTATGTATGCATGCATATGTATATATGTGCGTATGTATGTATGTATGTAGGTACGTATGTATGTGCATATGTATGTATGTATGTGCGTCTGTATGTATGTGAGTATGTATGTGCGTGCGTACATACGTGTGTATGTATGCATGCATGTATGTATGTAGCGAACATCCTTGTCATTGTGATAACTCGAGAGCAAATGACGGCAGCTACATGAGACTTTGGTGTCAATCTCAGACTGGTTTGATGGACCATGAGCTTCACCTGCATTTCAAGGTCTTAATGACTGGATTATTGTGTTGGGAGACTTTCATGTTGACATATTTATTCTAACATTCCACATTTACAAGTGAATGTTGCAGAGACATATTATTCCTATCACAAGGCTATTTTAGGCAGCACTATAAACATTCAAACAAATGAATGTTACTTGTATATATTTATGACCATAACTCAGAAATGTAGTGTACAGTATGGTACTGAATCAAATTACATCATTCTTCCATATTTCATACTCTTCATACATTTTTGACATATTCTTTCAAAACATTTTAAAATATCTCATCATTTTGACAAGCAGGAACGTCAAACCCATTTAATTTAGATATTTTTTCATTACAGGTTTTGAGAATAAGCCTTTTGCAGAGTTTCTTAAGTCAAAGAAAATTTCGAAGAATGTGCAACACTACATATATCATGCTATTGCCATGGCAACAGAGAAAACAAATACCATCGAGGTGAGCTGAAAAAAGTTAACTTCATTGCACCAATTAATAATAATAATAATAATAATAATAATAATAATAATAATAATAATAATAATAATAATAATAATAATAATAATAATAATAAAACTCAACATTAAGAGGCATAAGCCACAGTTAGTGGATATTCTAGAGTTATCATTGAGTTGCCTTTCACAACCTCTTAGAAATCACTTTGTGCTGTGTGTGTTTGTTAACCTTTTTCCCTCTATTTTCCTCTCTGTGTTTGTCCCCTGCAAGTTATATTAGGTTACATAATATCTAGGACATTGGAGGGAATGATCCTTTGATCTTTGTTCACTGGTTACACAACCTTATATAACACCAAGGGGCATGATTCTTTGATCTTTTTGCCTTTTTTGTGGGGGGGGGGTTGCTCCTTTTGGCTTGCTGCCAACTGTAACTAAGTAGGGCAATAAGATCCTTATTACTTATACAGCACTCTATAGTCTCTATTGTTGCTATTGACCTACATTTGAGACAATGCTCCAACCAACATCTGACTTAGTGTGTGACACTATGACAATCTGGGAATAAATGACAATATGTGTGGTGTTGTACAAGGCACTCAGCAGATTATGTCTTTGTCTGTATTCTGGCCACTGGCATTGGAATGGGGCAGGGGTTTTGACATTTAACAGGGTCTATGAAGTAGATCAGAGAGGTGCACTTAACAGACTGCATCACATTTCGTAAGATGTCAACCAGTTGAATGTATTTAGTATTGAGGAACCTGGTTTTATCCATGTATACTATTATTGTTCACACCACAGATTATTACAGTACTAATTGTGATTGGCGGGAACATCTGGGGCCCATCAGGTGCCTTGTTTTCCTGGCTTTGATTAAAAGTATTTCTGTATATATTTTAAAACTAGTTTTTAAAAGTTTTATTCATATAATTTTTCAAATAAGATAATCATAAGTATTCTTTTGAAGGGCTTAAAATCTACACAGAAGTTTCTGCAGTCGCTAGGTCGCTATGGCAACACTGCTTTCCTTTGGACGCTGTATGGCAGTGGAGAGATCACGCAGAGCTTCTGTCGAGTTTGCGCAGTGTTTGGAGGAGTGTACTGCCTACAGCGGGCAGCTTCCTCACTCATTATGGACGCCAATAACAAGTGAGTGTCTGTGTGCATCGTCAACCAAATAATGGTATCTACCTCCACCAGGGGGCAGTAATGCACCACATGTACCTCCACTAGGGGGCAGTAATGCACCACATGTACCTCTACCAGGGGGCAGTAATGCACCACATCTACCTCTACCAGGGGGCAGTAATGCACCACATCTACCTCCACCAGGGGCAGTAATGTACCACATCTACCTCCACCAGGGGGCAGTAATGCACCACATCTACCTCCACCGGGGGCAGTAATGTACCACATCTACCTCTACCAGGAGCTAGATTTATGACTTATCTTTCTCAAAAACAGGGATTTTATAGAAATAAGAGTTGAATTTTGGTTGATTTTTTTCTGTGAACTTTTTTTCTGTAAATATTTGAGGTAAATTATTCTTGTAAGCTACAGATTTGGACTATTATTACAACTCATTTCAGATTTAACTCTAAGTTTTCTGGGAAGTGATGTTACTGAATAGTTTTAATAATGATATTTCAGATGTATTGGAGTGTTTGATACTGAGGGCCAGAGACTTAATGCAAAGTAAGTTATTTCAAATAGAAAATATTTTTAACATAAATGCAATTATTCAAAATAAGGAATAATAACGATAATAAGTAAATGATAATGAAAAATAGAAAAAAGATTATAGTTACAGACAAATTTGACCTTCACAGCATAAAAAGGATACATAAGGGATGGTAGCAGTCAAAAGACAATGCATTCGAAAATTAACATTAATATAAGAATGTTTAAATTAAAATATCCGCTTCTTAGTCACTGACTTGCTTAGTCACTAGCTATTCTTAGCACTCATGAAAAAGTAGGTCAGTAGCTTGGTCAGGCAAACACCAGCAGCTGATTATGAAATGGAAATTCCCATCGTTCAAAAGTAGGTTAGTAGGTGAACTAGACAGGCTGCTGATCAGGTGATGGAAATTTCCATTCTTCAAAAGTAGATCAGAAGGTTGGTCAGCAACAGTTTTGTAGCTTCACCTTTCAGCTGTATTTCTCAGTATTTTGAAAAGCAACTGGTAAGAGCATTGGGAGCCCGTCAATTGCCTTGTACATATTATATTGAGAATCTGGGATCCTTTGCAAATCAGGGAAACAATTAGTGATATTTTCATAGTTACAAAATCATTTGAATACCATGTTCAACATTACACCAAATGTCATTTACTGCCACTGAATGCAACCTATACAGCATGTTTATAATTTTAGCTTTGTGCCACTCACAAACTGTCTCGTTTTGTTTCAGGGTGGTGGTCATGGAAACAAGTTATGCATCTGAACAATTACTTCCTGCTTTAGCTACTGACAACAGGTGAGATGCATTTTTTTTACCCTCAGCCCCTGATGTAATCAGGCTGAGGGTATTGCAGTACTCCTGGCGTGGGTATGTATGTATGTCTGTATGTATGTATGTATGTATGTCTGTAGCGAACATCCTTGTCATCGCGATAACTCAAGAACAAATGATGGCAGCTTCATGAAACTTAACACACATATGCATCTGGTGAAAACCTCGGACGAGTTCGATGGACGGCGACCTTGACCTATTTTTCAAGGTCACAGGAACAATTATGTGAAATCCCAAGAATCACAATAACTCAAGAACGAATAATGGTAGCTTTATGAGATTTGACACACATAAGTATCTGGTGAAGACCTCAGAATTTTTTCTATCGAACATGACCTTCACCTACTTTTCAAGGTCACAGGGACAATTATGTGAAATCATCTTGTCATCGCGATAACTCGAGAACAAATGATGGCAGCTTCATGAAACTTAACACACATATGCATCTGGTGAAAACCTCGGACGAGTTCGATGGACGGCGACCTTGACCTATTTTTCAAGGTCACAGGAACAATTATGTGAAATCCCAAGAATCACAATAACTCAAGAACGAATAATTGTAGCTTTATGAGATTTGACACACATAAGTATCTGGTGAAGACCTCAGAATTTTTTCTATGAAACATGACCTTCACCTACTTTTCAAGGTCACAGGGACAATTATGTGAAATCATCTTGTCATCGCGATAACTCGAGAACAAATGATGGCAGCTTCATGAAACTTGACACACATATGCATCTGGTGAAAACCTCGGACGAGTTCGATGGACGGCGACCTTGACCTATTTTTCAAGGTCACAGGAACAATTATGTGAAATCCCAAGAATCACAATAACTCAAGAACGAATAATGGTAGCTTTATTAGATTTGACACACATAAGTATCTGGTGAAGACCTCAGAATTTTTTCTATGAAACATGACCTTCACCTGATTTCAAGGTCACAGGGACAATTATGTGAAATCATCTTGTCATCATGATAACTCGAGAACAAATGATGGCAGCTTCATGAAACTTGACACACAAAAGCATCTGGTGAAAACCTCGAATGAGTTCGATGGATGGTGACCTTGACCTATTTTTCAAGGTCACGGACAATTATGTGAAATCCCAAGAATCGCAATAACTCAAGAACGAATGATGGCAGCTTTATGAGATTTGACACACACAAGCATCTGGTGAAGACCTCAGACTTCTCTTGATGGAACATGACCTTCACCTGATTTCAAGGTCACAGGGACAATTATGTGAAATCATCCTTGTCATCGTGATAACTTAAGAACAAATGATGGCAGCTTCATGAAACTTTACACGCATAAGCATCTGGTGAAAACCTCGGACTAGTTCGGTGGACAGCGACCTTGACCTATTTTTCAAGGTCACAGGGACAATTATGTGAAATCCAAAGAATCGCAATAACTCAAGAACGAATGATGGCAGCTTTATGCGATTTGACACACACGAGCATCTGGTGAAGACCTCAGACTTCTCTTGATGGAACATGACCTTCACCTGATTTCAAGGTCACAGGGACAATTATGAGAAATCATCCTTGTCATCGTGATAACTTAAGAACAAATGATGGCAGCTTCATGAAAATTGACACACATAAGAATCTGGGAAGACTCCAGATGATTTTGATGGACGGTGACCTTAACCTGCTTTTCAAGGTCACAGGCCCATATCAATAATTCTAGAGTAAATGATGACAGTTTCATGATACTTGACACACCTAAGCTATCAAAGGAAGTAGATTTTATGGGTTTTTTACCCCTGCATCAATTTGCCTTGGTGCAGTGACGTTTTGTTCACAAATATTGTGTGGAGCGAATGTTGTGCAATGAGTTACCAGGGCTGAGGGTTGATGCATCTCTGATGCCTATGTTTTCAATTCTGATTCGTAACTAGGTGGTGTTCACTATGATTTAGAGGATTTTAGGATTTAGATATTTTTGTTAATCTTTTCAGATCAATATCCAGAGGTATTTTATTAACAGACAGGAGTCTTATGAAAGACTCAACAGAAAATGTAAGTTTGGGAATTTAATTTAAGATCTCTATTGTTGTTGCATTATATGGTATCGTCAGTTATGATAAACAGGAGGGGGCCTGAGACTCAGTCAACCTACGTATAGCACAAAAGAGATTATCAAACATTTAGTTGGATAGTTGTATGCATTAAATACTGTGATGACCTCAGTTATGTTCCACTTACATAAATGCAAAGGAAAGGGTCTCAGGGTGTTTTTATATTTCTAAATGGACAAGAATGTAAAAATATATTATATTTATTAACAAATTGTTGCACTCTCATCACAGTCTGTTTCGACCCATTCTTCCTTCAGTTCTGCTTTAAATACTATGTACACCATTAAACACAGTGATAATGTTTGATATAACAGATTAGTCTGCTGAGCCTGCCATCTGGTGACGACCCCGGGAATCGCATCACTGTCATGGAGTTGTCATCTCTGTCTATGGCCTGTCCAAAAGATATATGTAAGTATTGTGGTTGAAGCCATCTCAAGTTCATGCAAAAAGTTTGTGGCTTTGATTGGTTTATGTTGATTATGTCAGTTCTGGACATTAAAGTAAGATTTCTGATCCCAACTGTATCACATACACAGCAATGATGGGTCAAGTTATATTGGGTTACATAACATCATGTACATTGGGGGAATTCATCAGTTGATTCAATATTCGGTGACCTTGAGCTATTTTCAAGGTCACGAGAGCCAATTTTCAAAATCAGCTATTTGTGATATTTTGCAAAACACTACAAATAGCATTTTTCCCCTACATTTATCTTGCACAGTATGTTTGTTCATAAATTAAAGAAAAAGTCATGTAACTAGGTCACCATGACCCATTTAATGGCTGTATATCACAACTTCCAAAATATTGAGAATCTCATCTGTTATAAATCAGAGAAGATTAGATCTTGTTACAAGTATTAAGCGAATATTAGTAAATATCTATGGTAATTTATTTTGATGCATTTTTGGGGCCTTGGGACAAGGTCAAGGTCATGGCCAGCGCAAGATGAGCTTTGTTTGTGAATGCTCTATTTTCTTAAAGATTGCAGCAATATCGATATGATTTGGCAAAAATAGCCTCTGATATAGCTGCTGCTGGTATAGAAAGATGTGTTATATACTGTGTAAAAGCATTATTGAAGCAGCAGCTCACACAGTGTGTCCCCCTCCATACAAACTTTATCTACATGAAGCAAATAACAATCCAGGAAGAAATGACAATACATGTGATGTTAAGTAGGGCACACAGTAGGTTATGTGTGTTGCTATCTGTATTCAGGCCACTGGCACGGGGTTGGGAAGGGTCCTTGACCATTAACAGTGTCTGTGAATTCGATCAGAGTGTAAGTGCACTTATAAGAGTGCAGTATGGGGTAAAAGGCAAGGTCATGAGGTCAGATACCAATATTTTAACAGAGCAATTGCAGTGCAATGTACGTAGTTTTAAGGAATCAGGCTTCAGCCACCCCAACTATTGTTGACACCACAGATTATTACAGTACCTTTTGTGATATTTTTCACAGGGTATCTAGTTAATTTGTCTTTCGAGAGTTATCACTGAGATGGATTTGATAGATTGAAATTTATATGTAGTTAATTAGTTATAGTTATTTGCTTATATCTCAATATTACATTTTGCCATGACATAACATTGACTTGATAATGCAGTTGAGAAATATATCTTGGACTTCCTTCTTTAATTAACAGATGTGGTTCATTTGACGTGCACACAAATAGAGGAACCAAAAAAAGACTTTGAACAAATTATTGAGAAGTACTTCCAGACTGACAAATCAGGTAAAAATTAAATAAAAGTAAAATTATTTTTTTAAACCTCGGTATATTTGTTTTTAACATTATGCATATCGAGAAGTTATCCATACTGGGAAAAAATTAGTTAATTCTTAGAATAAGAGGTGAAAGGAAGGCATGGGGTTAAAAGCCTGGTAATTTTAAAATAAACATTGGTATGAATTGAATATAACAGATAGTATTTTTGAAATGGTTGTGGATAGAATAATCAATGATAAGCTTGTGACATTTCAGACAGTGATGAGAGACCCAGGGTAATGTGGTCGCTGTTCTATACTCAGAGGGATACAACTCACCTGGACTCGTCCGTACCACCACCAGGTGGCGTGTATGTTACACCAGGACCAGATTCACAACTCGACTTTGATCGTTCTATATCTCAGGTGTGGCATTTTTATCATTTTATCTACACACAAAGAGTATGACATACCTCATTTTATTCATTAGGGTCTTGTTCAATAGGTCTCACTCAGACTTATTGCAATGATTTGATCATAAAGATCACTTTGGTCAAAAAGGTCAGTGCAAATGCAAGGAAAATTCATAAATTATCTCTATATATGATTTTTAAAATTACTGCAAATTTTTTTAATTCCTTTACATTTGCAAGAAAATACCTGCATTTGTAATTACCTGAGATATTCATGTATGAATAATACCTAAATTGTTTTAAAATGGGATGGCCATCCTTAAGTGCGACCCTGTGTGAATATGTTCAAATGGCTTAATCAAATAGGTTTTTTTTCCCCAAGGACAACTGGAAATATTTTTGTTTTATCATTATTCAGGCTCGGGAAATATTCCACACACTATGTCCAGATGAAGAATTTCTCCCAAAAGCACCTAATCCAGAGGACATTATATTTGATAGTGGAAATCAGCCAGTTGATCAAGGCAGCGGATTTGAACCCCAAACCCAGGAGGGCAAGGGAGGAGAAACACAGGAGGAACAGCCTGAGCCACAACCCCAGAGGACTGAGGGGGGAGAAACACAGAAGGAACAGCCTGAGCCACAACCCCAGAGGACTGAGGGAGGAGACACACAGAAGGAACAGCCTGAGCCACAACCCCAGAGGACTGAGGGAGGAGACACACAGAAGGAACAGCCTGAGCCACAAATCCAGAAGACTGAGGGAGGAGACACACAGGAGGAACAGCCTGAGTCACAACCCCAGAGGACTGAGGGAGGAGACACACAAAAAGTAGAACAGGGAACAAATGAAAAACAAAACAAATAAAATTGTTTTAGAATCTGGGATCAGAAACATTTCAAAGTTTCCCCACTCTGACCAGCTTCTCTTTACTGGTATAAATTTCATGGATATTAAGAATTAAACCGTAAAACCTTCACAAAATATACATTATCAATTTGATTATCAAGAATGCACACACTACAGATTCTGGTCAAAATGTCATATGATAAGCCCATGTGACAGGTGAAAAATGGTTATGAATGTTCAGTTTTTACTGAAAACTCTGCATCAAGTTATTTATAGAGAGAGGAGAGAAGATGCACACAGCTCAGGTTAATGGCACTCTTCACACTCTCTTGATTCTTACTAATAAGGTAGGCCAGTTGTCAATCAGTGAATATATGTTGGGTTTGCCCCTTGGAAATAGATATTAACAGCTTCTCCTTTGGGAGTTCAGATAGCTGTGCCCCAGCTATGGTGACAAACATACTTGGCAAATCTCTTGGTCTCCATCTGGGATGTAAGGTTCAATTGTTTCTTGTACAAATGAGTAACTCAACCATATGTTGCCATGTTTGTGATGCACTATGGGATCCCTTTATTGAACACCAGAGGACACTACTGTATGTTACACTATTCACCACTAGAGGTCATCACTGTATCATACATACATATGTTATATCAGGCTCATCTATCAGAACTTCTGCATGGCAGGCAGTGCACACCTTTTCTAAAGGATAACTCAAACCAAGTTGCCAAGTTGTAAAGCTTTCATCTCCATCTCGGGCTCAGGAATGCACCTCTGAGAGTTCTGACGGTAGTGTCCAAAGCACAAACTCAACACATCTTCTTTGATTAAAAACCTGAATCAAAAAGGATTTATTCTGCCTTATATACTTGCTTATTAGTTAGAGTCAGAGAGCATGAAGAGTGCTGTGGAGCTGAGCTGTGTGGATCCTTGGTCCTATCACAGGTGATAAGATTAATACAGAATATAGAAACAAAACAATAAAGGTAATGCATAACCAGAGAGAAGACAAAGGAAGGGCCATTGAAGATGCAACTAAACATTTTAAACCGGGAGAATCTTGAAACATATCTCACAGATAAATATCCAGAGATTCATAAAAGATGCTACTAAACTTTTTGGGATATTTTCTGATATTCTGCCTGTCAACTTGGATCTTGTCTGAGACTACTGGGTATTGGTAGGTAAGATGTATTTTCAGGGGACTAATTTTATCTATTTTCTGTAAGGCTTCAATTTTAGCTATGCTGGCTATGTCTTCCGCTGTGATGGGGGAAAATGTTCTGTCTTTCTGTCCTTCAACTTGTGATATTTTCAAAATTCTGATATCTATCATTGAGTTGGAAGGAGGCTGTCATTTTCAATAACAATATAAATATTAGCCAATAATAGACAACAACACAAGATTATCTTTTTTTTTAAATAACGCCACCAGACTGCTTAATATTGCACTGGTTGATATTTGATTGTTATTAGCTTCATTGTACATCAATTTTCCATGGAGGGGGACACACTGTGAGCTGAGGTTTAATGCCTTTACAGAGTATACAACACTTAAAAGGGTATTTATGGGTGTTAGTAGTGAGTGTCCTCTGGTGGCAGATATTCTGAGGGAACTACTTTCTTTTTAGGCTAAAATAGGTTTCAAAAATGTATGGGAAAACTGCTCAACTGTCAATTTTATGATATTTATTTTTGTAATAAAACTGTTGATTTATTGTTTGAAAATCACAATGGAAATTTCTCAAATATATTGAAAGCTTCATATCTTTTTATATCATGAAAAGTGGCATAGTAATAGGGGTGGGAGAGCTCTGAACCGTTCTGGGGAGTAAATCTGAACCAATCTGGACAAATCACATCATTCTGGACACTAGCAACATATCTGGACACTAAATCGCAGCCAATCTGGGTGATATCTGAGCGTTGGCATATGGTGAACAATGGCTAGACGAAAAAAAATGGCTTTCTTTAACCCCTAATTGAGGGGAAGGATGACCACGTCCACCACCGGCAACGGACGGGAAGGACAATGACGTCCCCATTGTTCTGACTCATTGACGTCACTTTGTAACATTCCCTTGGGCAGTAACTTGTTACAATGTAATCATGATAATGATGTCAGACTGATTGGATCATAAACTTTTTACCCCATGACTTCATTGAGCATATTGAATAAAAAATTGGTTAGTCCTGCCAATCAACAAAATTTAGATTGGCTAGTCTGTTAGGGGTTACTTGTAATATATCAACATTTATATCTGTATTCTGGGGGAAATAATATGCTAATAAGTTATAAAGTGGATTTCCAAACAACTTGTAAAAATGATCTTAAAATATTTACTGTGATCCTAGTGAAATGGATTTTCTATTTTTCAAAAACATTAAGAGAAAAATAAGAGGTCAAGTGCACACTTAACCATTTCAAAAATATTAATTTTTCACTGCTCTTTGCATATCGGATTGCCAAATTTCCTTTTTATTTCCAAATTGTACAAATGAACATGAGAAAATCTCTCACTGGGATCGCAGTGAATTTTCTTTCCAATGAATGCTCCTGTTCTGTTATCTGCAGAACTAATTTGCTTGTCTTCTTCATTTCTCATTAAAACTATCAAGGGAAATTAGGACAAAATTACTCTTTTGAAAGATATATATTTATAATCGTACCTTATAATTGTAGTGTTTAGATATTGATTAATGTCATTAATGCTTTTATTTTAATAGGGAATGTATCTTTACAATGTAAATGTACCAATAACCGTAAAGCACTGTATTTTGGTTATTTTCTCCCCTGCCACTAGGGGGCACTCATTGAAAGACCCATAAATACCCTTAATACTAGTTGCAATAAATCAGGCGTCAAACAACTGAATGCTTCCCGACTTGGAGCCTCATCTGAGGTCAGACATGCTACCCATGCTTACCCATCTGACAGCTGAGGCAGATCTCTGCTAATAGTGCAACTTCTATGTATTATTGCAACTTATCTTATTATTCTTTGTCAAAATTCAATATGTCATAATGTTTGTAAGTAAATATACCTTTGAAAAAGGATTTATGCTTGTATTATACTTGTGACTACCCCTTTTCCACCCTTTCAGTTGTACACCGAAACAAGTCTCAAAATAATTGCAATTAAAGCATGCTTTACCCTATGAGGAGAGAAAAACGTAGTCACCTTTTACATGACTTCTTATGATCAGCAAAAGGAATGAAGGTGTCATGGGTGCCATGTAATTTTCAAAAGCTTGTAAATATTTATTTAAGTTGTAATATATGCTATATTATTTTCCAAATAAACAGTAAACAATATTTTGCATTTCAAGTTATACATGTTTCTGTGTGTTTGTTTCCAACAAAAGATATTACATATTTTATGTTGTTATAAGAAAGTAATGCTTTTTCATTCAAATTGACCAAACTCGGGAAGTGTATCATAAATGATGATGTATGGGGGTGTAAATTCCAGTGGTTTCCAACACTCTTATTGCATCATCATAAAATAAATATTTTTGATTGTAAGATTTACTTTCCGTTTCACCTTTCTGTCTTGCATTTTTAAATCCTATTCCGCCATAAACATCTTGGAGCCAAACCTGAAAAAAAGGATGTGCCCATTATAACGGTGATATAAGATATTATGAATATTTTCAAATAATTAATTGTAATGAAAACTTTACAGATTTCACAATAGACAAAACATAAATAACATTGATATGTACTTCATATATGATCATTTTAAACCTGTCAGTATTAACCATTGGTTGGAAACTTCTGATGCTACTTATTCAAACTAATGACATGAAAACTCTTGCACCACATTTCTGTAATGTTTCTAATTAAGTCAAATATACTGTATACAGACAAATTTTCGCGACCTTTTTATTTTCGCGTTAATTCGCGCCAGGACGTCATTCGCGAAATTAAATGGACGCGAAATTGAAGAGGGGACTCTCGCTTTGTTTTGACTTTGTTCTCACTGATTCCAATTATCAGCGTTCACAGTTTTGCGTTTCGTCATTGTCTCCACTGCTTTGAGTCGTGTCTCTTGATAATATTGGGTAAATACCTTTATTTATCATTTAAAACGCAATTAAAATCGATCCACGTGTGAAGGCATTTCTGTCAAAAAGGGAAGACACAACTCAACGCAACACGTGGTCGCAATTTTGAAAGGCGGAAGTGACGGGAAGAGGCTCTTGTTTTTAGCGCGAAAATGATTGTTATTAACTCACATTGAAATATTAATATATTGCGCAATAATGGATGGTTTTGTTCTGTTCTCGACCTGCAAAGTGTAATTTGTGATAATATTATGTACTAGAAATCCAAAATTCGTGAAAATAAAACGGCGCGAACCTGTCGAAAACGGCGATGGAGCGAAAATAACTAGGCGCGAATTTTTCTCTGTATACAGTAGTCATTAATATCCCCTTAAATTGTAAACTTTGCCTTTTTCTTAATTACAGTATTTCTTTAATGAAGTTGAAAGTTGTGTTCCAAGAGACCTAAGAATAAGTATTATGGAGTGGTGGAATACTCTTTGAATTATGGCCTAGTTTCTCTAGCCAATCACAGATCAGTATTGGTGTGCGAAATGTGATAATTATTCTACCTAATTGAAATATTTCTATAACTTTTAAAGAACACAAAACATAGAATACTTTGCAACAGAAATATGATTGCTTAACACATAACAGCATTTCCTTGTTAAATTTAGTTATTAATCATCAATGATTTTATATCTGACACATGATTGTCAGATGGTCATGCCATGAGCAGTAATATGGACACGCCATGAGCAGTAATATGGACACGCCATGAGCAGTAATTAATATGGACACACCATGAGCAGCAACATGGACATGCCATGAGTGGCAATGTGGACATGCCATGAGCAGCAATATGGACATGCCATGAGCAGTAAAGTGGACATGCCATGAGCAGCAATATGGACATGCCATGAGCAGTAATGTGGACATGACATGAGAAGTAATATGGACATGCCATGAGCAGTAATATGGACACGCCATGAGCAGCGATATGGACATGCCATGAGCAGTAAAGTGGACATGCCATGAGCGGCAATATGGACATGCCATGCGCAGTAATATGGACATGCCATGAGAAGTAATATGGACATGCCATGAGCAGCAATGTGGACATGCCATGAGCGGCAATGTGGACATGTCATAAGCAGCAACATGGACATGCCATGAGCAGTAATATGGACATGCCATGAGCAGTAAAGTGGACATGCAATGAGCAGTAAAGTGGACATGCCATGAGCAGCAATATGGACATGCCATGAGCAGTAATATGGACATGCCATGAGCAGCAATATGGACATGCCATGAGCAGTTATATGGACATGCCATGAGCAGCAATATGGACATGCCATGCGCAGTAATATGGACATGCCATGAGAAGTAATATGGACATGCCATGAGCAGTAAAGTGGACATGCCATGAGCGGCAATGTGGACATGTCATAAGCAGCAACATGGACATGCCATGAGCAGTAATATGGACATGCCATGAGCAGTAATATGGACATGCCATGAGCAGTAAAGTGGACATGCCATGAGCAGTAATATGGACATTCCATGAGCAGCAATATGGACAATATTGATATCAGTGATGTGACTTGATTTAATATTGATATCAGTGATGCAACTTGATATAATATTGATATCATTGCTTGGACTATGGGATCACCGGTTGGCTGTGTTATCACATGTGACTCTTTTTTTATTCAGCACCTATTGGCTGCTGCAGAGTAGGATATTATCAGTGGGCGTGGTCTATTTGAACCCTACTCTGCATTGCATTCGGTCGTCAGCTGGGAAATATTGCTAGTCGTTCTGTTTTCTCACTACCTCTGCAGTAATTGCCCTGTTTTTGATATCAAAGTTTGGAATTCCCCAATTCATAAATACTCGTCTTGCACACGGTAAAAAAAACCCATACAATCTGAATTGACCTGCTTTAGATTATAAATTGAGATAAGGTGTCTGACCTATAAACTGACCAATCAGTATAACTGTCAGAACAAAACAGAATCTATCAGATTTTTATGAATACTAATGACTTGCGGTCGATTCTGTGCGCACCTTTATACCTTTGGTGGCAGGGACGAGAAGCCCTGTTACGGTGTTTGAACCCCTCAAACACTCAGTTTTGGCCAAAACCTGTAGAGTTGTATGTGACTCGCTCTGCAGAGTAGAGTGGATCTTGTATCAGATATATAGTGCAGCCCCACTCATGGATATGACACGTCAATCAAAGAGCATGAAGAGGACCTTGTGCTAATAACTCTGTCTCCTACTAACCACATTGGTCTGACCCAATGCTCCCCAGCCTCACTCCCGGCCGTGGTCTGACTCAATGTTCCCCAGCCTCACTCCCAGCCATGTTCTGACCCAATGTTGCCCAGCCTCACTCCCAGGACGATGCTCCACTAACTGAGCTATCTTGGCTATCTTACTCAGTAAATGTGATCTCCACCCAAAAACTAGAATATCTGGCTGTGAGAGGCCAGTAAAAGGGTTGTTTGAATAGTCAAAGTGATCAGGGGACAGGGATACGTATATTGGACATAAAATATTGACATTCTTCAAAATTTGGAATAAAAACTTGTTACCATTTCTACGCTGTTCACAGCACAATATATAGCTTCTTTTCTAAAAAAAAGTCCTTTTTGTTGGTGATGGTTTTTAGAGTTTGGATGTGTGAGGTATTTCCTGTGGTATACATGCACTGCTGTTGTGATCTGGCAAACGTGCAGGGAGGGCCAACAGGAACATGACAGAGACCAGGCAAGGATCATCAGAGGCCTGCAATAAACAGTCCGGGTATGATTACCTTGCCAAGGATCATCAGAGGCCTACAATAAACAGTCCGGGTATGATGACGTTGCCAAAGATCATCAGAGGCCTGCAATAAACAGTCCAGATATGATGACCTTGCCAAAGATCATCAGAGGCCTGCAATAAACAGTCCGGGTATGATGACCTTGCCAAAGATCATCAGAGGCCTGCAATAAACAGTCCGGGTATGATGACCTTGCCAAGGATCATCAGAGGCCTACAATAACCTGTCCGGGTATGATGACCTTGCCAAGGATCATCAGAGGCCTGCAATAACCTGCCCGGGTATGATGACCTTGCCAAGGATCATCAGAGGCTCACAATAGTCTGTCCGGGTATGATGACCTTGCCAAGGATCATCAGAGGCCTGCAATAAACAGTCCAGATATGATGACCTTGCCAAGGATCATCAGAGGCCTACAATAACCTGTCCGGGTATGGTGACCTTGCCAAGGATCATCAGAGGCTCACAATAGTCTGTCCGGGTATGATGACCTTGCCAAGGATCATCAGAGGCCTACAATAACCTGTCCGGGTATGATGACCTTGCCAAGGATCATGATGTCACTATAACAACTGCCATACTATAATGTGGACAATGATGTCACATTCTGACTGTGCTGCCATCCCTTGTGTGTGAAGGTGTGTACAATGAGATATGTACATGGGGTGAGTCTCGGTGTGCCAGAAGAGTCTGTGTAATGTTGCCAACATTGAAGGCATCTGCCCCTCTTACCTTACCTTGCAGATACCTTCAGTCTCAATATGATGGATACTCAGGTAGGAATAATATGTTTCTTGAATTACTTGTATTATTTGTGGGGATTGTATTGCATTAGCATGTGTTATTCCTTGTTTTTGTGGTGCAAAGTGTGATTTATTAAGAAATATATAATCTTTTTGATAATTATAATCAAATGTGCTCTATTATGAAGATTTGTTAAAATGTAATGAACAGCACTAAATTCGAAATATAAGTTCTGGATAAAGGAAGGTAAATGATCAGGTTGATGATCAGTACAGTTGGTAAATTCTTAGTTGCAATGTGGGTCAAGCAACTCCTTGAAGTTATGGACAAACGCTTCCTCTATCTTGCTTTATCTAAAATATAACACAATATTGTCGGATTCCTTCTTTTAACGCTACCATATTTTTATTATGTGACAAAGGAAAGTATATCAACTTTGTTTGCATTTAATGATATGTGAAACCATTGCAAAATGAAGTAAATCTGCAAGATCATAATATTAGATATTGAGAGTGAGTAGACTCCCGCGTTGGCCTCAACATATTCAAAGGCATTGAGACAGTCCATCGTGACACAAGCTCCTAATATAGAGACAGTCCATCGTGACACAAGCTCCTAATATAGAGACAGTCCATCGTGACACAAACTCCTAATATAGAGACAGTCCATCGTGACACAAGCTCCTAATACAGAGACAGTCCACCATGACACAAGCTCCTAATATAGAGACAGTCCATCATGACACAAGCTCCTAATATAGAAAAAGTCCATCGTGACACAAACTCCTAATATAGAGACAGTCCACGTGACACAAACTCCTAATATAGAGACAGTCCACGTGACACAAACTCCTAATATAGAGACAGTCCATTGAGACACAAGCTCCTAATACAGAGACAGTCCACCATGACACAAGCTCCTAATATAGAGACAGTCCATCATGACACAAGCTCCTAATATAGAAACAGTCCATCGTGACACAAACTCCTAATATAGAGACAGTCCATCATGACACAAGCTCCTAATATAGAGACAGTCCACCAGGACACAAGCTCCTAATATAGAGACAGTCCATCATGACACAAGCTCCTAATATAGAAACAGTCCATCATGACACAAACTCCTAATATAGAGACAGTCCATCATGACACAAGCTCCTAATATAGAGACAGTCCACCAGGACACAAACTCCTAATATAGAGACAGTCCATCATGACACAAGCTCCTAATATAGAGACAATCCACCATGACACAAGCTCCTAATATAGAGACAGTCCATCATGACACAAGCTCCTAATATATAGACAGACTATCGTGACACAAGTTCCTAATACAGAGACAGTCCATCGTGACACAAGCTCCTAATATAGAGACAGTCCATAATGACACAAGCTCCTAATATAGAGACAGTCTATCGTGACACAAGTTCCTAATACAGAGATAGTCCATCATGACAAAAGCTCCTAATTACAGAATTAGTCCATCATGACACAAACTCCTAATATAGAGACAGTCCATCATGACACAAACTCCTAATATAGAGACAGTCCATCATGACACAATCTCCTAATACAGAGCCAGTCCACCATGACACAAGCTCCTAATATAGAGACAGTCCATCATGACACAAGCTCCTAATATAGAGACAGTCCATCATGACACAAGCTCCTAATATAGAGACAGTCCATCATGACACAAGCTCCTAATATAGAGACAGTCCATAATGACACAAGATCCTAATACAGAGACAGTCCATCATGACACAAACTCCTAATACAGAGACGGTCCATCATGACACAAGCTCCTAATATCAAATATATTTGGTACTTTCTAAGAACATTGTGTGATACTTAGTACAATGCTGTATGAATGCAAGGGCTGCAACAAAAAAATGTTCTGAAAATTTAATTTTCTTGAATTTTACTGACAGTTGACTGGGTGAGAAATATGTTTATATTTATTATGAACACCGAGGATATGGTTGATTGCAGGTGTACAGCATGTTACAGCATATTTGTGGTTTGACCCGCTTCCTTCCCTTGGCAAGATGTTTCTGCTGCAGGGTGAGGGAGTGGTCAGGTTCAGAGACTCATTATATAACTTGTTAAGATAAGAATCTGACTTCCTGGTCCTGTCCAGGCAAACAGTTCACTGCTTATTTTTTTCTCCAAATGACCCTCACTAAACACATACCTGAGGGAAAGAAATCTGGCACATGCACAGTTTGGATTATAAGGTTCGTCAGCTTCTCTACTTTAAGATCTAGGGTGAGGGCTGTCAGTGAAGTGGAGACTGGGGTAAGCAGCTGATGTTTACAAACAGCCTGGCCGGCCACCAACAGCACCCATTGGGATGTGAGTGGATAACTGGGCCAGGTACCTGGCTTCGCAAAGGCCGACCAAAAAAATCTGGCCTGACCCACCGTACTCATGAGACCTGTTAAACTGAGGCTACATAAATTGAGGCTACATTTTCTCTTCTATTAAATTCTTTACATCTCGAATAATTCACCTTAATCATAAGACAAAGAAATACAGTATGATATGGCATGAATTATTATTTTTACCTAGTGTAGGTTTTATATTGTGAAGCTTGTTATTCACAACTTCATCCCACTCACATTGCCACTTCTATCTCATCAATGCATTTATATATTAGTAAGATTATCAGTAAGATTTACAGAGAAAGGATCATTAGATCCACAAATATATATATGAGTTGGATTCAATCCATTAATATAGAATTTACCAGTGTCTCTCTGATATCATGTCTTGTATAATATAGATAATTTCCAATTATATTCCATTAAAAATATTTCCTTTGTTAATTACTGAATAATCTGTTATGTATGGATGTGTGACCCAAGTATTACTAGATACCTTGTTGTGATGAATGTCACAACCAGTGCTGTAATAACCTGTGGTGTCATCATTATATAGTATACATAGCTAAAGCCTGGTTCCTTAATACTAAATACATTGCACTGGTTGATATCTGACCAAATGACATAGGTCTTTTCCTCTGTGCTGCAGGCTGTTAAGCGCATTTGCTCTACTCTCTCATCTAATTTATAGACCCAGTTAAATCCTGTTAAATATCAAGCCCGAATACAGATAACATAATCTACTGTGCACCCTGTGCAACACCACACATATTGTCATTTCTTTGCAGATTGTTACTGGCTTCATTGTACATTAAGTTTCTATGAAAGGGGACACACTGTGTGAACTGCTGCTTAAATACCTTTACTTAATGAATGAGCTGCTTCGTAAATGCATTTACTTTATACAACACTCAATACCAGCAGCTGCTATGTCAGAGGTTAGGTGTAGCACTGATTCAAATATAGGTCAATAAAGACAATAAAGAGTCAATAAAGAGTTCTGTGAAAGTGATAAGGATCTGATTGCCCTAGTTAGCCACAGTTGGCAGCAAGCCAAATGTATTGCTCCTGCCCTACCCTATGCCAAAAGATTAATGAATCATGTCCCCCTATGTTACAACCAGGGACCAAAGATCAAAGGATCACCCCCCCCCCCCCCAGCCAAAAGATCAATGAATCATGCCCCCCCCCCCCCCCCCCCCCGAATGCTACATCCAGCGAGGATCAAAGGATTATTCCTCCCCATTGTCTTAGATATTGTGTAAACTTACATAATTTGCAGGGAACAAATGCACATAGGAATATAGGGGACAAAGGAAACAAACACACACACATATATACACACTAACACACACACAGACACAGGACAAACAGAGTGATTTCTAGTGCCTCAACAAGAACAATCTTCTGGCACGATGCTATGTATGGATGTGTGATTCAAGAAGTCTGTGAAACCTGGGGATGGGACAACAAGTAACCCAAGACCATGTGCTTGTTCTTAACCAATAGGTGCTGCTTTTATTCAATACTGATAGTATATCATGTAACTGCATATTTGGTTTAGATGGATACATACCATCTTTCCTTTTTTATGCAAATTAAAACAAGTATACACATTGGCTTGATTGGTATGACTTGTAATGTGGCCATGGGCCGTGACACAGTTGGTTAGAGCACCAGCATATTACCACCAGTTCCTCTGTGGTGATCATCCAAAGGTTGTGGGTTCAATCCCCGGTCATGCTGAAGTTGTTTGTTTGTTTGTTTGTTTGGGGTTTTACATCACTTTCAACATTATTTCAGTTATTTCATGATGAGACCTACTTGTAGCAATATATAGTGCTGCCTCACTGAATTGTCATGTCCCAGGTCCTTGACATGACAACCCACCCGGTCACAGATTTACAAGGACAACGGGTTAACCCTTTGGCACAGGCCTCAGCTCATGTGGGAAATTGTATCATGAGTTCAATCCCGGCACGGCCGGGGTTCGAACCCACGACCTTTTGATCACCAAAGAGGAACTGGTGCTAATAAGCTGGCGCCCTAACCAACTCCGCCACGGCCCGTGGCCCATGCTGAAGTTGAGCTCATGATACAATTTCACATATGAGCTGAGGCCCATGCCAAAAAGGTTATCCTGTTGTCCTTGTAAATCTGTGACCGGGTGGGTTGTCATGTCAAGGACCTGCGACATGACAATTCAGTGAGGCAGCATTATATCTGCTACAAGTAGGTCTCATATCGAAATGACTAGAAGAATGTTGAAAGTGATGTAAAACTCCAAACAAACAATGACTTGTTATGTCTTGTGACTATTTATAATTAAGTATGACTAGCGATGTAAATTTATGATTATAACAATGCAAGTTCTTGACTGGAATACAAAATTTTGTATCCATTAAATGTTGTTTGGCTTGGAACACAATGTCATATTGTTTGGCTTGGAACACAATATCATGAGCACCATAAACAAGTTAAGTTGAATACTGACTCGGGTCATACCTTAGGTCACTCTCCCAAATCTGGACACATTGGGCTGTGTCATAATGTGGTGGATATGGAGGGTGGCTTGGGTAGTGGAGTAAGATGGTGGTGGAATCAATCGTTTGTTAGCCTGGGTGGGTGGGGGAGATTTTTTGGGATGATAGGCATATTGGCTAATTTGACTGTGCTGAGGCACCACCATCAGTTCTTCTGTGTGTGTTTTCTTCTTACAGGTTCCATGTCAGGATCTGGCTGAAATATACTCCCTTGATCCTGTCTTGTCTTTAGGATATCCCAATGATTCCTCCTAAGTATCTGTCCATTTGGGAGCATTACAGAGTGACTTCACTGTATATGGATTGTCCTCAGCAAGCTTGGCTGGATCCCATGTTCCCCTTTGTGACCTCACTCTAATAGTGTCATCTTGTGATAGTGTCAATATTGGCTTAGAGCCATGGTCATAATTATATGACTTTGCCTTTAGGCTGTTAGCCATTAGTCTATCTATAACCTCATTGGGTTTCTGCCGAGCAGGATTCAGCAGTGAGTCTGCTGTTGGTAGTCTGGTGCACTTCCTGTGGCCAAATAGGCGCTGTGCAGGAGAACTGACACCATCTCAACAGTAATTTAGGAGTGTCAATTATGGATCCTGTTTGGTCTCCTTGCACTTTGTGATAAGGTTCTTCACAATACCCACACATTTGTCGACTAGGCCATTTATTTTTGCTTTGGTAAGCTGATATTGTCTGGTGGGTAAATCCATACTGTTCTGTGAACTCCACATACTGGAAGCTACTGACCTGAGGTCCATTATCTGATATGACTTTATCAGGAATACCATGTGTACTATAGCACTTCTTGGTCTTGCCAACTACTGTGGCTGTTGTACTCTAATCAGCTCTGCTCCAAGTGGTTCTGCTCCAAGTGGTTCTGCTCCAAGTGGTTCTGTTCCAAGTGGTTCTGCTCTAATCGGTTTTGTTCCAAGTGGTTCTGCTCCAACTGGTTTTGCTCTTATCAGCTCTGCTCCCAGTGGTTCTGCTCTAAACGACTCTGCTCCAAGTGGTTCTGCTCTTATTGGCTCTGCTCCAAGTGGTTTTGATCTTATCAGCTCTGCTCCAAGTGGTTCTGCTCTTATCGGTACTGTTCCAAGTGGTTCTGCTCTAATCAACTCTGCTCTAACTGGTTCTGCTCCAAGTTGTTCTGCTCTAATCGGCTCTGCTCCAAGTGGTTCTGCTCTTATCGGTTCTACTCCAAGTGGTTCTGCTCCGATCAACTCTGCTCCAAGTGGTTCTGCTCTAACTGGCTCTGCTCCAACTGGCTCTGCTCCAAGTGGTTCTGCTTTTATCGGTTCTACTCCAAGTGGTTCTGCTCTTATCAGCTCTGCTCTAAGTGATTCTACTCTAACTGGCTCTGCTCCAAGTGGCTCTACTCTAATCTGCTTTGCTCAGCACTTGTGCATCAGCATGTTGATCTTTCATGAATACTATATTCTGTAAGATCAAGATGGCAAAGTATAAAAAGATGGTTGGTGGACTATAATAAAATGTCAGACACATTCTTCTCTGTGTGTACCAGCCTCTGAAGCATCATACACTGTGTGTTCAGAAATTATCTGCTCAGCAAAGAGCAGAATAAAACGAGCACTCCTAGCACTTGAGAATAATTGACCGGTATTCAAACTGGGAACCCTGGATCTCCAGTGTAACTGGCAGAGATTCAAACTGGGAACCCTGGATCTCCAGAGTAACTGGAAGTGATTCAAACTGGGAACCCTGGATCTCCAGAGTAACTGGCAGGGATTCAAACTGGGAACCCTGGATCTCCGGTGTAACTGGCAGGGATTCAAACTGGGAACCCTGAATCTCCAGAGTAACTGGCAGGGATTCAAACTGGGAGCCCTGGATCTCCAGTGTAACTGGCAGGGATTCAAACTGGGAACCCTGAATCTCCAGTGTAACTGGCAGGGATTCAAACTGGGAACCCTGGATCTCCAGAGTAACTGGCAGGGATACAAACTGGGAACCCTGGACCTCCAGAGTAACTGGAAGTGATTTAAACTGGGATACAAATTGGGAACCCTGGATCTCCAGAGTAACTGGAAGTGATTTAAACTGGGATACAAACTGGGAACCCTGGACCTCCAGAGTAACTGGAAGTGATTTAGACTGGGATACAAATTGGGAGCCCTGGATCTCCAGAGTAACTGGAAGTGATTCAAACTGGGAACCCTGGATCTCCAGAGTAACTGGCAGGGATTCAAATTTGGGAACCCTGGATCGCTAGAGTAACTGGCATGGATACAAACTGGGAACCCTGGATCTCCAGGGTAACTGGCAGGGATACAAACTGGGAACCCTGGATCTCCAGAGTAACTGGAAGGGATACAAACTGGGAACCCTGGATCTCAAGAGTAACTGGAAGTGATTCAAACTGGGAACCCTGGATCTCCAGAGTAACTGGAAGTGATATTCAAACTGGGAACCCTGGATCTCCAGACAATTCTACCAATTGAGCTATTTTGGCCTGTTCATACTGTTAGAGTAGGTGAAAAATATCAGTCAATGAGCATTGAGTCAACCAGTCTGTCAGTCAATCAATAATCAGGCAAAATAATTCAGGCATGTTGATGAGACAGACAGAAAAAATATAATACACCTCCCTTATAAATGACTAATTTTAATGTACTAATTATCTTTAATCCGTGGATGAAATATGAAAAATATATGTACTTTGAGTCAGAATATATTTACTAATCTTCATGAAAAACCATTGAGATATTAACAAACAAGTATGTTGATTTCTTATGTGTTTTTTTTAATCTCCACAGTAGAATTCCATGTCTGATTTCTTCATATCTGTCCACCGTGTCCAATTTACATTATATCTTGGAGTGTTTATACTTGATTTTAACAGTTTATCAATTAATAATGAAATTTATTTGAGACTGATGCTTTATATTTAGATTTATATCTATTGATTTTGGAATTATTCAACAAATTCTAAGCTGTGATATATCAACTTTATCTTTTAATAGTGATCAGTCATTTTACCTGTCTATTGCCATCTATCTGGTAAAGTTGCGCGACTGGAGACAAGGCCCATGTGGTTATACCACTTTTAGATAAAGCGACTTGATTGTTCCAACAGGCAATTATAGCCTGAGGGTGATTTATTGCAGTGCCATATTAATGGGCACATGCATGAAACTCTTAATTCCAAGAGACCCCAATATGTAGGGTCTATTGAATCTTGCGGGAGTCCAGAGATCCATTTAATACATTACTGAAATGATCAGTGGATAATCTGGTCATGCATATCATCTTGCTACTGCACGATATAAAAAAACGCAAATTAATAAACTTAGCCTTGTGAAGGTGAGGGCAAGGAAGGTGAAGTCAAGGTAGGAAGGTGGGAGTGAGGAAGGTGAGAGCGAGGAAGGTGAGGGTGAAGAAGGTGAGGGTGGGGAAGGTGAGGGCGAGGAAGGTGAGGGTGGGGAAGGTGAGGGTGAGGAAGGTGAGGATGGGGAAGGTGAGGGTGAGGAAGGTGAGGGTGGCTAAGGTGAGGGTGAGGAAGGTGAGGGTGAGGAAGGTGGGGCAAGGAAGGTGAGTGTGGGGAAGGTGAGGGTGAGGAAGGTGAGGGTGGGGAAGGTGAGGATGAGGAGGCTGAGGGCGAGGAAGGTGAGGGTGAGGAAGGTGAGGGCGAGGAAGATGGGAGTGAGGAAGGTGGGAGTGAGGAAGGTGGGAGTGGGGAAGGTGAGGGTGAGAAAGGTGAGAGTGAGGAAGGTGGGGTGAGGGTGAGGAAGGTGGGAGTGAGGTGGGAGTGAGGAAGGGGAGAGTGGGGAAGGTGGGAGGGGGAGGGTGGGAGTGGGGAAGGTGAGGGTGAGGAAGGTGAGGGTGGGGAAGGTGAGGGTGAGGAAGGTGAGGGTGGGGAAGGTGGGGGTGAGGAAGGTGAGGGTGAGGAAGGTGAGGATGAGGAAGGTGAGGGCGAGGAAGGTGGGAGTGAGGAAGGTGGGAGTGGGGAAGGTGAGGGTGAGGAAGGTGGGGTGAGGGTGAGGAGGTGGAAGTGAGGAAGGTGGGAGTGGGGAGGGTGGGAGTGGGGAAGGTGAGGGTGAGGAAGGTGAGGATGGGGAAGGTTAGGGTGAGGAAGGTGGGGTGAGGGTGAGGAAGGTGGGAGTGAGGAGGTGGGAGTGAGGAAGGTGGGAGTGGGGAGGGTGGGAGTGGGGAAGGTGACGGTGAGGAAGGTGAGGAAGGTTAGGGTGAGGAAGGTGAGGGCGAGGAAGGTGAATTTTTAATATTGAATGTTGCCATCTTTTATAACTATTTAATCGAGCACAAATAATAATTCATTTTTTCTTAACTGTTTCCCAAATAAACCAATAAATAATCTTATAACAGGATGATATCAAGGACACACACACGTGGCAACAATTTATAAATGCCAGAGAGCAGCTATTCAAAATCCCTACAAATTCAGTGGTAACTTTGACAGCAGAAATATTTTAATATAATTAATTTGTTCCTGTGAAATTGATAATAGGAATAATTATTTCTGTAATCATTAGATAATTTGTTAAAGTGTTAGGTGGCAGTGATTTATGGCATAATTGTCTGCAGCAATGTGCCACACTTTGAAATACAACCATCAAGAGACTTCATTCCGTAGATATTATTTTTGCATGCACAGTTTCTGCCAAAATTTTCAATTTCAATATTTCACAATAAGTCTTGGTACAATGGTGACCGTGCTAGTATTCAGTGAGTATCAAGTAATTAAGTTGATATCGACAGAGGTCTGTCGATAATTCACAAGGCCGTTCCTCATTGGTATTGACAAAGCATTCAATTCTCAAGTGTTGTGCTCCGTAATCAAATGGTCTGAGAATATTTCCAACATTGAGAGCTTTTAAGATAAAACAAAAGAGTATAAGAAAAGGGTAGTTTAAAACTAATTTATCCACAATCAATATTGATCTAATGTATAACCAATACTGTAACAAGTAATAACCCTTGTAGTTATTAAGTTATGATAAGAATGGGCCATAGGTTTATGAACATACCACAGACAATATTGATCTAATGTATAACCAATACTGTAACAAGTAATAACCCTTGTAGTTATTATAAGAACGGGCCATAAGTCTATGAACATACCACAGACAATATTGATTTAATGTATAACCAATACTGTAACAAGTAATAACCCTTGTAGTTATTATAAGAATGGGCCATAAGTCTATGAACATACCACAGACAATATTGATCTAATGTATAACCAATACTGTAACAAGTGGGCTACAAGTAATAACCCTTGTAGTTATTATAAGAATGGGGCATAGGTCAATGAACATACCAGTCTACGGGATCCCAGCAAGCATATAGCAGAAAGCATATGTTTACTATATATATAGAATATGTCATTAAAATATAGAGAGAAATATGTATATGATCAATGGTAAATGAACACAATTTACCGGAAGAATCGAGAAACATGTGTGGATAAACAATATTAACTGTTCTAACAAAAACAAAATATGCAAGGAGAAGTACGTAGTTATGAGATAAAGAAAAGAACATAGGTTTGTGCAGTGTTTAGGCTGAGAGATCTCTCTCAAACCAACTAGAGAGATCGGTCAGTCTGAACACTGCACAATCCCATGGTCTTTCCCTTAGTATTCTCTCTCACTGGTTCTAAATAGAAAAGGAACCAAAAAAAATAGTTCGGCACAGGGGTGATCTATAAACAAATATCTCATAGGTGAGGAGAACTCCCTTGAAGCACTAAGCATGAGATCAAATATCTGGGGTCATGGGTCACGGGGTCAAAGTGCCAGACAGGTGGTGAGGTGATCAGCTGGTGCAATAGGTCTGCTGGTATGTATGCTGCAGTGGTCTTCCCCGTCAGTGCTGCCCTCTTGTGACAGGAAGTACTAGAAATATGCCAGATGGGTGGGGAGGTCACTACAAAATATTTGTGCTCACAGATAGTGGGATGGGTCTGATATATGCTTTCCAGTGTACAGACCCAATCAGTGGCTCCTACAAGTGAACATCAGGAATTTGGCATCGAGTTGGGGAACTCACTCTTCTCATCTGTCATATCGTAGAACCAAGCTCCTTCTATTTCCAAATGAAGTGCATCATATTTACGTTTTATCTAATTCGTCAACTAAATATAAAAAAATATTCATTCCAAACAAAAATAAACAGTAAAAATATATATATATTTTTTTTGTAAATTTAGTTTTTACCATATAACACCATGGAAAGACTACGGTACACGCCGGCAAGTTGCACTGACCTTTTGACAGATGTACAATTTGCTGTATGCAGGGAACATAAGGAGACCATTTGTAATAATCCGACCACAACCTGTCCAACACAAGCTAATGTTGCTACCTATATGTAACCCTGTCAGAACGCAATCTATGGCCACCAACTCCTAACCTATGAAGTTATCCAGACAGGCTTGAATGAAATAAATCAGCATGTTTGCTATTTAGTACCTATTATTTTATACCCTACAAAATATCGTGAACATCTGTTGCACTTTGCATAGAATACTTTTTTCGCCTTATAATCATGCTGACAAGAAAGAATACTCAACAGATACCCCAACAGATATGATTAATATTTAGATCTGCTGTTGAAAATCCACCATTATTCTATCAATTTACAATATTTAAATTTGATTTTTTGCAGAATGATAGAATTCTCAGAAAGGACCAAAAACTATTTTGTTGGACCTTGTATTGTTTTTTCCTTTGTTCCTGTATTTTTTTCTTACTGTATTTATTCAAGATTTCTTGACTTCACAGCATATGACATGTTAGTTTCACAAGTTGCTTGATAGTAGCAAAATAATAGAATTGTCCATTCATACAAATTATATCAGTGGATCAAATACTTTTAATTGAGGCATTTTTGAAATGATATAAAATCCTACTTTGTTGCAAGGAGTGCTGATGTAAACAGCTGAACGTGAATCTTACCAAGTGTGTGAGGTTTTGGACGAAACTGTTCGAGAAATCCTCTTATCAAATGTGTTTATTTGTATTTTTCTGTGGATATTTTTGATTATCATGGCCAATCCACTACAATGATTCATATGCTGATTCAAGACCTATTTACTGGCACAGTTACTTGGTTAAGTAACAGTGATAGAAATGGATTTGTTGGATTTCTTTCAATTTGAATCATTGGAAGTTTCAACAACAGGCACTCAAAAGAAGTCAACTACTATGTACCATAGACCACCATTCAAGATTTAACATAAAACCTTACGAACACAGTGCACAGTACCTTCCATATCTGTGTTCACAATTTCATTAAATAATGTATGTCACATACATAAATACACCTAGGTTAATAAACTATTATGTGGATAACACATCAGGTCTCATCATACAAGTTATGGTCATCAGTCTAGTAGTTTTAGAAGAAAATATGCGTGATTTCCAATACATTAAGATTATTCCAGAACATTGTAAAACTAGAATGATGGGAGAATTTATGATGGGATGAAGACAAATTTGGAAGGAAAATGACCTTGATAGTTTGAGAAAATGATAAGTTTGTTTGGAAGGAGGTCCTGCCGCGTAAGATGTTAAATGTGTGAATCAACAATCCCTTAGAACAGACTACAGAATTCAGAATGACATTAAATGCAAATATGTGGAAATTGTCAGGTTAATACTTTGATAATGATCATGAGTACATCGTTTTGGAGTATTTTATGAGCTCATATTAAGTAATTGTCATTAATGTCATCATGGGGCTTGCTGCAGTTTGTAACTATTTAGGCCGCGGGCCGTGGCGCAGTTGTCAGAGCGCCAGTTCCTCTGCAGTAATACAAAGGTCGTGGCTTCGATCCCCGGCCGTGCCGAGATTGAAATTATGATACAATTTCAAACATTGTCTTTGGGCCGTGCAAAAAGGTGTAACCCGTTGTCCTTGTAAATCTGTGACGGGATGAGTCGTCATGTCCAGGACCTGCGACATTACAATTATGTGAGGCAGTACTATATCTGCTACAAGTAGGTCTCGTCATGAAATGATTAAAATAATGTTGAAAGTGATATAAAACCACAAACAAACAAACAAATAAATCATAGCTTAACCCAGAGTTAACCCAGACCTTGACCTGAAGTGGTCTCACTCAAAGGGTAGCGCACCACTGTAGGGCTGTAAGAAGGATTGGTGCATTCATTATTAAGCAGCGTGTTAGCAGTGCTGTCCCGTGCATGACGGCTTCAGGGGTGAGTACACATAACACTGGCAGTGCTCCTCAGTCGCTGAGTCGCCCTGAATGACAGCGGACGATGGAGCTATCCTGCAGCCAACACCACCGCCACCTCAAAGCCACAGCTGGGAAGCCGCTATGCACCTAACACACCACGTGGTCACTCCAAACAACACCAACACCTGCTGAACCAACCAGGCCGTCAAACATAACACTATCCGTTAAACACCATGCTTCTCTTTATAGAAAAAAATGCTTGCAAAACTATGGCATGGCCAGTGTCATAACATTACATGGATCAGGCTATTTTCATTGAAGGACATGGAACAATACCGTATAGTTGGGATCATAAATTTAACATTAGTGTCGTCAGTTTATGGAGCTATGACAACCATGCTTGCTTTATAACATAGTGCAGTGAGGCAATGTCCCATCCAGGATTTACTGTCGCCCATTACGGGATAATTCATGGATAATTTCAGGACATATTTATTGACTTGAAAAAAGGTATAACTTTGAACATCAAAATGAGTGCAATCGACTTGAATCATGTGAATAGAACTTGGACATTGGATGAGGTATGAAATATGTATTCATATATTTGCAGTAATATAATTACACACACACACACACGCACACACACACACACGATACAAAGTTAACATGGCGATAAGTGAAGAGTAGATGTGTATAAATATGTCCATGATTAAATTTCATGGTTGAAGGTCAGATGTGTATGGCTGTGAAGAATCAGTTTTTTTTTATCAAGTATTGGAAGTATATGACTAAAGCATATGAATCAAGCCTATGAATTCTGGTTAAATCCTACCTATGAGTCATAGATAAACCAATGAATTATGGCTAAATCCTACCTATGGGTTATGGATAAACCTATGAATTGTGGTTAAATCCTACCTATGGGTTATGGATAAACCTATGAGTTATGGTTAAATCCTACCTATGAGTCATGGATAAACCTATGAATTATGGTTAAATCCCACTAATGAGTAAGGCAGAGTTTTACTGGGTATAGTTGACCATGCACAGAAGAGGCTAGCTTACTTTCTTCATCAGCCCCAGCTGTCTCAGGGCTGAGGCAGGAGGCTTATAACAAGGGGGGAAGTGGGGGGGGGGGGTCATCAATACGACCTGCATCTACCTGCCTCTGCTTATTTGGTATGTCCACTTTCATCCCCCCCCTCTGCCCCCCCAGATTAGATTACATTTGGATAGATATATAAAAATGAATGGATAGTTTTCAAACATGCCTTTTTATGTTTAATTATTGTTGGCCAATTATTTTTGATAGATATTTAAAGGTTTACTTCAGGGTGAGGTGACTTTACCAGCAGTCACTGGTCTATCAGAACCAGATGACCACAGGTCAGCATGGTCAGGGCTTAAATTGGCATCAGACTTGTCCGCATCTGATATAAATTAAATACTATCAGCACTAATATACCTTGGGAATTTACAATAGGATATATATATATAGAATATAGAATCTTTTATTTTGAGCAAATACCAGAAAGGAGTTAAGACTGACTTTATACAGTGCACCATACATAAATACACAGTTAATATACATATCCATGCCATATTGAAGCAGATGTAGCCTTCACAAAGGTAAACAAAAAGTTAACCATTAAAAACCAACTTCCCTTTTGCTCATTTATGAGATTTTGCAATCAATAATATGTGACTTTCTCAATATTAAGATAAGCGTGAAATAACCTGAGATGAGTTATGAATATGTCTAGTGCAATTCAACAGTTCCAAATGAAACATGTGTATCTCAGGTCTGATTATATACATTTACCTTCACTCATGGCAAGATTACTCACTCAACATTTTGCCTGGATCCACATTTCCATAAAAAAACAAGGACTGTACTTAACCCAGATGTCATGACAATACATCAATCCTAAACACATACCTGGAAACAACATTCATCTTGCTATAGAGTCCATCAGATCAGCAAATTATTATTCCAAACCAATAATATTCATAGGCATGATTTTTTAGATGTGTTATTGTCCACATTTGATCATGTCAGCCATTTTGGAAGTCAACAAGTCACATGTCACCTGCATGTGATTATATTTTAATCATCTCAATTTTTTGTCCCATGAAATTTAGTTTTGAAACACAGCAGCAATATAAATATTTTGACCCAGGAAACACAACTCAGAATGAAATGAAAAGCTGTCAGCCTATTGAGACTGACATATTTGATGTATTGATATTGATATACTCTGTGACATTGTGATATATTTTTTACATTATCAAGCCATTTATAACTGAGAGGTTGTTTACTTTTGCTCTAAATACCTCAGGATAGTGAACCCCATTCTGATAGCAAACATGGCAAAGTATTCATTAATCATAGAAATGAAAATATTTGTCGAAACATGCACTCATCAATAACAAAAGTTACAAGGTGCCCATATTTCCAAAGAGTGAGGTCTCCATGATATATCTAAGGTGCCCATATTTCCAAGGAGTAGGGTCTCCATGATATATCTAAGGTGCCCATATTTCCAAAGAGTGAGGTCTCCATGATGTCTCTAAGGTGCCTATATTTCCAAAGAGTGGGGTCTCCATGTCTTTAAGGTGCCTATATTTCCAAGGAGTAGGGTCTCCATGATATATCTAAGGTGCCTATATTTCCAAAGAGTGAGGTCTGCATGATGTTGCTAAGGTGCCTATATTTCCAAAGACTGAGGTCTCCATGTCTTTAAATAAGGTGCCTATATTTCCAAGGAGTAGGGTCTCCATGATATATCTAAGGTGCCTATATTTCCAAAGAGTGAGGTCTCCATGATGTCTCTAAGGTGCCTATATTTCCAAAGAGTGAGGTCTGCATGATGTCTCTAAGGTGCCTATATTTCCAAAGAAGAGTGAGGTCTCCATGTCTTTAAGGTGCCTATATTTCCAAGGAGTAGGGTCTCCATGATATATCTAAGGTGCCTATATTTCCAAAGAGTGAGGTCTGCATGATGTCTCTAAGGTGCCTATATTTCCAAAGAGTGAGGTCTGCATGATGTCTCTAAGGTGCCTATATTTCCAAAGAAGAGTGAGGTCTCCATGTCTTTAAGGTGCCTATATTTCCAAAGAGTAGGGTCTCCAAGATGTCTCTAAGGTGCCTATATTTCCAAAGAATGAGGTCTCCATGATGTTTCTTTGCCATTTTGATATATTTGATATATTTTGATTGTAAGATGTAAAATGTTCTGTAAGATATGAATTAAAGAAGTCAAAACTGATTATGATAAAGTCAGCATTTAGAAGATAATATTGAAATTGCCATGTTTAACTGTGGTCAGTGACAATTAGCCAAAAAGTTTAACATGTTGGACAGGGAATGTGATCTTGGCAATGTATGCAAAAAATTGGGTCAAAAGTACTCTGCATTACAGAGGTAGTATTTAATTACTTCCTCTGCAGTCATTGCCCTATATTTTATACCATTCTAAATTTGGAATTCCCCAAGTTATAAATACTTGCCTTGCTGACAAAAATATCATCAAATCTGAACTGACCAACATCAGGACATAAATTGTAATTAGGTGTCTGACACATAAACTGACCAATTAGTACAGCTGTCAGAACAAAACAGAGTTTACTTCAGTTCTCATTTATTCCCAGCCAATCAGCTCACAGTCAGATTTTTATGAATATTTATAAATGAATTGCTGTCGATTCTGTGCGCACACTTTATACCTTTGGTGGCAGAGACTGATATGATAGAGAATCCTTCTAGGGAGGGTGGCAGAGACTGATATGATAGAGAATCCTGCTATGGAGGGTGGCAGAGACTGATATGATAGAGAATCCTGCTATGGAGGGTGGCAGAGACTGATATGATAGAGAATCCTGCTATGGAGGGTGGCAGAGACTGATATGATAGAGAATCCTGCTATGGAGGGTGGCAGAGACTGATATGATAGAGAATCCTGCTATGGAGGGTGGCAGAGACTGATATGATAGAGAATCCTGCTATGGAGGGTGTCAGAGACTGATATGATGGATGGTGGCAGAGACTGATATGATAGAGAATCCTGCTATGGAGGGTGGCAGAGACTGATATGATAGAGAATCCTGCTATGGAGGGTGGCAGAGATTGATATGATAGAGAATCCTGCTATGGAGGGTGGGCCAGAAGAGAATCGGTCAAAAAAGGTTACAGCACCCAAAACTGCAACTTGTGCCTATCGCAGTACAATGTTCCTTGATTGGAAGCAAATAACAAGGGTCAAAGAGAGAGGACCTTGAAGGTTACAATGGATGGAGAAACACAGGATCCTAATATATGCCAATTATCTCAGTCATGTCTTATTGATAAAGTCAGTTACTTCCCAGGTTTGATTCATATCTTATGTCTTAGTTCAGCTGCCATCTTGATGCACACTTCTCAAACAGGTTGAAGATGCAAAGAAAAAAAGGCTTTCTCATTACTTGAAAGCCTCACTTACATTTCTTTATTTAATAATATTTATGTCAATATATTTGAATGAATCAGTTTATTTACACTTGATTTGCTTGCCATGCTTGCTTTTCAAACGTTGTCAAGTAAAAATATTAGTGTTGAAGTTCAACATGATCATGTTGGAAGTTCAGCGAACCATTATATTGCCAAAGTGCAATGCATGATAAGTTAATTCTTCTAAGAAATATCAGCCTTATTTTTTCAAGCTTTCTATAAATCACTGAGGTAACAGGTAATTTTACAGAGATTTGGAGTATGTTTAAATGATATGTAGTCAAAAACTGTGATACAAACTAGCTATCTCTCTGAAATCACCCAATTACACCTGCCAAGTCCAAGTGTTTTGCTGAAGTGGTAGTACCATGTGGTCACATGATTACCAGCATGTGACCCAGAGGGGGCTAAGAGTGAGCAAAGCTGCAGCTTCATGTCAGATCCCCCAAGGAAAATTGGACAGTAGGTGCTGAAGTCTTTACAGCCAACTTAGTCAAATTATCTGCTGTGAAAAACTCTTTTTCAAAACCACAAGAATCTGTGACATGTTACATGTAGTCTTTTAAGGATATCCACATGTCGGTAGCCATGTAGCTGTTTAGTATTCTGTGAGTTCGCAGCAATAATTGTATTACAAAAGGGAAACTGTTCTTCCTCAAGACGGTCATTTTGTACTTATTTTAATCAATATGTTTGGCAGTTAATCAGAAGAGGAAGATTAATTTAGCCGATAGAAAATAACTGGTTTATATTCACAACAAAACTCAAAGAAGTTCCAAAAGTTCAAAAATGTGACATGGAGAAACCTCAGCCTAACCGAAGGGAAAAGGGCATGAATGAATGGGAAAACAATAAGGGAAAAAGCTAACGCAGGGGAGGTGCATGATGGGGTACCAGCTAATACAGGGGAGATGCATGATGGGGTACCAGCCAATACAGGGGAGGTGCATGATGGCGTACCAGCTAATACAGCATGATAGGGCAAAAATATGATTACACAGCTGTTGTCAGCAAGAAAAATGTACTGTAGGATAAAGTTCTGTTGCAAGAAATTCATTAGAGGGCTAAAAAATTGTTTCAGTCAATATCTATCAATATTTAAGGAGATTAAATCTTTTGAGGCATGTGAACATTTTGTATTGAGCAGACAGCGTGTTTCTGGCAGTGCTGCAGTCATTCATTCAGATCTGTCCGAGTGGACGCACTAACACGCAAACACCCAGTAAATACTTCTAGGGGCACACTGGCTTTAGAAAGCATAAATTTATGAAGAAAACCATTAATTTGTCATCATTGTTGTATAAAATAAACATGTTTTACTGACACTGACAACGTAAGCAGGTGATTAATATGCATGATGATTCACCTGTATAACACAAACTATGGCAGTTTCAACATTGTATGTTGTGAATAATCAATACACATCAATATTTTCTATGTCAAAAAAAAGTTAATTTGAATGTAAAATACAAAAGTGTATCATCTCAGGACGTCTATCGTACAGAGCTTTGGTATCCAAAATGAGAGTTATTGTCTCAATGCTACAATTAAGGCCTTGTTGCTGTATGTGGTGGGTGTTAGACATAGTTTGCTTCATGCCTGACTTGTGAGACCATTTATCAAGGCACTGGCATGACACACAATGGATAATTCATCACTTAATGTCACACCTACTGTGTAGAATTCGTCAGGTTATTATGCGCCAACATTAATATATCATGTTAAATGAGACATACAGGCCACATCAAACTAAATGTTTCCTTTTCGGAGGATTCAAGCCACATGAAAATATATGTAGTGTGTAGATATGTGTTTACCTTGAGATAGAAGAACATTTCTGTGAGATATTTACACAGGATGTGCACACATGCCTGAGGGTCATGGGATGAGCTGTGGGGTCATGGGATGAGCTGTGGGATCATGGGATGAGCTGTGGGATCATGGGATGAGCGGTGGGATCATGGGATGAGCTGTGGCATCATAAAATGAGCGGTGGGATCATGGGATGTGCTGTGGGATCATGGGATGTGCTGTGGGATCATGGGATGAGCGGTGGGATCATGGGATGAGCTGTGGCATCATAAAATGAGCGGTGGGATCATGGGATGAGCTGTTGGATTATGGGATGAGCTATGTGATGAAATGAACTGTGGGTCATGAAATAAGCTGTGGGATCATGGGATGAGATGTGGGATCATGGGATAAACTGTGGAATCATGAAATGAGTTGTGGGATCATGAAATGAGCTGTTGGATCATAGGATGAGCTGTTGGATCATGGAATGAGCTATGTGATGAGATGAACTGTGGGATCATGAAATAAGCTGTGGGATCATGGGATGAGCTGTGGGGTCATGGGATGAGCTATGTGATGAGATGAACTGTGGGATCATGAAATAAGCTGTGGGATCATGGGATGAGCTGTGGGATCATGGGATGAGCTATGTGATAATGAGATGAGCTGTGGGATCATGGGATGAGCTGTGGGATCATGGGATGAGCTATGTGATAATGAGATGAGCTGTGGGATCATGGGATGAAGTGTGGGATCATGGGATGAGCTGTGGGATCATGGGATGAAGTGTGGGATCATGAGATGAGCTGTGGGATCATGAAATGAGCTATGGGATTATGGGATGAGCTGTGGGATTATGAAATAGGAACTGCCGAAAAGTTGATGGTAGAATTTCCAGGTTTACCCACAATGCAACGTTAACAGCCATCATCTGAAAATCTCTTAAAAAGGGGGCGTTTAGTGTGACATATATTTGACATGAGGGGCATTTACAAGACAGGATGCCACATAATAAGTTTTGTAAGTTTTTTTCTGCTCAATAAAGTAGATAATTTATGTCCAAGTCTTGCATTGTCAAGGTTGAAATAAAAGCTCATCATATAGGCAGGATATGCATTGATGACTGAGACACAGCAGTAGGAATGAACACGCATTTAGATTTCAAAAGATTCGTAGACTTTCATTTAGATATATCTGAACTTTTTTCAAGTCTCTGGATTCATTTTGATAATTAATTCAGATGTTTTGCCAATATTGAAAAACATATTGGACTGGAACAGTTGAGTAAATATTTATAACTTGATGCAGGATTTTGCAACAAGCAATTAAGTAAAAGGATAATCTACAGACGATGTGCACTAAACTGTTATCTCCCTATAATAGAGCTTATGTTCCAATGAATTGTTAATCGCATTGATCAGTCATTGATCCGGGATAATACGATGGTGGGAAGTTGTGGGTAAGGCCACCGAATCCAGTACTTGACATTTGTGGATCTTCCGAGATTATCTTGGATTATCCCAGATTATCCATGGATTAATACATTATTTCTTTGACAGAGGGTTGGCACCAGTTAAAAAGGAGGCAGTTTTGTTTCCGTGATATAATGCTATAGATGCAGTAGGGAACTGATCATGTTATATTGAAGTACAGTGTGACAAACATGCCTAGACATCAGCAGGGGCGTGAAACACGACGTGAAACACGATGTGAAACACGACATGAAACACGACGTGAAACACAACGTGAAACACAGCGTGAAACACGACGTGAAACACAACCATCTACTCAGCACCACAAGGTAGGTGCACAAAAAATGGTCCTGAAATCATGAAACATACATTATTTGATAATTCATTTCTATATTTTACACCCAAGTCTTTAACATAGTTGTTATCACCTGTTATTGGAAATGGTATCTAACTACTTAGAGTAGATCTATTTTCAATTGAATATTCAGATATGTCAGGATGATGAGGAAGAAAGATTGCTTTTATATTACATTCTTTATCTGTTGTCTTTTCACTGCTGTTTAATTTAGAAATCAATTATTGCCTGCCTTGCTGGGGCGTTTGAGCCATCGGACGATATGAGATGCATGACATATGCTGTGGAATGATTGGAAATAATGGTTTTGAAGTGGATTTTTTGGATGTTTATATCAGTCAATAACTTCATCACAGAAATATTCAAGTTGCAGTGATAGTTATAGAGAATAACCCTTCTCAAAGCCAGACATTAACTCTTATGTTCAAAAGATTCCACTGGCAGCTTCTGCTATTTAAGTTGACCTGGTCCTTTTAAGATATATCTGATGGATATCATTTCTCAGCTGTCCTTTGTGATCTTGTAGGTTTTCTTTGAGATTACTGTGATTGTGAACATCATAAGGTTTCCATCTTTACAGTTTTGCATCTGATATTTTGAATATTGCATATTGTCGGGAGAGCAGAATTATTCTATCAATATCCTCATGTCTAGTGACTGCTACATACAGGTATCTGTCAATATCTTCATGTCTAGTGACTGCTACATACAGTTATCTGTCAATATCCTCATGTCTAGTGACTGCTACATACAGTTATCTGTCAATATCCCCATGTCTAGTGATGGCTACATACAGTTATCTGTCAATATCCCCATGTCTAGTGACAGCTACATACAGGTATCTGTCAATATCCTCATGTCTAGTGACTGCTACATACAGGTATCTGTCAATATCTTCATGTCTAGTGACTGCTACATACAGTTATCTGTCAATATCCCCATGTCTAGTGATGGCTACATACAGTTATCTGTCGATATATCCATGTCTAGTGATGGGTACATACAGTTATCTGTCAATATCCCCATGTCTAGTGATGGCTACATACAGGTATCTGTCAATATCCCCATGTCTAGTGATGGCTACATACAGTTATCTGTCAATATCCCCATGTCTAGTGATAGCTACATACAGTTATCTGTCGATATCCCCATGTCTAGTGATGGCTACATACAGTTATCTGTCGATATATCCATGTCTAGTGATGGCTACATACAGTTATCTGTCGATATCCCCATGTCTAGTGATGGCTACGTACAGTTATCTGTCAATATCCCCATGTCTAGTGATGGCTACATACAGTTATCTGTCGATATTCCCATGTCTAGTGATGGCTACATACAGTTATCTGTCAATATCCCCATGTCTAGTGATGGCTACATACAGGTATCTGTCAATATCCCCATGTCTAGTGATGGCTACATACAGGTATCTGTCAATATCCCCATGTCTAGTGATGGCTACATACATGTATCTGTCAATATCCCCATGTCTAGTGATGGCTACATACAGGTATCTGTCAATATCCCCATGTCTAGTGATGGCTACATACAGGTATCTGTCAATATCCCCATGTCTAGTGATGGCTACATACAGGTATCTGTCAATATCCCCATGTCTAGTGATGGCTACATACAGTTATCTGTCGATATCCCCATGTCTAGTGATGGCTACATACAGTTATCTGTCGATATATCCATGTCTAGTGATGGCTACATACAGTTATCTGTCGATATCCCCATGTCTAGTGATGGCTACGTACAGTTATCTGTCAATATCCCCATGTCTAGTGATGGCTACATACAGTTATCTGTCGATATTCCCATGTCTAGTGATGGCTACATACAGTTATCTGTCAATATCCCCATGTCTAGTGATGGCTACATACAGGTATCTGTCAATATCCCCATGTCTAGTGATGGCTACATACAGGTATCTGTCAATATCCCCATGTCTAGTGATGGCTACATACAGTTATCTGTCAATATCCCCATGTCTAGTGATGGCTACATACAGGTATCTGTCAATATCCCCATGTCTAGTGATGGCTACATACAGTTATCTGTCAATATCCCCATGTCTAGTGATGGCTACATACAGGTATCTGTCAATATCCCCATGTCTAGTGATGGCTACATACAGTTATCTGTCAATATCCCCATGTCTAGTGATGGCTACATACAGGTATCTGTCAATATCCCCATGTCTAGTGATGGCTACATACAGTTATCTGTCGATATTCCCATGTCTAGTGATGGCTTCATACAGTTATCTGTCAATATCCCCATGTCTAGTGATGGCTACATACAGGTATCTGTCAATATCCCCATGTCTAGTGATGGCTACATACAGGTATCTGTCAATATCCCCATGTCTAGTGATGGCTACATACAGTTATCTGTCAATATCCCCATGTCTAGTGATGGCTACATACAGTTATCTGTCAATATCCCCATGTCTAGTGATGGCTACATACAGGTATCTGTCAATATCCCCATGTCTAGTGATGGCTACATACAGTTATCTGTCGATATTCCCATGTCTAGTGATGGCTACATACAGTTATCTGTCAATATCCCCATGTCTAGTGATGGCTACATACAGGTATCTGTCAATATCCCCATGTCTAGTGATGGCTACATACAGTTATCTGTCAATATCCCCATGTCTAGTGACTGCTACATACAGTTATCTGTCAATATCCCCATGTCTAGTGATGGCTACATACAGGTATCTGTCAATATCCCCATGTCTAGTGATGGCTACATACAGGTATCTGTCAATATCCCCATGTCTAGTGATGGCTACATACAGTTTTCTGTCAATATCCCCATGTCTAGTGATGGCTACATACAGGTATCTGTCAATATCCCCATGTCTAGTGATGGCTACATACAGTTATCTGTCGATATTCCCATGTCTAGTGATGGCTTCATACAGTTATCTGTCAATATCCCCATGTCTAGTGATGGCTACATACAGGTATCTGTCAATATCCCCATGTCTAGTGATGGCTACATACAGGTATCTGTCAATATCCCCATGTCTAGTGATGGCTACATACAGTTATCTGTCAATATCCCCATGTCTAGTGATGGCTACATACAGTTATCTGTCAATATCCCCATGTCTAGTGATGGCTACATACAGTTATCTGTCAATATCCCCATGTCTAGTGATGGCTACATACAGTTATCTGTCGATATTCCCATGTCTAGTGATGGCTACATACAGTTATCTGTCAATATCCCCATGTCTAGTGATGGCTACATACAGGTATCTGTCAATATCCCCATGTCTAGTGATGGCTACATACAGTTATCTGTCAATATCCCCATGTCTAGTGACTGCTACATACAGTTATCTGTCAATATCCCCATGTCTAGTGATGGCTACATACAGGTATCTGTCAATATCCCCATGTCTAGTGATGGCTACATACAGTTATCTGTCAATATCCCCATGTCTAGTGATGGCTACATACAGTTATCTGTCAATATCCCCATGTCTAGTGATGGCTACATACAGTTATCTGTCAATATCCCCATGTCTAGTGATGGCTACATACAGTTATCTGTCGATATCCCCATGTCTTCAAATGCTGCAAATTTTATAGTTTTCACAGAAATGATTAATAGAGCATTTATCACCTGCAAATATCTTAATAGATTTTCTTCAGCAAAGAAACATATCTTATGCTCTGACATTTGCTTATTATATCAGTTTATTGATTTGCATTCCTTTTTTAAATGAGTTATTAAATGATGTTTTAACACCAGTTAATGTGATTGCTTTATCAAAAGCCATCTATGTTATGGCGCTATCTATGTTATAGCGCCATCTTCCGCTTCTCTTCCCAAAACAAGTCTTATGAATGCATAATGTTGAACTACAGCATTCCCTGATAAATGACCCAGCCATGAAATCCCCCCCCCCAAGACTTCACCTCATGAAACCTCTCACCATAAAATGTGTGTTAATATGGCGTGCGTGTCCGGGTGCCACAGGATTGATCAGGCCGTCATCACCGCAGCCTTATTGATTACATCATCACATGTCAAACCTTCAGAGTAACAATAATTGTCCCATAATTTGAGGGTTTTTGCTTTATGGAGATAAATTTACATCTTTCTAACTGATTGAACATCCCAGTGGGATGGAGGTAGCATTGGTTTTTACCCCCAGTGGGAAGGTAGCACTGCCTCACACCCCCAGTGGGAAGGTGGGATAGAGGTAGCACTGCCTTATACCCCCAGTGGGAAGGTGGGATAGAGGTAGCACTGCCTTATTCCCCCAGTGGGAAGGTGGGATAGAGGTAGCACTGCCTTATTCCCCCAGTGGGAAGGTGGGATGGAGGTAGCACTGCCTTATACCCCCAGTGGGAAGGTAGCACTGCCTCATACCCCCAGTGGGAAGGTGGGAAGGTGGGATAGAGGTAGCACTGCCTTATAACCCCAGTGGGAAGGTGGGAAGGTGGGATAGAGGTAGCACTGCATTATTATTTTTACCCCCAGTGGGAAGGTAGCACTGCCTTATACCCCCAGTGGGAAGGTGGGATAGAGGTAGCACTGCCTTATACCCCCAGTGGGAAGATAGCACTGCCTTATACCCCCAGTGGGAAGGTAGCACTGCCTTATACCCCCAGTGGGAAGGTGGGATGGAGGTAGCACAGAGGGTACCTATAAAGGATACTGACAGAAAGTACCTAGAGGGTAGTTGCAGAGGGTACCTGCAGGGGTACCTCCAGAGGGTTCCTAGAGGGTAGCTGCAGAGGGTAGTTGCAGAGGGTAGTTGCAGGGGGTACCTATAGAGGGAGTTAGAAGGTACCTGCAGAGGGTATCAGCAGGGGGTACCTGCAGAGGGTATCAGCAGGGGGTACCTATAGAGGGAGTTAGAAAGGCACTGCAGAGGGTACCTGCAGAGGGAGTTAGAAGGGCACTGCAGAGGGTACCTGCAGAGGGTACCTGCAGAGGGTACCTGCAGAGGGTACCAGCAGGGGGTACCTGCAGAGGGTACTGTCAGGGGGTACCTAAAGAGGGTACCTGCAGGGAGTACATGCAGAGGGAGTTAGGAGGGCACTGCAGAGGGTACCTGTAGAGGGAGTTAGAAGGGCACTGCAGAGGGTACCTTCAGATCATTTGTTATAGGTAGATGTTGATGTACATGACATGAACAGATGGGAAACATTCTGTGCCTCTTGCTTTCAATCTAAACATTTTCTCGGGATGATTTGATCTTTCATTTCCCAGGTTGGTTCATTTCTTGGCTTGCCACAAGGGTAAATTGCAAGGTGAGAATGAACATCTGTACAAAAGCAAGTTGATTTTTTATTCTGTGCCATCTTGATTTTTTTTAGTAACATATTTATCATATATCATGATAAAACAGGCACATGTGATCTTAGATTTTTCACACTCGAAGAATCAAAAGGCATCAGGTTGCACACACATGACAGCTTAATCTTGGTGCTAAATTTGAATCTGCAAATGCTAGAATGCATGAAGAATATGTTAAATTACATTAAAATGTTTAGAATAAGGCAGGTTAAAAAAATATCTCACTTGTAATTAACTAAAGTATTAAAATAACTATAATACATGTGTCAATGACTTTTATTTTGTTAAGAAAATGAGAAATCTTACTGGAAAGTGCCTAATGGGCCTGGTTAGCAACAGGGGATGGACACCACAAGGCCTGGTTAGCAACAGGGACTGGACACCACGAGGCCTGGCTAGCAACAGGGACTGGACACCATGAGGCCTGGTTAGCAACAGGGGCTGGACACCACGAGACCTGGCTAGCAACAGGGACTGGACACCATGAGGCCTGGTTAGCAATAGGGACTGGACACCATGAGGACTGCTAGCAATAGGGACTGGACACCATGAGGCCTGGTTAGCAACAGGGGATGGACACCACAAGGCCTGGTTAGCAACAGGGGCTGGACACCACGAGACCTGGCTAGCAACAGGGACTGGACACCATGAGGCCTGGTTAGCAATAGGGACTGGACACCATGAGGACTGCTAGCAATAGGGACTGGACACCATGAGGCCTGGTTAGCAACAGGGGATGGACACCACAAGGCCTGGCTAGCAACAGGGGCTGGACACCACGAGGCCTGGCTAGCAACAGGGACTGGACACCATGAGGCCTGCCTAGCAACAGGGACTGGACACCATGAGGCCTGCCTAGCAACAGGGACTGGACACCAAAACAGAAATATAGATTTTTCATGGAATGGACGTATAATGCTGAGGTTATTGGAGATTTCATAACCTGTTTTCAAAATTATCATATCTCATAAACTGTTGACATAAACCCATCCATGACAAAGTGGATAAGAAAATATTCCTTGTCCCAAATAAACTACGATTGCAAACACAGAGCTTTGTTTCATGCGAATGTTATTCTGAAAGATTAAGATACCACAGTTAACATCAAGAATCTTGCAGTCAGGTCTAAGATTATGTGGGCCTATCAGACAATTGGCAAATAGTAAACATGTTAACTCCAGAAGATGGAAGCTGTGGGTGAAATAATCTAATATTTCTAGTGACATGCACAATATGCAGCCTATCTCCAACCTGATATTGGACAAAGGCTGCGTAGAATAGTGTAGGAAAACATGGGATAGATAAACTCGTTGGAATTCATGGGAAATATACAGAAACAGAATTGTTCAGATTCATTCCATTCTTCTTGTTGGAAGAATACAGCAAGTTTTTTCAGATACACATACATGTAGTTCAGATATAGGACAGAGTCTATTTATCCAAAACTTCCAATATATCTAAATCAATTGTTGGTATTGATGGGGTTGTAAAATAGAGAGGAGCATTGTCATGTCTAATGTATCATCATAACATAGGAACTGTAACGGATGATATAAGAATGTAGTTGATATATTTAGCTGATGCTGACATCATGACATCAGTATTACAGGTCAGTTGCATGGTTTGCATCAGCATTAATTTGACCTTTGACCTTTCATATGGTCCTGTCGTGGAAGGCCCAGGGAAGCATTTGATCTCCTGAATGAGTCTAAAAGAAAACATTGAACAAAAACCAAAACAACATGGCACATGTGGTGTGTGGAGTGTTTTGACTGAGTAAGCCAGTCCTTTATGCCTTGAAAGCCAGGCATATACACTGAATGTTTCAGGCAGCACGGTCTGGTGTTGATTGTTGGGAATAGGACCCAGGCTGCAAGTAGTTAAGTGTCTCCATAGCAACACTCTCCAGTTGCCATGGTGATACAGGTGCAGGGTTCTGATATTAAATAAAACATAAAACCCCATGTTTTAGATTCTGTGCTTATAACTCCTGCCAAATGTACATGATACATGTAAATTCTCTCCTACACTCTCACACTGAAGAAGCCTGAAGAAGGCTGAGGAAGTTTTTCTCCATTCTGGTCAGTGTTATTGGGAGTTTCTAATATCTGGACATTATCTGTGCTCAGCTGAGTGCCTCCAGACCACGTCTAGGGGATACCAGGATCTGGGTCAAGTGTTCCCTACCAGAACGCTGTGTTGATCATGCCACATTGGCGAGCACGCTTTGGCGGCAGCAAGGACACGGTGGATGATGAGGATTTCTCACACGGATTGCAAAGCGCGTTTGGGGTACTTTCTTTTGCTTTATCCTCTTTTTCAAGGTGAAAATTTCTGTCATGAATTGAGAAGTTGAAATAACCAAATTTTAAATCTTCTTTTTAATTTCATGTTACCATTTATGTACGTAATGCACTAAAAAGTTCCAAAATTTATGTTCAGAAGTAATGGTCAGTTTTCCAATGATAAGTTCTAAGTTTCAAGGCTTTGTCCGGTTCAACTTATTAAGCAGTTCATTATGCAGCATGTTAAGGCAACATCACATGAATAACCATAAAAGTTGTGTTGCTTCAGACTTTGAGTTAATTATCTTTGATGCCGTCAACTTATTAGAACAGAATAATTGAAAAAGTAATGGAAATGTTAATGGTGATACACAGAGAGGGATTGACTGCCAAGACACGGACGGATTGAGCCTCATAGCTAGCCACATAGACAGGGATGGACTGCCAAGACAGGGACGGATTGAGCCTCATAGCTAGCCACATAGACAGGGATGGACTGCCAAGACAGGGACGGATTGAGCCTCATAGCTAGCCACATAGACAGGGATGGACTGCCAAGACAGGGACAGATTGAGCCTTATAGCTAGCCACATAGACAGGAATGGACTGCCAAGACACGGATTAAGCCTCATGACTAGCCACATAGACAGATAACGTTCTTTACCATTGAATATGGAGTTGTATTAGAGTGCATGCAACTTTTGGACACTTTCCTTGGTTTATTCAGTCAAAACTTTAAAAGATGAAAAGAATTCAAACTCTAAATAAAGGTGTCGTTTTTGTTGTATTTTGGCCTGATTACTACCCCTGAAAATGGTTTCTCCACTTGAAGAAATAGTTCCAAATTTCCTTTGCTCTTAAATTTTGTTTATCTATGCCAATATTTTATTTATCAAGTCAAATTTATCATATTTTATTAAACTAAATACTTTTAAAGGAAAGAAATAAGTAAGAAGGGCAGTTGCGTGAAAGTTGATGATTTTTACCTCCTATTTTGCGTATTTTTCAATATTTTGTTTCCAAAGTTGAAAGTTTGATTCCCCTATTATATTGATATATGAAAAATATTTTGAAAAAAAAAATTGATATTACCAACAAACTAAAAACCAAAATTAAATATCTTAAAATGAGTTTAAATAGATTTAAAACCAATTTTGAAGCAATTAAAAAAAAAAATTAAGCTGATTGCACTTTTATCATTTTTGGATTCAATGCAAAACAAATTTATTTGGTCCAGTAAGAATTGGCCTTTCTTGGGATTTAAAATCAATTTGCTTCATATTTTGATTGACAATATGAAAAGCAATAATATATTTAGGAACTAAAAAATAAGAAAAAATGACCCCTTAACTTTTTCAGCATCAGAAACAAAGATTTTTTTGTCTTATAATATTGTTGACTGAATTTGAATATGAAATTAATGTACCGTTAATAAATAAAATTCTTTCCATCTCTTAAATTGATGCCATTGAAATTTCCCTACAAGCTGAATGTAACTGGTCAATGTAAACATATGCGATTTAGTTTCATTACAAAATTACAGATTGATGTTCAGTCATAAACGGGACGAATCAATACCACAATATATGACAAAACTTCAGGTCACACAATTATTATCACATCAATATACATTCAGATCCATTAGAATATTACATAAAGTCAGTATGGAAATGTTACAAAATGATCACACACAGCCAGTCTCACCATAAAGCCAACTCAAACAAATAGTTGAAATTGAATTTTCAGTTATTTAATTTCAATCTTTTCTTAAAGCTAAATGTCAACTTGATAGATATGATTTAATATGAATCTCTCATCAACCTCTTATGATAGTGAGTCAGGACTGCAGGGTAAAGACAGCCTGTTGTGTTACAACCCAGAGAAATGTGGACTGGCGCTGTGATAGAGATAAATTCCGTGCTAACTGCTCCGACATAAACTCTACCTCCTCACAGCAGTATAGACTCTTTACTTATGGTTAGCCAACACCTTAATGTGACTATAGGGATTACAAATGTCAACTGATAACTATATGTCATTTAGGGTCAAATGTGAACATTGCAACTTTTTTTATAAAATAGAATGATTACTAGGATTGATTGAAATCATGTATGAACTGACATCAAATCTCTTATTAAATTGTATAGATGTAAGTGCTTCAATGATTTTCTTGGCTATTTTTATGATATCTGAACACACAGACGAAAAGTCACTGCTTGACTTTCAATATTTGCGATCCACTGGGTGTCTCTTGTGTCATGCACAATGCATGTTGGGATAGGTTTGCAAGAGCCATTTTCTGGGGTGGTAATTAGGTGGAACCACAACAAAGATGGCCGCTTGGTTTGTAGTTTGAATTCTTTTAATCTCTTATACTTTTTGTTAAATTAACCAATGAAAAATTGTCAAATGAACTCTAATACATCTCAAGGCAACTTCATATTTGATATTAAAAGATGCTAACATGTTAATCACATTTATAACATTCTGACAGGTCCTGAGAACATGGCCAGATAAAGTAGTACCAGATGAATACACCCGTAATCTGGGTTGGCCAGAAGTAGTACCGCTATTTGCGTATGCCTCTGGTGGACAGTGTGATGACAGCTTATATGATGACCACCTTTTTGTATGCTGTGAAAGGACTACATTAAAAATTTGGCAACATGCACATACAAGAAAAACCTATCTCATTTGTAATCTTGATAGGAATTGAAAGACAATTAAAATCTAATAGCTATCATTGAGTTGTCAGGTAGGCTGCCAAGTTGAATAACATGACAAATATTAGCTAATTAGAATCGTAATAACAATGAAAGAGGCAAATTCAACATGTAACATGCATTTTGATTGGCTGAAATATAGCCTCAGTTTAAAACTTCTGAAATAAAGCAATGTGATGGAGTCTGCCCCAATATTGGGTACATTACTTTTACCACATTGATTGTTTGCAACCGGCAAGGCTAGGTAATATCTGAATGATCATTTATGAGGCATTTTGCAGGCATTTCCAGAAAATGTATCTGTAATAATAAAAATTTTGTTAATCATTGAAATTATATTTCAAGATGGGCGCTAGTTTAAATTAACACATTCAAAAGTGACCAGCAAGATAGCATGACATTAGAACGCACAGAATATAGGTTTTTTTCCGACTGCTGACTGACATTTCAACAGTTGTTGAAGATATAAACAATTAGAACCAAGAAAATGGATAGATTTGATCAAAACCTTTATATATTGATATTGCAGTTCATTAATGTTAAATTTCTGTTGCTCATTGTGAACTGTGTGGGGCCTGTATGGCTTGTAGGTGCGGTTGTTGGGAGGTTATAAGTATGATGTAATGATCCTCAGGTTGTGATAGACACAGTAACACATGGCCTCCCTCTTGAGGCACAACCATTCACCTGAGATACATGCTTCTCACTGCCCCCCCATGCCTCATAGTGTAATGGTTGCTCCTCTACCCTGAGGCCTTCTCACCGCCCCCCATGCCTCATAGTGTAATGCCACCCATCTGAGCCACATGTCGCATGGTGTGACAGGAAATGTGGCTCAATGCCGCCCATCTGAGCCACATGTCGCATGGTGTGACAGGAAATGTGGCTCAATGCCGCCCATCTGAGCCACATGTCGCATGGTGTGACAGGAAATGTGGCTCAATGCCGCCCATCTGAGCCTCATGTCGCATGGTGTGACAGGAAATGTGGCTCAATGCCGCCCATCTGAGCCACATGTCGCATGGTGTGAGAGGAAATGTTACACAATGCCATCAATCTGATCCACATGTCGCATGGTGTGACAGGAAATGTGACTCAATGCCATCAATCTGAGCCACATGTCGCATGGTGTGACAGGAAATGTGGCTCAATGCTGCCCATCTGAGCCACATGTCACATGGTGTGACAGGAAATGCGACTCAATGCCGCCCATCTGAGCCACATGTCGCATGGTGTGACAGGAAATGTGGCTCAATGCCGCCCATCTGAGCCTCATGTCGCATGGTGTGACAGGAAATGTTACTCAATGCCGCCCATCTGAGCCACATGTCGCATGGTGTGACAGGAAATGTGGCTCAATGCCGCCCATCTGAGCCACATGTCGCATGGTGTGACAGGAAATGTGGCTCAATGCCGCCCATCTGAGCCACATGTCACATGGTGTGACAGGAAATGTTACTCAATGCCACACATCTGAGCCAAGTGTTAGTTCTTTTTTTAAAAACAGTTCCGTTTAACATTGACAAACCAACTTTGTCATATTTCACAAATGTATAGTGAGTTGAATATGAATTTTTGTCGAGAACTATTTGTGTAAAGCTTTCAGTTATGGGATACAGATCTGTGATTCTAATCCAAGCTTTTGATGGGAAGATTTTGGGTCGACAAAACTTTCAGAATATAAAGACGAAAAAGGCAGCTGACTGACCCAGTGGCAGGAGAATGACAGATCTCAGGATTAGAAATTGATTTTCTGAGGTTAGCCAAAGAAGGCAAGGGTCAATCAATGACACATCAAAGTAGAGGTTATCTGGAGAAAATGAACAGGATGTTTAGAGAAAGGGATACTTTTTATGTTACACTTCTGAAGGATGATGATTTATGACATAAACAAGATGGAGTTTCTCAAGTATTTCGTGAAATTAGCACATTTCTCAGCAATAATAAAGGATATGACACATCTTCATTGAAATGAATTGATAGGAGAACTGCAGAGTTTTAAAGACCTTTGAGTAAAACTTGTGGAGAATTGATTTCTTCAGTGAGCCTTAACATGCTTAAGGGTGATTACAACATTCGACTTAATCCATTTCATGATGTTGTGATCAGTTCATATTTGCATGTTAACAAAGTTCAATGTCTTCTTAACTACTTTCTGGTTGTAATAAAAACATGCTCAATGTTGGGCTCATGGCCAACTTACTCTAAGTTTGCAATCCATGATTAAATCTAGATTTATGGACACATCATTTGAATATTTCTCTGATTGTTTCCTGGAGATGTTCATCTTTTTCACATAATTTCAATATGAATGAAAACTAATATAAGCTTACAAAATAAACCCATCAATTCCTTCATATTCTCAAGATTTCACCCATGCTTTGCCCATACCCATGATTATGTCCATACCCATGCCCATACCCATGCCCATGCTTTGCCCATACCCATGATTATGTCCATACCCATGCCCATACTCATGCCCATGCCCATGCCCATACCCATGCCCATGATTATGTCCATACCCATGCCCATACCCATGCCCATACTCATGCCCATACCCATGCCCATTCCCATACCCATGCCCATGCCCATGCCCATATCCATGCCCATACCCATACCCATACCCATGCCCATATCCATGCCCATACTCATGCTCATACCCATGCCCATGCCCATGCCCATGCCCATGCCCATACTCATGCTCATACCCATGCCCATATCCATGCCAATGCCAATGCCCATACCCATGCCAATACTCATGCCCATACTCATGCCCATACCCATGTCCATACTCATACCCATGCCCATACCCATGCCCATGCCCATACCCATGCCCATACCCATGCCAATGCCCATATCCATGCCAATGCCAATGCCAATGCCCATGCCCATGCCCATACCCATGCCCATGTCCATGCCCATGTTCATGACCATGCCTTTCTCTGTCTTGTTCTCACTGTTCATAACTGTGTGAATTAGCAAGGTGAAGGTCGGAAGAAGCCATCCAATGAAACATCCCTTTACATATAAGACAAACGGTTGAATTAATTATTTTCTGCTCAGTTCCACCCATTATCTCGAATATAAACTTTTAAAAGAGTTTTGAATTCTCTGAGATTCTGCATCTAAGCACTACACAGAATATCAGAATCATGTTCTGTAAAAATTCCTGTCAGTTAAAAGTGATTGTTGTTATTAAGCAGTTGGGGACATCAGAAGTGGTGTTACTCAGAATAGAATCTCACAATTTGCGGGATAATCATCCAATTTTTGCTTTGACATTTACTGATAGATTCACAATTTAATTCTTGAACTTTACAAAATATTAATTGGGTTTTGAATTATATATATTGCTAAATACATCTTTAAATTTGAGCAGGTAAGGGGAAAAAACCTTATTGAAATTTACACATGAAAACCTTTTTAAATATTTGGGAATGAAGAAAATAAACTGGACTGAAGGAAGTATTTGAAATATTTGAGGGGAGATTTAGTTTAGGAGTAGGTAATGCTGAGCTGCAGGGGTAGCCTCACTGCTGGCATACAACAGGAAAGGCCAAACCTATCTCATAATTAGCTTCACAGAATCAGCTCTTAGTTTCCAAAATCATTTTAATTTAGTTTGCTCTTCATACATGTAACAAATACTTTAATTTAATTATATGGTTAATATTTTTTTTGGTAAAATAATGTACTGAGGTAACACATCCATGCAGAGAATGGGTGAATATTTGTGAATCTTTAGCTCACATGCATGGCCTAAGTAAAGCATGGCTTTAGTAAGCATGTTTAAGTGAGATGAGTTACGACGTACGAGACAGAGGCAAAACGTCTGCCGAGTACCAGGTTGCTGGCTGCTCCTCTCCCCAACTAGCAAACTTTGTGCTCATTATACACGTCGGAGGATGGGACTGCCAATAAGACTCGCCCTACCCTCACACACCTTGGGAAACAATCAACTACCAGGTATTATATAGCATCTTCCTGGGACACCCATTGATTGTTGATACATCACTCAAGAGAACAGTGGCATTGATATGGTCGCGCTGGAGGGGAAATTGTGAAAAATGGAGCGAATTCAAGGATGTTTTACCACAACTTATGAGAGGGTGCAGGGGGCATTTGAGAGTTGCCTGGAAAGGTTTCGGGTAGGTGAAATGCAAACATGTCTGCAATCTCTCGCTTACCTTGATCACTTCAACATGGCAATTAATGACTGTCTATTAGAGGTTTTCTGGTAATTTCAGTGTTACTTTGATAGCTGTAACTGAATCATGTCAGAAATTGTTATTAAAATATTTAGGAAATAAAGAAGTAGTTAATTATTCTGAGCATTGTTCTGAATAATTAGAGGAGCATTTCTGAAAATACATAAATCTACACTGACCTAGCTGGCAGATAGATAAAACACACACACACACACACACACACACACACACACACACATACACACACACACATATTGGCATATGTATTATTATCCAGGCAGCAAGACAGCTTTCTGATGGTGAATGCTTATGGATGCTTTCATGTATATGCCTCTGTTATAAATGAAATGGCCATTCATTCATGAAAGGTTTTTTTAAAAATACAATGACATGTATCACTTGTAGATTCGTACAAAAGTAGTGTGGCCATTTGTGAAGCAGAAATGAAGAGAGGCTGAATATTCCAGAGTCGATGTGACATTGCATGTTCTCAGCCCACATCCAATGTTAATATATTCATTGATGCCATGTCTACAGTGGAGTATGGAGTGCAGTTTTAGTGAGCTTTGTAGAGGCACATAATTTCTCTACAACCTGTACATTTTCAAAAAGGTTTTTTAACATGCTGTCATGCCGATTTTCTGCCAAATATGGGTTTCGTCTCCCACTGAGGCTAGATAATTGACCATTAGACAAGAATTATCAATTTGAAAAAAGAACATGTTGATTGATTCTATAGGATGTCAGAAATTCCATAATTAATTGAGAAAAAAAACCCATTGTTCCACTGTGGACTCATCAATGAAGCCTCATAGAATGGCTACAGGGGCAGAGACAGACATGCACGGGTTATATGCCTTGTTCATGAAAACTTTAATTGTGCCAACAAAACTTGAGCAACATAGTAGACAAATATTGTAGTAGAAGAAGTCTCACAAAAATACATGGCATAGGACACAAAAATACATGGCATAGGACACAAAAATACATGGCATAGGACAGTAGGAGAACCTTCACCTGCCCATGTTGCTGCAGTATTATGACATTATGACTATGTGGCATCCAATTTGAAGGTCAAAGTCCAGATAGGGAATTTGATAATTGAATTGAGAATTGATTAGACGTTTGTATTGTTTGTGAATTGATTGGATGATTGTGTTGTTTGTGAATTGATTGGATGTTTGTGAATTGATTAGATGTTTGTGAATTGATTAGATGTTTGTGTTGTTTGTAAATTGATTGGATGATTGTATTGTTTGTGAATTGATTGGATGATTGTATTGTTTGTGAATTGATTGGACGATTATGAATTGATTAGATGTTTGTGTTGTTTGTGAATTGATTGGATGTTTGGATTGTTCATGAATTGATTGGATCTTTGTATTGTTCATGAATTGATTGGATCTTTGTATTGTTCATGAATTGATTGGATCTTTGTATTGTTCATGAATTGATTGGATCTTTGTATTGTTCATGAATTGATCGGATCTTTGGATTGTTCATGAATTGATTGGATCTTTGTGTTGTTTATGTTTCAGCTGCTGATGGGAAGTGGGTCAAGCAGCGGAGAATGGGCGCGGTCACCGCCCCCCAATGCGCACATCATCTACAAGATCGGTATCTACGGATGGAGAAAACGGTGCCTTTATCTGTTTGTTCTGATGCTCATGATCATCGTTATAATCAATCTTGCCCTCACCATCTGGATCCTCAAGGTCATGGACTTCTCAACAGTGAGTATTCATTTCTCAAGTCTACAAAGTGAAAGCTCTGAGAAAAGATGCTGAGGTCAACATAGTGCCATGAGATGTATGGTATATATATATATATATATATATATATATATATATATATATATATATATATATATATATATATATATATATATATATATATATATATATATATATATATATATATATATACATATACATATACAAGTATATTACAACACACTGGTATGGGGATGGGGCAGGGTCTATGAATTAGATCAGAGAGCAGAGTGTAAGTGCACTTAACAGCCTGCAGCACAGAGGAAAAGACCTACGTCATTAGGTCAGATATCAACCAGTGCAATGTATTTAGTATTAAGGAACCAGGCTTTAGCCATGTATACTATTATTCTTGACACCACAGATTATTACAGTACCGATTGTGACATTTGTCACAAGGTATCTAGTTGTTATCTTTATTCAGGCCACTGACATAAAGATGGGGCAGGGGTCTTGATATTTAGCAGTGTCTTTGAATTAGATGAGAGTGCAGAGTGCAAGTGCACTTAAAAACCTGCAGGCCAATTGATTGTGACATTTGTCACAAGGTATCTACTTTCAAAGAGTAATTGTAGAATGTGAAAATTATGTCATAACTGGCCTTGATCACGTGATGAAATGGGAAGAATGATATGTGGGTCATGATGCACAAGTTTCCAGGTTTAACATCACAGTCAATGTCCAAAAGACTCAAACAGGCTCACCTCAATGTACCTATTTGCATTAGTTAACATCCTTGGAAAGCTACCAAAAATTCTGAAATACCCTGGTTACTCTGTATTCTGAGAGTAGTATGAATGAGATACCTATGACAATAGAAAGATTTTGTGTTTCTATTACTGATCAATGTATTGCATTGATGTCCATAGCTGGAGGAAACAATATTCACACAAAGCCTTGAGCAGCATTTGATGCCTGTTCTCCGAGGAGCACCTTCCCTTCAATATGTCAGAATAGTGGGCCCAGATTTACAAGTCACTTTGTAAGCAGATTCCAAAATATGGTCATGAAACAAACAGTGGACATCTCTATCTTATGAGCTTAGCAGAGGAGCTGGCTTTTCACACGGCAAAACTGATCTGGACTTTCCAGAGTGTTCAGATGTGAGAGCAGCAATAATTGGGGCCTTGGTAAGCAAAGGAAGGTTTTGTAATTCTTGCCTCTGTTGGGGCTCTAACATAAAATGGCAGAGGTGCCATTGTGAGAGGGGAGTCTGGCAGGAGGCAATAGTCACATCTGAAAGAGAGGCAATGCCAAAACGTAGCCTCAAAGCTCTGCTTTGCTGTGTTAATAGGTCCAATGTAATCACACCATAAAAAATCCTGGTGATTACTTGATGTTTTTCTGAGTCAGAAAACATTTTTCTCACTCAATGCATGTGTCTAGGACTAGATAGGAGACTATATTTAGCAACTCCATATAGGTAATTTGTATGATTGACCAGACAAAAAATAACAGCTCTCTCCCACAGTGTATCCTAAGGATGAAATAATACAGTTGTCTGGGAGCTCCACAGAGGGTCGAGGTGTCCGGTCCTGATTAGGTAATGTGCAAGTGCCCACATAAATATAGATAAATGGTTGGCCCTGCCACTGGGCCTCTATATATCATAAAATGACCTGCCAACTTTGCGCTAAAATGATGAGACCAGACAGACAAATATGTGGATGCACGGCACGTTGTCTCCAGTGTGAAAAGTGAAATGATCAGACCTGATATAAGATCACAATTTTTCTTAATATCCTGGTAAAATAAGTGCAAAGACTTGTCAGAAAGGTCAGAGATAGTATCAGTTGCTTTATTGTAATGCTACAGTTGTTGAGATCAGATTCCACAGGGAAAGTACCCGTCATTGTCTTCCGTGAATCCATTGTATTTATTCCAACATATTAAATTCTTTAAGCCATAGTAACATTCTTCAAGTACAACTGAATATGTTTATTAAATAATAACAAAATTATAATCACCAAATTTATTTTTATTCAGAAGTTAGCGACCATGGCCCATTATATTCAGGCCATCCCTGTTTAACATTGCCTATACTTGGCATGGCTATTAGCTCAGGGATAAGCAAACACTTGGTGATATGAAATACACCCAGAATGCAACAGCCAGAAGATGGGAGGGCCACGGAGATAACTTCATCATAGAGGCAATTTTGTGTCTTGATTTGCCAATAATGAGGATTTGTAGCATGTCGACACATTCAACATGTGCACTATGATCAGATGTCTTGATTTGCGAATAATGAGGTTTTGTAGCATGTCCACATATTCAACATGTGCAGTATGATCAGATGTCTAATTGATATTTCATGACACTGACACTAACACTGACACCAACACCGACACGCCTGTGAATGTCTCCTGACAATGTAAAGATGTCAGCTGCATGGTAATGTGTAGCAAATTAGATTACATCTGATGCTTTGTTTTATTGGAGTCCATCTGCACCCTTGCTGTCAGGGGAAAATGAACTGCAAATCAGATCAATAGATTGCGATTTGCTGAGGTATTCCAAGACAAAGTTGGGTTGTCACTCCTTGGTTTAGCCATTATTTTCACACTGGTTATCACAGCTACTTTGAAGGGTTGCAGCGTGGCTTTGAAGCTAGCAGTTAGCAGATTCTTTTACAGTTTATGAGACAGCCCCACTTAGGAGCCCCTGAGACTGAAATGAAGTGCTTCCTCAGGGTCTGGTCCAATACCCTGGTGTGTATTCACTGCAATCATCTCCCTATTTTACAGGAATTTAGTCAGCTTAAAAAAAGAGGTATTTCTGTGCTGAGATTTAACATCGATAATGTAAATTCATACTTGCATACATGATGGATGTCTTCAAACTACAACCTTTTCATAATGGGCAGGTTTATGAGTCTAAACACCTGTTTAACACAAGTATGCAGTATGCATCAGTAACTTACCTACACATGCTAGTTTAGCTGGCTTGGCTAAAGTGTTAAAAACATGATATTGTCAGCAACAAGAGTGAGTTTTCAATTCCCTTTCCTATGTCGTGCTAATAAATGGTGATCCTGTGATGCTGTCTCAGAAATATTTTGACTTGTCATTTTGAATGTGGGAGGGAAACAACAATCTGTTAGAAACATCTTCCTCTATATAATGTTTGACATGTTGTTAATTATGAGTTGTCATATTTCTTGATAAATGAAACCTTTTGCTTGGCAATTATTTTCCTTTTACTATTCACCCCTGCTTTAAATACTCTCAAATCCATCGCCAAAATGTCAAGATTCGCAAAATTTAGAAAATTATCATTTACAGAATGTATCACTTGTCATATCTATAAACATATTTCCAAAATGTTTTCATGTGCAAATCATAACAAGGAAATTTTCACAAAAAGATGCTGCAGATGTAACATATTCATCATTATAGAGGGAAGAATGATTAGCATGAGAACATATTTCCTCAGATATAAAGATTTTGAGAAAGAAATGTTTCACTTCTAATTTGCAAGAAATTATGAAACTGACTGCATTGCCTAGAAGATAAGCTTATTATGAATTGCACATCTACTGTCATATCTCTTAATAAATGAAACTTTTTGTTTGGCAATTACAATCAGAGCATTTTCCTTTTACTATTCAACCCTGCTTTAAATACTCCCAAACCATCGCGAAAAATGTCAAGATTCACAAAATTTTGAAATATATGACATTACAGAGGGAAGAATAATTAGCATGAGAACATATTTCTTCAGATATAAAGATTTTGAGAAAGAAATGTTTCACTTCTAATTTGCAAGTAATTATAAAACTGAGTGCATTGCCTAGAAGATAAGCTCTTTTCTCTATGTACTAAGTACTCTGATAGAAGATAATGAATGCCACACGATTGCTTCTAAATGAGATGAATAAATAATCTATTGAAACATGTTTCTATTTTACTTTGCAGCATGGAATGGGGAAGTTACGAATAGTTGAGAGTGGAGTGCGGGTAGAAGGAGACACAGAGTTTCTTAAAGCCCTTTATGCATCACATATCAGGTCCAGAGAGGTCAGTGAGGTCAACTCTAACTCGACTAATAACTTTCTTCAAGATGTTAAGTAAGGCAGAATAAGAATTGCCTTCTAGTGTTCTCCAATCACCAATCTGCAAAGCCCAGATAGGTGATCTGGAGGGGTTTGTGGAACATCCAAGGTCTCTTTTATTTCAACTAAAGAAAAGTTTGGTGGAGTTGATAAAGCTCTAGTGAAGTAAAAAGTTGGCAGCTGCAAAAACTAAGGTAAACGTCCAAATTGAACCCGTTTCAGCTGCCGTTGAAACGGGTTTGACTTTGTTTTTGCAGCTGGCGACTGATATCAAGTATTTATATTTTCTTTATTTAATGTCATCCAAAGAATAATCAAGCTTTTTGGGAGATTTTAGATATAATCATACATAAAATATGCATTATCACTAAAAGAGTTGGATATTTTAAAAATCTCACGCAAACAGGATTATACAGAAAAAGCAATACTCTCAAACCTCTCCAGATCACCTATCTAGGCTTTGCTGATTGGTGATTGGAGAACACTAATTGCCTTCTAATTCATGATAAGTTTTAACAGATCTAGTGCCTTGAATGATCTAATGAGTTTAAATATAAAAAACAGTTTTCACACTGATCTGATATTGACAAATATTGTCTGCATTCAGGAAATTCTGCAAATGATGTAATGGTAACACTGTGTTGGCTTCACCAAAGTTTATTTGTTTCTTGTTATTTCAGGATGCACCATTGTACATTGAATCATCAAGAAATATCACACTAAATGCCAGAGACAGTGAAAATAATATCAAAAACAAATTTTTTATAGGTAAGTCAAAACTTTTAAAGGCAAGTCAAAATCTCATGATGTTACCAAAAGGGAATTGATTCAAATGAAAACAGGGCACAGGGATCAAATGAATTATTCCCCCAAAAGTACACAGAAAAATATCATATGCAGATTTCATATCTTATATCATCAAATAAATAGAAATGTGACCGGTATGCTTGGTGACCAGTGTGCTTGGTGACCAGTGTGCTTGGTGACCAGTGTGCTTGGTGGCCGATGTGCTTGGTGACCGATGTGCTTGGTGACTGTGCTTGGTGACCACTGTGCTTGGTGACCGGTGTGCTTGGTGACTGGTGTGCATGGTGACTGGTGTGCTTGAAGACGGGTGTGCTTGGTGACTACTATGCTTGGTGACCGGTGTGCTTGGTAACCGGTGTGCTTGGTGACCAGTGTGCTTGGTGACTGGTGTGCTTGGTGACTACTATGCTTGGTGACCGGTGTGCTTGGTGACCAGTGTGCTTGATGACCAGTATGCTTGGTGACTGGTCTGCTTGGTGACCGGTGTGCTTGGTGACTGTTGTGCTTGGTGACTGGTGTGCTTGGAGACCAGTGTGCTTGGTGACTGGTGTGCTTGGAGACTGGTATGCTTGGAGGCTGGTGTGTTTGGTGACCAGTGTGCTTGGTGACCGGTGTGCTTGGTGACTGGTGTGCTTGGAGACCGGTGTGCTTGGAGACGGATGTGCTTGGTGACCGGTGTGCTTGGTGACCAGTGTGCTTGATGACCAGTATGCTTGGTGACTGGTCTGCTTGGTGACCGGTGTGCTTGGTGACTGTTGTGCTTGGTGACTGGTGTGTTTGGAGACCAGTGTGCTTGGTGACTGGTGTGCTTGGAGACTGGTATGCTTGGAGGCTGGTGTGTTTGGTGACCAGTGTGCTTGGTGACCGGTGTGCTTGGTGACTGGTGTGCTTGGAGACCGGTGTGCTTGGAGACGGATGTGCTTGGTGACCGGTGTGCTTGGTGATCGGTGTGCTTGGTGACCACTGTGCTTGGTGACCGGTGTGCTTGGTGACTGGTGTGCATGGTGACCAGTGTGCTTGGTGGCCAGTGTGCTTGGTGACCGGTGTGCTTGGTGACTGGTGTGCTTGGAGGCCGGTGTGCTTGGAGGCTGGTGTGCTTGGAGACTGGGGTGTTTGGTGACCAGTGTGCTTGGTGGCCAGTGTGCTTGGTGACTGGTGTGCTTGGAGACCGGTGTGCTTGGAGACGGATGTGCTTGGTGACCGGTGTGCTTGGTGATCGGTGTGCTTGGTGACCACTGTGCTTGGTGACCGGTGTGCTTGGTGACTGGTGTGCATGGTGACCAGTGTGCTTGGTGGCCAGTGTGCTTGGTGACCGGTGTGCTTGGTGACTGGTGTGCTTGGAGGCCGGTGTGCTTGGAGGCTGGTGTGCTTGGAGACTGGGGTGTTTGGTGACCAGTGTGCTTGGTGGCCAGTGTGCTTGGTGACCGGTGTGCTTGGTGACTGGTGTGCTTGGTGACCGGTGTGCTTGGTGACTGGTGTGCTTGGAGACTGGGGTGTTTGGTGACCAGTGTACTTGGTGGCCAGTGTGCTTGGTGACCGGTGTGCTTGGTGACTGGTGTGCTTGGAGACTGGGGTGTTTGGTGACCAGTGTGCTTGGTGGCCAGTGTGCTTGGTGACCGGTGTGCTTGGTGACTGGTGTGCTTGGAGACTGGGGTGTTTGGTGACCAGTGTGCTTGGTGGCCAGTGTGCTTGGTGACCGGTGTGCTTGGTGACTGGTGTGCTTGGAGACTGGGGTGTTTGGTGACCAGTGTGCTTGGTGGCCAGTGTGCTTGGTGACCGGTGTGCTTGGTGACCGGTGTGCTTGGAGACTGGTGTGTTTTGTGGCAGATTTCCTCATCATGTCTCAGACTTCATCAGACATGTTTTTCCCATCATCATGATGCAATGCAGCCATCTGGTGGATTTTTGTTATTGAGACATGTTATCAATGAGTAAACATTGATACTTAGCTGACAATTTCAAGATTTAATGATGGAATTTAAACTTCGAGGAAGTCGGCCCCAAGCTATTTATTATTCATTTTCTTCATGCATCAATGTCTTAGATTTGGTTCCCTCTGTGAAAATTCATCAAATTTAAATTTCACAGCAGCAATCAAGTGTGTTGAATGAGTCCTCTCGGGCCAGTGTACCACCATGTCTGATAAAAAAGCAAAAGAAATGAAGCTCAGAATTTTAATCATTACTCTGTTGACAGGCAAGACCCTACTGTGTATCTGGTTTTAAGTCTACAAACTTTGGGTGGTGTCAGGTCTCATTCCTTCATGGTGTCAGGTCAAGTCTCATTCCTTCATGGTGTCAGGTCAAGTCTCATTCCTTCACAGTGTCAGGTTGTCTCATTCCTTTACGGTGTCAGGTCTCATTCCTTCATGGTGTCAGGTCTCATTCCTTCATGGTGTCAGGTCTCACGGTGTCAGGTCTCATTCCTTCATGGTGTCAGGTCAAGTCTCATTCCTTCACGGTGTAAGGTCAAGTCTCATTCCTTCATGGTGTAAGGTCAAGTCTCATTCCTTCACGGTGTAAGGTCAAGTCTCATTCCTTCACGGTGTAAGGTCAAGTCTCATTCCTTCATGGTGTCAGGTCAAGTCTCATTCCTTCATGGTGTAAGGTCAAGTCTCATTCCTTCATGGTGTCAGGTCAAGTCTCATTCCTTCATGGTGTAAGGTCAAGTCTCATTCCTTCATGGTGTAAGGTCAAGTCTCATTCCTTCATGGTGAAAGGTCAAGTCTCATTCCATTATGTTGTCAAGTCAAGTCTCATTCCTTAATGGTGTCAAATCAAGTCTCATTCTTTAATGGTGTCAGGTCAAGTCTCATTACTTAATGGTGTCAGGTCAAGTCTCATTACTTAATGATGTCAGGTCAAGTATACAATTATTTTTTGTTTCTTTCTACCATTTTGAATCATTGAATTGGTTGAAGCATTCAACATCAGTGAGGAATATGCTCATTCAATTGGACAATTAAAAACAAATTGAGCATGCCTGTCATAACAGTGACTACATTATGAAGTGTTTTTTGTCATTCAGTAACTTTAAACTTTTTAACTTTAAATTAAAACTTTATAACTGTTTGAAATTTTTTTTTTTTTTTTAATATTGTCCTATTTCTGCAGGTGATCAAAGAATTGATTCCTATGCAAGCAAGTTTACCATCCGTCACACTACGGGTACAGTCCTTTTTTCTGCTGATGACCGAGAGGTCTTTATTGGTGCTGAACAAGTTAAAATTGCAGGTAATGCACAAAATTCTACCTCTTTCTTGTAAACTTTTTCTATTTTTTTTTCACGAGAAAACCCTCTCTCTCAATACAATTCAGTGAAAAATATATCAAAGCAAAGAGTATGTTATTATCCAAAAGTAAATTCTCCAAATGTATATGAAATAAACATGCCTTAATTTGGTCATAGATTTGGTTAAGAATTACATAAAAATTAGGTTGCTGAGTTGCTAAGTGTGGAACATAATATGTGTATATAATATACCTACATAATTTTCTTTTCAGGCGCTACAGGTGCTACTTTTTCCAGTTCTGTCCAGACGCCCCTTGTCAAACCTCAAGCCTCCACGCCACTAAGGTATCATATGCCTCTGTCTATCAACTTCCAAAATCATGGCAGTAAACTTTATTAAAACATTTCATATAACAGTATTTTAAGATAATTTTTTGAAGATTTTGTACAGATTTCACATTTGGACTTATTGAGATATTACACCTTTAGCACACTTCTTACCATTCTGGTGAAGCTGGATTGGCTTACAGGAATAAATAATATATTACAGGGGTGGGAGAGCTATGAACCAATCTGGTCAATGATCGCAACATATCTGGGCGGTATGACGTCATACCATTGTTCTGAACCAATTCTGAACCAATCTAGGCGGTTCTGTTACATAACGACTTTTTTTATATCTCACAAAAAGCATCAAAATCACATAATAATTATCACAAAATTTAACAAATTTCATTACAGTTGAGCTATAACAGTGTCTTATTAATAATAGTGTAAATTTTATGATAAATTTATAACGTTTTTACGGAAATATTTGTGCCCTCAAGTCAGGAATTACCCCTTGTTATGCAATCTTAAACTGGGGCACATTCCTGTGTTAAAATTACGTAAAAATCTCATTAAAAATCAGTTTTAGATTATCATGTGGTTATATATGTAACTGATGAGCATGTCATTTTCTTTTAAAAATGGGTACGATAGTCGATATATCAAAATTAAAGAACACAACTTTTTCATTCTCGCTATTGTCAACCATACAACAACGGTCAAATACCACTCAGATTGGCTGCGATTTAGTGCACAGATTGTTGCGATTGCCCAGAATGACGTCATTTGCACCCAGATCAGTCGTGAGCATCCAGAATCACATGATTTGACCAGATTGGTTCAGATTTAGTGCACAGATTGGTTCAGAGCTCTCCCACCCCTGAGTTATAGAGGTATTCAGCATTAATCCTGTAGCATCCTGCATAAAAAGCATATTTACATGCCAACATCATGACATTTTGAAGTTTAACAGAGAGTAATAAGTTTAACAGAGAGTAATAAGTTTCACTCTTAGCATAGATATCAGATGGGTTAACATGGGTAGAATGAACTTTGTTTGAACTCAGATGAGGCTCAAAGTAGGGTAGCACTGTTGGCATCATTCTTGCACTATTCAAAGGAAAATACCTTTCATGACATTATAAGCATATTCTCATACTCTTATGGTGTCAGTTTACCTTTCAGTGCCTCTACGATAATACTCCAAGTGCAGTTTTAAAAGGCAGCTATAAATTGATTTCTTATTCAAATAGATCTTACAAACAATTACTGGAGAACATCAACTTAAACAGTAAAAAGACATAAGATATTTTATTTTAAGATATTTATATTTCAAAATAAGATATTAAATAGCTTAAAATATTGGTGGTTTCAAAATTAACAATATTAGGTATTTCCAGAAATTTTCACAAACATTGCAAAAAAGCAATGATCAGCACAGCTCTGAGGCCACAGGCCTATGTTTTTATTCCTAAATTCATTGGAATTCATATATATATAATAGTTTGATCTTTAAAAAATATGAAAATCATGATAATGCAAAATAAAAATAAACTGGTCCCATTCAAAATCAAATATCTCAATGAAAAATGGATATTTCGGCTTGTATTAAATGCATAATGATTCATTTAAACTTTGAAGATGTCCAAGGTTAGGAAATAAAAAAATTGTACTAAAATAAAAATATGCATGGTTATTGCGTGACCATATTGTGTTATGCAGCAACTATTCGTGACCAGATGCATGACTGAATAGATATTTGTCTCCAATGGTAAAAAAATACATTAATGACATCCATTTTCTTCTCTCAGGAAAATCTTGTCCAAATTTTATTAACATGTTTTTTTTTCATAAGACAATATACATGTACATACATTTGGGAGTAAAATACTGAAGTTAGGAACAGTTTTTTGGTTGGATTTGGATTTATTTAAAATGAGACTTAATGTTTTGTATTTGCAGGCTTGAATCCCCAACAAAGAGTGTATATGTATCTGGTTCGAAGGGTGTTTATCTGAAGGCTCCTGTCGGCAGCATAACATTAGACAGTTTAACAGACATTAAAATACACTCCAAAAACCAAGCTGTAAGTTTGATCAGATTTCATGTAAAATGGATAGAATTACTCATTGAAAAATATTTGGCTGTTTGGACCTGCAATATAAAAAGGAAGCCATATGTATCTTTTTTTTTTTCATTTCAGATACGTTTAGATGCCAAGAATATTACAATGAAAAATCTTCTCATTAGCACACCACAGTTTGATGGTTTACCATACCCAGAAGTCTACCAGCTTTGTATTTGTGGAAAAAATGGAAAACTTTTTCTATCTCCAGCCAGAGGGAGCTGTCAAGCTACAAGTTCTGTCTGCAATTAACAGTTGTGACAAAATGTATAATTGGTGGTTTTTGACTTACTCCAAAGATATTTGATGATTTGCCTCACTCACCACACACACATACACACATACACACACACATACATACATACATACATACATACATACATACATACATACATACATACAAATTACATACATACACACATACATACATACATACATACATACACACATACACACATACACACATACACACATACACACATACATACATACATACACACATACACACATACACACACACACACACATAGAGTTTCTAAAGATTCAGCTAGAACTGATTATAACATATCTGATAGACTTTCCAATGCTATGGGTAATATCAATCTAAAGTAATTGTTAAATTTTGGACATGAAATAACACTGTTCTGTTAAAAATGATGTTTTTTACACACTTGTATAGTACCAAAGTTGTTTTTTCACAACAAAAAGTGAAAATATATGAATATGTATGTATTCTGACATTTATAGATTTTTCTAATATAAAAATAATGCCTTGTTTCCATTATTCCCATCAGGATCACTATTATACCAATAATAGGACCCTTAAATGGCCTGGCAATGCTGGGCGGAGATGTTTTCATGATTAACTTGCAGGAAATTGAAGCTTGGCATAAGAATTAGACAATCATGTGCACACAATGATTTATAATTTATCGCGAATGCTAAGTTCAGAAATTTAAACATGCATTCTATCTATATATTGATCTTTCATAAATGTTTTATTCTGAAAGATTACAATGGCATAATGAAACAATAGTGACATTTCCATCGTAATATTGACATATTGTGTATTGAAAACACCTTAACATGGCCAAAAATTTTGTTTCCCCTTTTGATGGCACATTGAAAATTAATTTGTATGATCATTAATTTTGTCTTCTCTGTCATCAGCCTTCATTACATAAATGTACACCATAGGGAACCTGAAAAGCTAAGATAACACCTAAATCATTTGACCAATGCAATGTCAATTCTTCTTGAGTGATATATGCAACTTAAGGGATGAGGAAGTGAAATCACAACCTTGGATGAGAACATTTCTAATCCATGTATAAATTTACTTCAATGACCTTAAAGTGTGGATATTTCTGTTTTGAACCATCTAATCCTTACATTTGACATTAAAAAAAACTTACCCTAGTTAATTCATGGATATATATATTTCCACCCAAATCTAAGAACACTTGTTCAAAAATCAGAAAAATCTGTGATCCTGTCAAGGGAATTATGGAAATGAATTGTCCCACAGAATACTTTATTAATTCTGTGCCATGTTGGGTGTGACATGTAGTTATATGAGCAATTGAGCACCAGGGGGCACACAATTTGTCAATATTCTAGGCAAAATATTCTTCTTATTAAAAGGGTGTTCTACCACTCAATCGGACTTGTTCTCATTTCTCTTGGAACCCAAATTTTAACCTTAAAAAGGAAATATTGTAAAAAAGCAATGGGTTTAAGGTTTGAAGGTTCTTAAAACGCCCAAACCTATTCTTATCATGATGTACACATTACAAAGTCAAGGGTCGTGCACACTCCAGGGTCTTGCACACTCCAGGGTCCCACAAACTCAAGGGTCCCACACACTCCAGGGTCCCACACATTCCAGGGTCACCCACACTCCTGGGTCACCCACACTCCAGGGTCACCCACACTCCAGGATCCCACACACTCCAGGGTCCCACACATTCCAGGGTCACCCACACTCCAGGGTCCTGCACACTTCAGGGTCCTGCACACTCCAGGGTTCTGCACACTCAAGGGTCCCGCACACTCAAGGGTCTCGCACACTCCAGGGTCCCACACACTCCAGGGTCACATACATTCCAGGGTCACCCACACTCCAGGGTCCCACACACTCCAGGGTCCCCACACTCCAGGGTCACCCACACTCAAGGGCCCCACACACTCAAGGGTCCCACACACTCCAGGGTCATGCACACTTCAGGGTCCTGCACACTCCAGGGTCCCGCACACTCAAGGGTACCACACGCTCAAGGGTACCACACAATCAAGGGTACCACACAATCAAGGGTCTCGCACAATTGGTGATGCTGCTTTGGTGTCAGACATGGTCAGCTCCAGAATTTTATGTGCCAGACTGGCCTATGGATATGTATTGAGAATGCTTGATATAAATCTGCTGTGTGCATCTCAGTTGCTGATCCCTTTATTATTATAATTGCACTCTTGAGAGTCATTCAGTAACTTTGAACTATATGCAAGATCTGACTGGTCAAGTCCACCATTCCATGTAAACTTCAATAATGTCAATGCTCAATATTGACTTCCCTGTGTGTTTTGTAAATTGGATGATGTCGATTCAAGATTTAAGATAAAATATTCATAATTCTCCCCTCTCTCTAATCATGCTAATGTTTACACACTTTCATTTCTATTCCCCCACTGCTTGAGTAAGTATGGTCATGTAGTGACCTCTAGTGTCAATTTTGATTTGAGGTTACCCCAACAATATTTTATTACGCTACAAAATGAATTAAAAACAAAATATTTTCTCTTATTACAAAACATTATCAATTATAAATAAATGTCAAAAGTGATAAATCATATGTTATATATACTGTAACTAAATTTAACATTTATTTATATCTCTTGAAAAAGATATTTCTAGGGGGACATTATTCTTCTTGATATGAAAGCTGAACTTGAAGAAGAAACTAAAATCTTGTCTCTTTAGGCTTAAAAGATACAGCTTTGTGTCGTTTGACAAACATGAGGTAAACAAGATTTTTGTACACTTATCAGAAATAGCTTAGCTTAATGCTCTTGAACTTGCAGGTTGAGATTAACGTCAAATCGATTGCTTTTCAACAGATCATGAGTACGAGTTCCAAGACAAACAAGTGAAATCCTCTGTCTCTGCAGCCTGCTCAGTGAATCTTTTCCCATATACAGGGTCAAATTGACTTGAAATCCACTTTCCATACACCAGGCACTGTCCATCATATTCAAATCATGACTGGTAGAAATTGTTCTCTGGTAACAGGATTTTAACAAGCCATGCACTTCTCTTTTCAATATGAAACGCAAGGCTTTTCAGAAAAAAATGTCTTTGTTTTTTCTTGATCTCAGTATCGTTTCGCCATTGTTCTGAGTTTGTGCATTCAGGTGAAAGTGGGTCAGTCTAATCATAGGAGTGACAGCAAGGATCAAAAGCTCCACAACGCAGTGGTGCTTATGACGTCATACAATGTTTGTCCCTGTTTGTAGTCATGACTTGGACTCTTTTGAAAGCAATTTTCCATTGCCAAGTGTGATATCAGATAAAAAAACTGAAGAAATAACATTGCAGATAACGCACAGTTATTTATGTATTTAGAGACATTATGATTGGGAAAGGTGGTGACACAGGAAGTAAGTGCAACAGTTAATCGGTGAAGGTCGAGTTCATTTATACCCAAAGTCATCGTCAAAATAGACTTGAAATCCTTTGATTTTAGAAATACCATGCACTGCCCATCCAATTTAAGTCCCGACTCTGTAAGAACTCGACTTCCGGCAACTAACATTCAAAGAATTATGTACCGTTTAAATCAACTTAAGATGTCAGCCCTGTTTGAAAATATTTCTTTGTTTTTTCTTGATCTCAGCATCGTTTCGCCATTGTTTACGAGTTTGCGCAAAGATGTGAAAGTGGGTCAGTTTATTCACAGGAGTGACAGCAACAATCTGGAAACTCCACAACGTTGTGGTACTTCTGACGTCATATGATGTTTCTCCCTCTGTGTTTCCATGACGTCATCACTTGGACTCTTCCAAATGCCATTTCACGTTGTCATGTTTGATATCAGGTGAAAAACTGAAGAAAAAACACTACAAAATTCACACGGATTTGTATTTTTAGACAGTATGACTGGGAACGATAGCGACATGGTCATAACTGCAACAGTCAATCGCCGGAGGTCGAGTTTATTTACTGGGGAAACTTCAATATGATGGGCAGTGCGTGGTGTTTCTGGAAACATTGGATTTCAAGTCTTTTGAAGATGAATATGGGATCAATTTTAACTAAACCTACTCAAAACTAATTGGGAAGAATTTCCAAGCAATAAATATGAATTGATAATTTTATGCATCAATGGGCAAAGATGATGTCATCTTGAACATTTTGTCATCATGCACTTTTTTCTTTGTTTACATTTTGTAGGAATGTATTCATACACGTGTGCATACATATGCAAATTGGAATCTAACCTAATTTGGTTGAAAGTTTATGCTTGACCAAACTGATGATTTGCTGCAAATGGCAAAGCTACATCATCATAATCCTTGTCACTGATTGTTTGATGACTATTTTTATGCCACAGAAGGGATAGTAATGTGTTCACTGATTATTTGACAGAAAGTCCAAATCACAACTGCCAACATATGATATATTGAGGTAGTATGTTTATATTGTGGACATGAATATAGAGAAAAGCATGATCAAAGATAATGGAATGGTCATTAATTGGGCATTTACATTTTAAGTGCATGAGAACTTATAGAAAAAGAAACAAGCCCTTGAGAAGTTACTATAGAGAAATACAAAGAAGGGCATAATATTTTAAGATGTATTTTATCTTTTAACTATAAAAAAATATTGATGGCATACTTATATTACACAATGAAAAGTAATCATTTTAATATTGATATAAAACAATTAAAAATTAATATCTTTTCAAAATGTTCATAACTTTTAAGTCACAATTGTAATTCCTTGGACTTTTGCAGGTTGGCAGAGTTTGTCAAGAGTGATGACACAGTTGGTCTCCAGAGGGTGCTGCAGTCGGGAATGTGGAGCGATGATGAGCTGAACGAAGCGTTACTTGTGAGTGCCCGCGAGGGTAATGTGACATGCTATGAGCACCTGGTGAGGAGTGGTGCATCGCCGCTGTATACAACTTACAGCCAGAAGAACGCGATGCACATGGCACTGCAGCACGGAGGAGGTTCACCACATCTCATCCGCGCAATATTACAAACCTCAGGCGATTTACTCAATCTGCTGGACTCTACCGATAGCTTTCAGATGACAGCTTTGAGTTACGCTGCTCTCCAAGGAAACACAGAAGCTCTGCATCAGATTGTTGAGGCATCCAAGGGCTTAAAAGAGGGCAACCTTGTGAGGGAGTGTCTGGACTGGGAGAGCAATCACCCGCGGGGCACGCCGCTCATCCTGGCATGTAAGCAGGGCCACAGGGAAGCAGCCAGATATCTTATATCACTAGGTGCCAACGTCAATCACAGCGACCGCGGCTGCACCACACCACTCATGGTGGCAGCACAGAAGGGACACGCTCCATGCATCAAACTGCTGCTGGAGGAGGGTGCTAAACAGAGCATCAACCACAGTGACATGTGCGGCAGAACGGCTCTTTTGTTTGCTGTTCAGGGTGGACACTGGGAAGCTTGTCAGACTCTCATCCAGTATGAGGCAGATGTCAATCAAGTGGACCGTGCCGGGTCATCGCCGCTCATGTGGGCGATATCTAAGGGCAATATGGGCATCATGAACATGCTGGTAGCTTCACAGGCAGACATTCACTGGACCAATGAGGATGGATCATCCCCGTTTCTTATGGCTATCAAGAGAGATGAGTTGGAAATGGCACAAAAACTAGTCAAACTCGGAGTCGATGTAAAACAAAAGTGTCGAGGACGGGACACAGCAGTTCATATTGCTGCCATGAAAAGCAATAGTAAATGTCTTCCATATTTACTAAGCCATAATTTTGTGCACAAATATGATATAAATGTATCGAGAAAAGATGAGCGGACACCACTGACACTAGCCTGCGAACGCACATATTTATCTAATGTTAAAACTCTTTTAAAACATGGAGCCAACCCAGACTTGCGTGACATGGGAGGGTCGGGGTTGCTACCCCTGGTCAGAGCTATTAAGGTCTCCATGATCTATCCTATAGAGGGCACTGAGGTAGTTAAGATTCTACTGAGGTTCGGATGTGACGTGAGACAGACGGAAAGCACGTCCTTGACGTTGGCATGGGGAGTGGAGTGTAATTATAATCAGACACCAATGTTTGAGCTGGCTTTACGCACCGGACTCATGCCCATAGCTAAGATGTTGTGGTGGGCTGGGAGCCTTCAAGGACTTGCATATTCCTGGCATGAAAACAACCCACCCTGGAACTCTAGCTTTGTCAGTCATCCTGTCCACCCGTTTGTCTTCACTGCAGAATTTAAAAAGAACGCTCTGACTTTTTTACGCAAAAACGTGAACCAGCCTCGAAGTTTAAGCAACGCCAGTATTATTTGCATCCGCTGTGCTTTGCACTGGAATATTCCACAGAAAGTTAAACACTTAGGACTCCCCGAGGCTATCCAGGATCTCATCAATCTTCCAGAACTTGACACCATTGATAAAAGCAATAGGCAGACTCTAAGCGGGGATGACTATTTGGAGGTGGATGAAGAAATCCTGAGTGACATGACAGAGACATCCGAATCAGAACATTCCGGAATATTTGATGAGGAGAGAATGAATGACTTCGGGGAGCGGCTAGTTTCTGGTGTTCCCAGGGGCATTCTTGCTGGTTACTCCTCAGAGACAGACAGCTCTGCAAGTAGCGAGTAAATATACCTTAAAAGATGCACCACCAAACATTACCATTGTACTGACAAATTAGAGAAATCCTCAGGTAGCAAAATGTATCTATATTATAAGGTCTTCACAGTTGGGATTTGGGACATAAATCTTCAACATATACAGTTGTCATTTATTGTTTGATTGTCACTGCCATTTTTCTATAATATTTATATTGTGATTTGTGGTATGTTAATGTTAGGATGACAGATACTGACTCTATTTTGAGATGTTGATTGTTACTAAGATACCAACATGTGAGAGGTCACTGTTTCATTAATAAATAACCACAGCATCATCATGACGTCATTGCTCCTTCAACCACATGAAATAGTGCATCATTATGACACACCAAAGCTAACTAAGAAGGTAACATATAACTGTTCAGAGGGGATCAATGCTTATACAGAAACACACACTGTCCGCCAGAGGCACACGCAAACTATAGGTTCACCACATCGCCCTCTGGTGGAGTTTGACAGAAACACTTGTATCACAATCACTGCCCAATAATACAAAAATATGTCTGTTTGGAAGATATCAAAATGCCATATTTCTTTTGATTTTCCAAAATGTTTGACAAATTTAAGGATATTTGCAAGATTAATTGACAAATCTAAGCACATTTTTAGCTCTGCTGAGACTTTAGCTCGCAGAGCTTTAGGAGGGGGAAAATGTCTGTCGGTCTGTCTGTCCGTCTGTCCGTCCGTCTGTCAACATTTCTTTAAAAATCTTCTTCTCCAAAACTACCAGTAGTACATCTTTCATATTTTATATAGAGGTAGATATATAGTTGAAGATTCAGATTCCTTCAAATCTTAGTGATGTCACCATTGACCTTAGTGCAGTGACCTTGAGGTCACAAATTTTGTACTGAGCATATCTCAGCAACCACTTAATACAGGATATTAAAACTTGGTATGCAGAAATGTCATATGTTAAAGCTGTGCCTTGTCATACAATTTTAGTCATGTGACCTTTGACCTTGACACATTGACCTTGAATTCAAAATTTGTGAACATGCCACATCACAACCATCAGAAGTGAATAAAAAACACTTCATATCTGTTATGGCCTGTTGCAGCAAAAAGCGCAATTCTAGTTAGCATGGGGGTCAAAAAATAAATTTGGTCTTTTTCCTTCAAAACCTATCAATTTATTTACCTAAATATGTCTATTTTATGAAAAAAGTATCTAGGAGACAGTTTACTAATAATTGTTTCCACAATTTTCAATACCGTGATCCAAGGTTGAGAAAATTGGGGACGGACATTACAAGATGCTCTAATGCCAGTACCAATTCCAGTAACATTAAAACAGTACCACTTGACTTTTTTTTCAATGTGAGTAGGGCATAGATGATAAAATCAACAAAAATACACTTACTCCTAATAAATTTTTTACATTTTTTTACCAATAATTGAGCTATTTTCATAGATTTGAACGAATTATTCTGCTTGAAATTCCATTACTCATGTAATTTGGACATATTCTCTGTAAAACTATGTTATATCATAGCTGCAGACATTAATTGATGATTAACACAACTTGCAATGACATTGCTCTTCATTCATCTTACTGATAACCAGTCATAATACATGCTTTGAGTGGGGACGGACATTACAAAATTGTCATAATTTTTTAATTGATAAAAACCTTTTATTTCTATTAGATTAATAACTCTCATCAAGTAATTTGACCATTTCTTAGTTAAATATATCATAACAAATCACATTTGCTTATGTTTGAAAAACTTTATTAACCATCACCAGGCACATGGGTACAACATAAAGACTAAAAGATCATGTCAACAATTTTATAAAATATATGATACCATTGATTCATTATTATTCAAGATACTCAATCTAAGACAGTACACAATTCATACTCAAATACAAATAATCTTTGCATGATCATATATACATTACATCTACCTTAGTCATGATATTACTTGGGGATGGACATTACATTTCACATGTTACTTATTTTTGTCTTATCAAGTGAGATATACCACCCCACTTCTAAGTGTCTCTCATGGATTGTCTCTGACCATTATAATGATTGTAGTTTGGTTCATTACCCCAGACTATAGTTCTTCATAGTGTCTTTCTGTTCATCATTAAACTCAAAGAAGAACCTGAGTCTACTTCCTGTCTGCGACAACTGAGGCTCTGGGCACACAAATAGAATCCGTTTCAGTTCCTCTTTACTAGTATCATCCGTGTCAGCTTCTTTGTACATTCCAGATTTTGTGACATTTCTCAAGAACCTCACTGTTGCATGTGTCTTTGTGAGGGATTGAACAGCTGCCACATACAAAAACTGTCGCCCTTTTGCCGTGTCCACAGGTATCGCCACATAGGCTCCTAGTTTAACCTGTGAATTGGCAGTCCTTGGCTTTTTGGATGCTGGCTCCTTTTCCACACATGACTTGCGTTTTTTGCGCTGGGTAACTTTAGCTGATGGGACAGGAGTCGCAGTTGGCTGAGAACTTTCAGCCATTTTTCTTACATCAGGCTTAAGAGTTTGGGCTTGCCAGTCATCTATGTACATAGCATTTGCACACAGATTCTCTCCTTTGATACAATTGATGCAGTAACAAGATAATACCCGGGTCATGATTTTAAGGCCAGTCTCTGTACTTTTCACACTGTGCAGTTTTCTTGTTCCAGGTAATGTTTTTACAATTCTCTCTGGTTTGTTTCTATCAATGTCCTCTGAGGTGACATGGATGAATGTACGGTGGCTGTTGTCATACTGGGATCTCCTGTAGCTGTAACTAGATGCACCTACACTTGAAAGCTCTCTTTGAAAAAAATCCGTGAGTTGCTCTGCAGACTGAATCTCCTCATTACCAAACAGTACACCTTTGTATGCTTTAGATTTTACCGTACCTCCTAGTCCATCACATGGTGATTTCCCATGTGAAGTTTCAAAGTAATTCCGTGTAACTGGGATTCCATGATCTTCTGGAAACATGCTGATGCTTGCAAATGATTGAGCTCCTTTATATTGAGCGGCACATCCATCAGTCCACTCATGCACATGGGAGATTTGCATTTTCTTGCCTAAATGATCCAATGCAATCTTTTCAAATGTGGACACAGCATATGAATCATGTTTGGTATCCTCAGTGATTGCAATAATGGCCTCCTTGTTTAGCTCACGTTCACCATCATTGTTCTCAGTATAGTAATAAGCCATCATTGGGTGAAGGGTGAGTTGTTTTTGATTCCAGTTGAAGGCTTGGATTTCTCTTGCTTTCCTGCATGTGTAGTTCTCAGCAAAGTCCATAATAAGAACCACTTCATCTTTCTGTAGATTCATGACAGATTTTTGGAACTGCTCATGTTGCCATGCAGCTCTGAATTTGTGTCCTGCATGTTTTTCTAAGTCCACACACAATGCATCGACTAGATTTGGGAATGTTCCAGACATTTTCATTTTTATCAAACGGCTTTTCTATCATATAATTCATCAAAAAATAAAGATTTCTATTATTGGTTTTGGTCAAACTGATAATTGTTTGAATGAATATTAGTTCTTGTGCTTGCTAATATATGTTTAAGTATTATAACACCAATATAGCATTATATACAGTGATGAAAGTCTTCAGGAAATAACCTGAATTCAGGTTTTTTTCTTCAAATGTGAAATTCAAAATGGTTTGAACTCAGTCTGAAACATCCAAAAATGACATTTCTGAAAGGGGGTAGGGGTATCTTCAGGTTATTTTTTAAGGGTTTCAGGTTTTTTCCTGAATGCAGACTTTCATCACTGTATATAGAGCCATCTATGAGCATAGTGTCTCATAATGTGAAATGGGCATAATATGTAATGTCCGTCCCCCCTTAAAAGCTGTTTTTGGCAGTACTTAGTTTTCTAATCTTCCCAATCTAATATAAAAATTTCTTTCCTAGAGTGAAGTTACATCCATAGGCTACTAAAAAAACAACATTACTTTCTGTATATGAAACTTTTGTGGTCACAAAAGCAATTTTTTTCCTATTTTGGGTGTTATTTTAGTAAAATTGCAGTACATAACCATGATCTGTATGAAAATGACAATACAAGAGGACATTTTTTATCAAATAACATCTTAAACTATGCTACCATTGAATATAGGTCTGCCTGTGCCATTTACAAGAGAATTTAATGCTGCAAGAGAGAGTACTAAAAAGGCTTCCAGGGGGGGACGGACATTACATGGGGACGGACATTACGGGCACTATATATCACTACTGGCTGAATTTAATTCTGGATATATCTAAACAACTATAGTTTTAATTAAGTCATATGGCACCATGGTATATATGCATAGTGAGAAAAATATCTGCATGCTTAAATTCTGGATATGGTGGGCTATGGCTAAAAGGGACGGACATTACGACCATGCAACTTTGGATACATTTTTTTGTTGACAGAAAGATATTCCACTTCTGGCACTTAAATTGTTGACATTTTCTTGTTAATAACTCCCTTAGAGAATATTTAAACCAAAAATAATGATTACAGGTCATATTTAAACTTATTTAACACTCCTGATAACATATTCCCACTAAAAAACCTAAAAATCATTACAGAGGTCAATTTTTTTTTTAAATGTGGTAAAAAATTACTAGAAAAGATAGCCTAAATCTGAAAACAGTTTTAGAAACAATATAAAATTATGCATGAAGTTGTATCAAAGTAAAAGACAAAGCTCCATCAGAAAAAAGAAATGTACAGCTTTGAAAAAAGTGCATTTTTGTGATGCTAACACCATTACGCCCTTTTTGACCCCTTTTTTGACCATATATGTGCCATTTTCTCAATTTTCGATATTTTTCCTCACTTTAAAAAGCTATTTTTCAGTTAGATCAGACAAAAACCTAACAATTTGAACTATAATTTACTTAAAACAAGCCATTCTTTAATATGAAAAGCCACCATTACAGGTGTTTTCAGCAAAATTGCGCTTTTTGCTGCAACAGGCCTTATATACTAACACTATGTTTAAAAATCTTCTCCTCCAAAACTACCAGTAATATTTGTTTCATATTTAATACAGAGGTAGATAGAGAGTTGAAGATTCAGATTCCTTCAAATCTTAGTGATGTCACTATTGACCTTAATGCATTGACCTTGATGTCACAAATTTTGTAAGGAGTATATCTCAGCAACTACTTATAAGAAGAAATTAAAACTTGGTATACAGAAATGTTTTAGGTCATAGCCGTGCCTCATCATACTTTCTCAGTCATGTGACCTTTGACCTTGACACATTGACCTTGAATTCAAAATTTGTGAACATGCCACATCATAACCATTAAAAGTGAATTAAATGCACTTCATATCTTTTATATACCAACACTATTTTATACAGAGCTAGATAGAGAGTCGAAGATTTAGATACCTTCAATTCTCAGTGATGTCACCATTGGCCTTAGTGCAGTGACCTTGATGTCACAAATATTTTAAGGAGCATATCTCAGCAACCACTTACAAAAAGAAATTAAATCTTGGTATACAGGAATGTCTTAGGTCATAGCCCTGCCTCGTCATACTTTCTTAGTCATGTGACCTTTGACCTTGACACATTGACCTTGAATTCAAAATTTATGAACATTCCACATCATAACCATTAGAAGTGAATTAAATGCACTTCATATCTTTTATATACCAACACTATTTTATACAGGGCTAGATAGAGAGTTGAAGATTTAGATTCCCTCAATTATCAGTGATGTCACCATTGAGCTTAGTGCAGTGACCTTGATGTCACAAATTTTGTAAGGAGCATATCTCAGCAACCACTTACAAGAAGAAATTAAATCTTGGTATACAGGAATGTCTTATGTTAAAGCTGTACCTCATCATACAATTTAGTCATGTGACCTTTGACCTTGACACATTGACCTTGAATTCAAAATTTGTGAACATGCCACATCACAACCATCAGAAGTGAATAAAAAACACTTCATATCTGTTATATACTAACACTATGTTTAAAAATCTTCTCCTCCAAAACTACCAGTAATATTTGTTTCATATTTAATACAGAGGTAGATAGAGAGTTGAAGATTCAGATTCCTTCAAATCTTAGTGATGTCACCATTGACCTTAGTGCAGTGGCCTTGATGTCACAAATTTTGTGAGGAATATATCTCAGCAACCACTTATAAGAAGAAACTAAAACTTGAAATACAGAAATGTCTTAGGTCATAGCCGTGCCTCATCATACTTTCTTAGTCATGTGACCTTTGACCTTGACACATTGACCTTGAATTCAAAATTTGTGAACATGCCACATCATAACCATTAAAAGTGAATTAAATGCACTTCATATCTTTTATATGCCAACACTATTTTATACAGAGCTAGATAGAGAGTTGAAGATTTAGATTCCTTCAATTATCAGTGATGTCACCATTGACCTTAGTGCAGTGACCTTGATGTCACAAATTTTGTAAGGAGCATATTTCAGCAACCACTTGCAAGAAGAAATTAAATCTTGGTATACAGGAATGTCTTATGTTAAAGCTGTACCTCGTCATACAATTTTAGTAATGTGACCTTTGACCTTGACACATTGACCTTGAATTCAAAATTTGTGAACATGCCACATCACAACCATCAGAAGTGAATAAAAAACACTTCATATCTGTTATATTCTAACACTATGTTTAAAAATCTTCTCCTCCAAAACTACCAGTAATATTTGTTTCATATTTAATACAGAGGTAGATAGAGAGTTGAAGATTCAGATTCCTTCAAATCTTAGTGATGTCACCATTGACCTTAGTGCAGTGGCCTTGATGTCACAAATTTTGTGAGGAATATATCTCAGCAACCACTTATAAGAAGAAACTAAAACTTGGTATACAGAAATGTCTTAGGCCATAGCCGTGCCTCGTCATACTTTCTTAGTCTTGTGACCTTTGTCCTTGACACATTGACCTTGAATTCAAAATTTGTGTCACTTCATATCTGCTATATACCAACACTATGTTTTAAAATCTTCTTCTCCAAAACTGCCATTAATTTATGTTTCATATTTTATACAGAGCTAGATAGACAGTTGAAGATTCAGATTCCTTAAATTCTCAGTGATGTCACCATTGAGCTTAGTGCAGTGACCTTGATGTCACAAATTTTGTAAGGAGCATATCTCAGCAACCACTTATAAGAAGAAATTAAAACTTGGTATACAGAAATGTCTTAGGTCATAGCCCTGCCTCGTATCACTTTCTTAGTCATGTGACCTTTGTCCTTGACACATTGACCTTGAATTCAAAATTTGTGTGCATGCAAAATCTCACAACCATTAAAAGTGGAGCAGACTTGAGCAGATGATGATTTTGACCAATCAAAATGCATGTTATCTTGATTCTCATTGGCTATGTTATTCAAAATGGCAGCCTCCTTGACAACTTAGTGATAGCTATTAGATTTTTTAAAAAATCATGACAAAATGGAAAAAGAACTGAGTCTAATGGAAAATAGATAGAATTAGACCTTAGAAAATACAACATCTTGCCTACTTTGGGATCTTGTATGGAAAATCATAACCTGGTTGCTTGTTGTACTTAATCTCAGTTCATGTGTTTTCATTCAAGTCAGCAGAGCTATCAACCCATGGGGTTATGTTTTACTGTGAATATTGTTTTATTCAGTTTAAATAGAAGGAATTTTGAGTAATTACCAGATGGGAACCGGCCCCACTAGCACAGTTGGTAGAGTGTAGGATCTGTGCCTTTCTTGGTTGTATATAATCAATACCTCATATGAGGTATTGATATAATGTAAGCGGAGGACTGGAGGTGGTGGGTCAACCTGATATGGCCATTGTTGCTGAAAGGGTTATAACTTAAAACACCATTTCACAATTTCACAATTACTAAATGGTGTCAAACATATATTTGAATTATTTTATTCACCAAAACACTTCACATAGGTTATCAGGCCTTTTTACCCTCAGCCCCTGATGTAATCAGGCTGAAGGTGTTGCAGTGCTTCTGGCATGGATATGTATGTATGTACATGTATGTGTGTGTGCGTGTTTATACATGCATGTCTGTAGCGAACATCCTTTTCATTGCAATAGCTCAAGAACAAATGATGGCAGCTTCATGAGACTTGACACACATAAGCAATTGGTGAAAACTCCAGATGAGTTTGATTAATCCTATAATTTTGTGTATTGAAAGCTTACCTACAAATGAACATCATGATAAATTATGTTTTTCATAGAATTATAAGATGAGTTACTAAAAGACATAGAAGTAGAAATCTGTCTCGGCCATCAGCTGCAAGTGACGGGTGAACATGGTAGTGTGCACTTTCTTTGGGTTAAAATAGGGTAGCACTGTTTTACGTCATTCTATCACTATTCAAAGATCAATAATTATCATGATGTCATAAGCATATTGCCATACTCTCATGATGTCATCTTACCTTTCAGTGCCTCTGTGATAACACTCCACACAAAACTGACACCAAGAATGAAGTGTGCTTTCAAAAGGGGGCATTTAATTAGGTTCATGTTTAAATAGGTTTTCCAGACATTTTATGGAGTGCTTCTCCCAAAAAGATAATAGACATGAAAGGAAGATATATTTATCACCAATTAATAACTTCTTCACTTCTTTTTTTTCAAAATCAGTGCACAATTCCCTGAATAAGATTTTGACATTTGGTGATATTTTCAAGGTCAAAGGAGCAGATTTGCAAATCACATTAATACCATCTCAGATAAAAATACTAATGAGAGAGATGAACTAAAAGGACTTCAAAATACTTGGGTACCACCCAAGAGTAGAAGAGTTTGAGAAAAAGGCTGAAAAGTTCATATATATATTGGATATATGAACTCAACTATTATCTCAGTATGTCTTCTAGAATATACTTCCTGGTTGGGTCACAGGAAGCTCTTATTACACTTTTACTTTCCCCACTTTTAGCAGAAGCTCTTATTACACTTTTACTTTCCCCGCTTTTAGCAGAAGCTCTTATTACACTTTTACTTTCCCCACTTTTAGCAGAAGCTCTTATTACACTTTTACTTTCCCCACTTTTAGCAGAAGCTCTTATTACACTTTTACTTTCCCCACTTTTAGCAGAAGCTTTTATTACACTTTTATTTTCCCCACTTTTAGCAGAAGCTTTTATTACACTTTTATTTTCCCCACTTTTAGCAGAAGCTCTTATTACACTTTTACTTTCCCCACTTTTGGCAGACTGTGCTGAGCATTCTCAGAATCAATTGTTCTATAAAGATAACATTATTGTCGCATACATTGAAGGACTTAAGAATCAAGGCGTTAAAACAGCATCTGATAAAATGTTTGCATTGATGCTCCTCTGTTTGCTCTTCATGAGCCCAAGTACCGAATATGTGCTGAGATCAAACTCATATTACTTTGGAAGTCAGAGTCTACTTTGCATTATGAGTGAAAAGCCACTATTTGGATCATCATCATCTCGATTTATCTATGCACCAAGGCACAGGCTTATCAAATATCAGGACTATGTAATTGAATGGGGTGCCAATGGATACTCTATTAACTATCAACATCCACTTTCTAGACATTGTAATATCATATGGGAACAACAACCAGCAGGGTTCAGCTTCAAGACCATCAATGATGTTGATGATTTTGGTAGAATGTATAAATACTACAATGGAGGGTATGATGTGATACTAAACAACTGCCACATGTTTGCTAATGATCTGTCTAGATTTTTGACCTACAATTTACCCTCCATCTCTTGTGCAGTGTTTTCATTATCATCAACTTGTCCGGCAGAGAACATAAACGTGTTCGCATCAACATACTATCATTTCAAAGGATATTCAAGTAATTGCAATAAATATAGACAAAAGCTTATGAGATTCCAGAACAATTATTGTGAAAGTATGGATACACCATTCATTGTCTCGACGCATACACAATCACCTACATCGCCACCTACTACAACATCTACTACACTTTCTGTCATGGATCTAGCCCGAAAGATGGCAAGAGAACGGATGGAGATGTTGAGAAGAGGACAAAAATGAATCATTTTTACATATAGTGGTATATTATCTTGTTTGTGTGGGGTAGTGAAAACATGGACGTTGGTGGTGAACTGATATATTTATTCTGTGGGGTTTACAGTGGAGTGCTGATGAGTATGCGGTCACAGTATTGCTTGATCACAGCTTAATGGAGCATGATTTGTATGGGTATCTCAGTCGATGTGAAAGTGAGATATCATCAGACTGCCTCGGAACCATTTTGTCACAGGACTGCCTCAGAACTATTTTATTCACAGGACTGCCTCAGAACATTTTATTCACGGGACTGCCCCGGAACTATTTTATTCACAGGACTGCCTCAGAACTATTTTATTCACAGGACTGCCCCAGAACTATTTTATTCACAGGACTGCCTCAGAACTATTTTATTCACAGGACTGCCTCAGAACTAATTTTTCATTGGACTCCAGCTGTGTCTCAGAGCCGTTTTGTTCCAGGACTCTCATATTTCTATTCCTTAGATATTGTTAATAACTTGGTTTGAACTTTCAGCTCAGTCATTTTCATCATGTATACATGTTTGATTAGGATCATTAAATCATGTGCCTGAGAAAGCTATAAACTAATTCTCAGTTCTAATTGTGAAAAAATAATAAACTTGCATTTTCAACCTGTGGATATTTCATTGAGAGGGGAAATTAATTCTCACTGCTGGAATGGGCCCTGCTGCCACCTGGTGTGTTAAAATGTCTTGCTTGGGTGAACTTATTAGACATGCATGCTTGGCTCATAGTGGTAACAAATGTTGATTGACATTTTATTTTATTTCAATTCTAATAGTCCTCAAGATTCCAAAATTGATTTTTTTTTTCCTGCATATGCATTTGTTGCCAAAAATATTAATGTATTCCCCCTCACAGCTTCAGAATGGTAGTCATATAAGCTGTCATGTCAACAAACCTATCCAAGAATGTGTATTGCAGATGATACAAGAGACACCTGGTGGGTCACAGATATTGAAAATTGAAACTCAAGCAGTGAGAACTAGAGTTTAGTGGATGTTCTTCCCATGTGTTATATGGACAACAAGACTAATGCAACCCATATTTTTGCCTTTCATTTTTTTATTTTTTGGCCTTTTCAACTTGACAACTATCTAGACACTTATAACTGCACCATATAGGGACAGTAAACCACCTCGCAGGTACCCGTATGCTGTGGCCGGAATTCCGGTCCTAAGACCCTGGAAATGTGTGGTCGTCGCTTGGGGTTTCCTTGTTCAATATTTAAGTGAACCAATTGGAGCAATCCTTCAATAATTAGTGACATTATTCACCCACTGCATAAACCCATTTCAACGAGAGGTCCTTGATAGTCCTTATATATTTGGACCAGGATAGGATGACAAGAAAAAAAATGCCACAATCTATATCGCCAATTGATAAAATAAATTAAAAGTATGTCTCTTTGAAAAAATGTTTCCATGGCAACCATTTTCTTTGAAAATGGCCATTTTTGTAATTTATTTAGATGTGAAAATTACAAATATAAGATTTATTCACAAATACTTTATATGAACGTGACCACAAAAAAGTAATTCTGAAACTCAACTTGATATATTAGCAATGGTTGCCGTGGCATTGTCCACCGTTAGAATTTATATCATGAGTATAGTATTATGTTACAGGACAAAAATTGTTAAAATCTCCATTTGTCACCCGCAGACAACTTTGGAAGCTCATATTTTTGAAAAATGGCTAACGATGCCCACATAACTGTGACCATGGCAACCATAAAATATTCTAATTTGTTAATATTACCTCTGATCAAAAGTAAGTTATGAATTCCATATGTATGCAAAGTTTAGGAATTTTGACACATGAGATTTATGAAAGTTATGGGAAAAATGATTTGGTTACCATGACAACAGTGATATATCACAACCTAAATGAACAATTTATATATTTTTTATGAAAAACTGACCCCATTGTCTTCTTAATTTCTGTGCTAATTTTGGACCATGCATTTGAGGAACCATTGAACTATATTAGAAGCTTCCCATCTATTGTAATGTGGGAGCAGTTTACAACAGTTGTTTCCATCAAGGTGGTCGCCGTGTTGCCAACCAATTCAATTCAATTCAATTCAATTTTATTATCTCAGAGAGACCTCTATTGGTGACTATGAAAACCACCAATGAGGTATGGGAGAAAAAGGAAGGATGTGGGTGGCCTTTGATAGTTACAGTGGCTCCACCTTACATTTTGTACAAAATGTTCCTATTTATGTAGAAAGTTCCTATTTATGCACATTTTAATTATAAACTTTGTCCAGCAATAGTTTCTGTTCGTGATGGAAATTAATTCATATGGTGATTGTAGTAGTGACTTATACGTGTAAATATAGGCCTACATATAAAATAAATAATGGGAGAAATGTATCATTCTTACTTCTATGATTAGTTAGTTATCTCATATATAAAACAGTTTTCTCAAATACAATTAAGTTGGAGTGACCTTTCGATATTTACTATGGTAAATAACGGTTGAAGACGAGCACCACTATGTATTTTGTTTGGTCTTTTTCTCTTTTGCATCTTTCTGTCTTTGTTTCTTTTTGGGATTTTTGTTGTTGGGTTTTTTTAGTTTTTTCTCGTTGGATTTTTTGTGTTCAGAAGAAAAATGTTTCATGATCAGTTTCGAAAATTTGGCTATATTTCATTACCAGGGAACTCCATGAGGCAAATCCACCACATTTTCCACCTACTTCAGCCATTTTTAAGCCGGCCCACTGGGAGTATTATAACTGATAAAAATGTGGCACAAGTCCCACTGGGACCTAACATCTGGCACCGGACTACTTTTCTGACTGACATATGTATGGATATGTCAAATTTTACAGAAATAATGACATACATAATGTATTCTATCAAGAAATTAATTGGAATTTATATCTTAAAAAAGAAATAGAAAATAGCAATTGTTTACTTTACAAATTTAAATTCATTTATTCACAAATAGTCTTACAATAAATAATACATTCTCCAATTACAATTATCACTATTATCTATTCAAAACATTCACATAAATTATTATTGAAAACCATTATTTTTTTAAACTTTGCATGCTGGTTTAAAAGTTGAATTGCACTTGGTCTCTTAGATAGAGACATTCTCCTTGAAGAATTGGTATCTGTAAAAGATCAAACAAATTTAAATATTATTTGAAGTATAGAGAAAACCCTTAAGGGCCTCTTTTTTGGGCCATATTTTATCTAGGTCACAGGAAGTTAGGCAGAAACGGAGGCCCCAAATGGGAGATTTCAAATGAAAAATATTGTGACATTCATTTACATGTCTAAAACAGAATAAATATAAATAAAACTGCCTGATATATATGAATAGATAACAATTATTGCATACCAAAGCACTCATCTTCACAAAGTATCAAGAAGTACACTTACCAACTTCGATCTGTGCACAGGTGGGTGACCTGATGACGAGTGATGTGCTCTTCTGTTACGATCAAGTCAAACTCACTTGACCATCCTACAAATGACACTCCAATGTCCTCCTCACCCACAGATGTAATTTTTCCAATCTCCCAATGACCATAGTGGTCCACAGCTTGAACCTTTGCTCCCACAGAAAATTGATGGGCCATGATCACAAACGTTTACTCACATTCACCCATTGAACATTTGGCGCCAAAACATGCTGTGCTTTTGCGCAATCGCATATACATCCACAAAAAGTAGTCCCGAGAAGATTTATTAATCAACAAGCAAATTTACTCCAAAATACGTTTTGACATTTGAATTAAGCAATATGCTTGAGTCTTACATCATTTTTGTAATTAGTAAGAGTATACAACAGGAATTACATGACATGTCCCAGGCGTAGTGATATTGACCTACTTCTGGGTGTGAATTCAACATCCTGTCCTAATTCAAAACAGGGAAACTCCAGAAGTATGATTGCTTTTCCCTTAACTCAGCTTATTTTTCACCGATTTTGAAAATTAAAAAAAGGGAGGAACTTAATTTTTATACAGCTGTCATGTGGAGTCTTTCAAGTGATCATTAAACCTTAATTTTTTAACAAATTTACCAGCAGTCAGATCTCTTATCAGTGACTATCTGTGTGATAAGTGAAAGTGTACACACAAAATTAACTCCCTAACCACAGGGGTTTGGTCGGTGGTTACCCCGAGTCAAGGCAAGCCCAACTCGGGAAAACTGCCTCATGGCTCTCCCTGGTAAACTGGTTTCAAGACATAAATGATTCCAGCCATTGCATAAACTATAAAATCTTTAAAACCAACCACACACTAGAGAAATATTTGACCATTACAGAACCACATCTTGCAATATCACTATGTAAATTCAGATGTGGTAACCACCGACTGCCCATAGTAGATGGCAGATACAAAGGGCCATAGTTCTAGGCTCTGAATATCAGTTGTGCCAAAAAGTTTTCTGAAATTGTTTGTGTTGGGTCTTTCTGTTAATGTCTTATCAATATAAGCTTTTCTTTCATTTTTGAACTTGTCACATATCATAATATAGTGGTATTCATCTCCAATATCCCCACTTTTACATAAGTTACATTTTCTATTGTGTCGTTCGATTCCTTTGTATCTGCCATCTACTATGGGCAGTCGGTGGTTACCACATCTGAATTTACATAGTGATATTGCAAGATGTGGTTCTGTAATGGTCAAATATTTCTCTAGTGTGTGGTTGGTTTTAAAGATTTTATAGTTTATGCAATGGCTGGAATCATTTATGTCTTGAAACCAGTTTTGTAAGTGTATGTCTGTTAGTCTAAGATGAGTTGCATGTTTGAATTTAGTTACGTCAATATTATTTGCTTGGAGCCAGATATTTCCACATCCAATTTGGTCTAGAGTATCTTTGATGTAATTGAGCCATTTGGATTTGTATGAACCATCGTCATTTTCTTTTTTAATAATATGATATATGATATATGCAATTTTAGTACTTTTACCAGTAACGAGTCTTGTCCAGAAATTTAACATTCTCTGTTTTATATAGAGCTCTATTTTATATCTACCTAATTCTCCTAATACAATGCAGTTTGCTGTACCTCTATGTAGTCTTAGTAAGAACTTACAGAAGAAGGTTTGCACACGCTCTATGTGGGTTATGTCAGTGAAACCCCAGATTTCTGAACCGGAACTGACGTCACTTCTCCCTCTCCTGTCCCCAATAAATAGGGTATCTCCCATCGTAGCTAAAAATAGCAACCAATCAGGCGACACAGCGTGCCGGTGGTGTTTCCCAAGATGGCAGACGTGGCGAGAACCGTCCTCGTATTCTTTGCATTGCTATGCGTTCTCTGCGCGGCCCAGGCCGTGCCCAAAAAGAAAGAAGTGAGTAGAAATATTGATAACCTAATGGGGAACCAAACTGACCAACTTGCATTCCCAGAAATCACATAAAACCCGATGGTCAGGCACTGAATATTTTATGATCACCGTTCGACATTACGGGTTGCAGAGCACTTTGCGCTCAAAATATTGACCTTATAAACAATATATCAATGACAAAGCCAAATAAAAAATTCAAATTTGTTCCATTTCATCTTGGGTTCAAACTGCAAAAGTCGGCCATATCTTACGTCTGCCATGTCCTGTTGGTGAAGAGGGAGCACCGGTTAATTATCTGGCCTTTTTGAGGCCAAAATCTTAAGCAGGTGAAGCACTTTGCGCTCGTTTTTTTGCCTCTAAATGCTGTTAAAATAAAAAATTTGTTGATGATTTAAAACTGTTCTCAAATTACAAGGATATATTTGGGAAGTTACATGGCAAATTTCAGAAGAAATTATTCCGCCTGTCATAGTTAAAATATACGTCCATCTTTGCAACTTATTTGCAAAGATTTATGCAATGACAGAGTGAATAACTCTGGGGAAAAAATCATAGAGAACCGCATCAGCTTCCAGCAAGCTCTCACAGCACGTGGGCCACTGCACGTGCAGAGATACCCATGCGTACGCAAATATGGTGATATATCAAGAGAGGAAACAAAAATCTATGCATTTCCCGACCTTTGGAAGCAGATGATGTTGTAAGGTGTGCAAATGACTACTTCCCCTCCAATAGTACATTTGGCCATCTTCTAAAATGAATTATCTCTGGTTCCATGATTGCAATATTCCAAAAAGATTATCCAAACATTGGTTTACTTTGATCCAAAGTCTGCAAAAGGGCTACGGAAAGAATTCAGATCACTTTGGTGCCCGGAAGTAATTGGTTGCTTAAAGAGTTATGTAACGTCACAATACATTTTCACGAGAGGTCAATCAAAACAATACGCACCATATTCAAATATGTTCAACTCACCAATCAAGATTTAGCATGCACGTGTGTAGGCTGACTTCCGGGCACAAAAGTGATCAGAATTTTCTGCCGATAAGAAGGTTTACAAAAACATGGAATATATTTAATATTTTGGAATATTTTTCTCTGGAATTGTTTTATCTTTGTATTCTGCGTCTGCTGTCCAATGCACACCATTCATAATGCTCTGTATGCTCTACGGTGAGAAATTCCCGAAAAACTTGTTTCATCTCTTGAAGTACATCATATTTACACCTCGTGCACGTGCCAACCATTGACATGACGTCATTGACCAGCACGTGCAGTGAGAAAAAACTGATGCGGTTCTCTATGGAAAAAATGATGATCCCTTGTTCTTCGACACGCAATGGATCTTGGGATTGTTTTGCAACAATGGCTGCCCTCAATATGTAAACAAATCAAATATGTTAAATCATGGAAATACAACTTCACCAACAGGATGTGCAAGGCCCTGAGCGCAAAGTACTAGCGAGCGCAAAGTACTTGGCAGCCCATACTCATTAGTCAATCACAATTGGTCAGCAAGGCCAGATTCAGGAGTTTTAACATTGTTAACTCGGCAATGTTAAAGAGAAATATGGGACTGTCTTCATCCATGTAAATTTAAAATATCTACTCCATCAACGGCAATGTGGGAGCAGTTTACAACACGTAGTTGTTTCCATCAAGCACTCTTCTGAGCAGATCCAGGCCCAGGGTTCATACAGCCTGTTACAGGGGACGACAACAGAGTCAGAGCTGCGGACGACAGCAATCAACACAGCTGCGGTTCCATTTTCAAAGCATTTCAAGTGCGTCTGTACTCGACAAAAATATTCCCATTTTGTTGTTGTCATGCATGTGCCAACAAAGTTGAGTGGTGTAATTCTTATAAACACAGCTATATCACAGCTTTGTTGTTGCCACAGGTCTGTTGTCATCGCCTGTACTATACCCAAAGCCATCGGTAAAATAGACATGAAATCCACTGTATCCATATCCAAAGACATCGTCAAAAAAGACTTGAAATCCACGGTTTCCAGAAACATCACGCACTGCCCATCCAATTTAACTCACGACTCCATTAGAGCTCAACTTCCGGTAGTCATGGCATCCACTCCCTAAATAACAAGCCCTTCCAAAGAGATTTTTTCTTGTCATTTTTTATTTTCATTTTACACATTTGAGAGCACATAGGGGCAGTTTTTAGGTCGTGGAGTACTTCAGTAAAAAAATCAGATTTTTAAATTTCCTGGCTTCTTCATAAAAATGCACTGTTTTCTTCTGAATCGTGATGGGACACTTGTTAAAGGTGCACTACAAGGTTACCTAACATATTTCTGAAGATGACTGCATTGCCAGTGTAACATTTAAAGTTTTATATTGCTTGAAACATCCAGCAGGAAAAAAATGAAGCATCGAGTGGGAACCTCTCAATGTTTGAAATTATGAAAAGACCTGAAAACATCACCAGATAAAACACCCCTAAAGCAGTGAAAAACCACTCCCCACAATACACAAAAAGGGGAGGGTGAAATGTAGTCACGTGGTCAAAACCAGTCTTAACATTGGCGGCCATTTCAATTCTGAAGAAGCTGAAATTCTTGTCCATTTAAAAGTGTGATAACTGACTTAAAACAGAATAAAATGATTGTTTTACAACTGGATATTGTAGAAAACAGATTATACTTTGCAAACAGCCAGGCCATGTAAGCAGTGAGTACATAACTACGACACCTGCAGTGCGTGTTTACAACGCGCAGCCCAGTGGGCTGCGCTAGGGCAGATGAAATTTGACGATCTCTCTCTAGCCGTGAAATGGCCGCCGGACCCAAAATAAACAAAAGGCAAATTCACTGCTAGAGATACTCGAGCTAAACTTCCGGCAACTAACAATCAAACAGTTATGTTCCCTTTAAGTAAACATATGATGACAGCCCTGATTGAAAATGTTTCTTTGTTATTTCTTCATCTCGGTATCGTTTCGCCATTGTTTATGAGTTTGAGCAATCAGGTGAAAGTGGGTCAGTTTATTCACGGGAACTTAACTTGACAACGTGAAATGGCATTTAGAAGAGTCCAAGTGATGACGTCATGGAAACACAAAGGGAGAAACATCATATGACGTACAAATGTATTATATTATTATTGCACGTATGATGTCAGATTGTTTTGAAAATTTGGGATAAAATTAGGAAAAAAAGTGCAACACAAAATGATCTGAAGACAATATTAATGCCAAATTTTAAATCTATTGGTTCAATATCAGCCGAGATATCATGTGGGGACAGAACATGCAGCCTTTTTTTCATTGAGAAGAGTCAGACTTTAATATGGTTTTCATGATATGATTCAGTTACCGTATCCACTCGGGTTAGCGCCCATGCTTGGCTTAACGCCCACCCCCCTTTTTAGGAAGAAATCATTAAACGCCCACCTTCCCTGGATGTCCGTAATACGATGTACGTGACGTCCTTTACCTTAGCGTCTGGGTGCCCACGAGACAAAAGTGGAGCGGCCAACATGTCAAATTGAACTTTCATATCCGTAGCTGATCGATTTTAATTGCGTTTTAAATGATAAATAAAGGTATGTACTTAATATTATCACAATTACGTCGACAATTTCTCCACATCATTGATTTTAGCCTCAAAACAAAGCGTTTTCATTATTTATCATTTGAAATGCAATTAAAATCGATCCGCGTGTGAAAGCATTTCTGTCAACAAGGAAGACACGACTCAGCGCAACACGTGGTCGCAATTTTGAAAGGCGGAAGTGACGGGAAGAGGCTCTTGTTTTTAGCGTGAAAACGAATGTTAACTGGCATTGAAATATTAATATATCGCGCAATAATGGGTGGTTTTGTTCTGTTCTCGACCTGCAAAGTGTAATTTGTGATAATATTATGTATATGCCTTTATTTATCATCGATCCGCTACGTCACTCCCACTTTTTAAAATGACAACCTCGTATTGCGTAATGCATGTTAAATGAATGGATGGTTTTGTTCTGTTCTTGACCTGCAAAGCGAATTTGTGATAATATTGGGTAAATACCTTTATATATCATTTAAAACATATTATTTCGAAATACTTTGTTTTGACTTTGTTCTCACTGATTTCAATTATCAGCGTTCACAGTTTTGCATTTCGTCTTTGTTTCCACGTGGTTCGATTTTAATTGCGTTTTAAATGGATTGATGGTTTTGTTCTGTTCTCGACCTTTATAAACGCCCATGCTTGGGTAAACGCCCACCCCCCTCTTTTACTTTGTCCCCAATTAGCCGCCCATGGGCGCTAACCCGAGTGGATACGGTATATAAGTTTTGTGAAAGGGTATTGGTGCGAAGGACAATAAAACAATACAAGACATCGTCAGATTTTATATTTCCAGCTTATGTCATTTCACAATCATCATTTCAGTCCAAGTATTCTATGAACTGTTTCAATGAGATCATCACCTTTGTTTTGATGTTTTATAAAAGTTGTTTAACCCCTAACGGACTAGCCCATCTAAATTTTGTTGATTGGCAGGACTAACCAATTTTTTTTCTGGACTAGTGTATCTATGTACTAAATTAATAAAATTTATAACCATGGTTATTCAATATGCTTAATGAAGTGCTGGGGTCAAATGTTCATGATTAAGGCAGTCTGACGTCACTATCATGATTACATTGTAACAAGTTGCAGCCCTTCAGAATGTTACAAATGACGTCATCAAACCAGAACAATGGGGACGTCAACGTCCTTCCCGTCCGTTGCCGGTGGTGGACGTTGCCGTCCTTCCCGTCCGTTAGGGGTTAAAAGTGTGTAAAAGGTGATGGCAGTGAAAAAGGTGATGCCAGTGAAAAAGGTGATGCCAGTGAAAAAGGTGATGCCAGTGAAAAAGGTGATGCCAGTGAAAAAGTGATGGCAGTGAAAAAGGTGATGCCAGTGAAAAAGGTGATGCCAGTGAAAAAGTGATGGCAGTGAAGTCAACCCAAGTGTGATGACAGTGTATCATTGGCGTTTCTGACATATACCACGTAGTCTGTCACTCATTGGAATAACATTTTTTTTGTTTCACAGCAAATTCTGAATGAGAAGGTTCAGCAACTGATGGACTGGAGTAACAAGAAGTCAGTGATCCGCATGGATGGCAACAAGTTCCGCAGTTACCTGAAGGGCTCGCCGAGGAACTACTCCGTCATCCTCATGTTGACTGCACTGCAGGCCCAGAGACAGTGCACTGTCTGTAGGTAAGTCTGATCACTGTCTGCCCACTGTCTGTAGGTAAGTCTGCTCACTGTCTGCCGACTGTCTGTAGGTAAGTCTGCTCACTGTCTGCCGACTGTCTGTAGGTAAGTCTGCTCACTGTCTGCCCACTGTCTGTAGGTAAGTCTGCTCACTGTCTGCCCACTGTCTGTAGGTAAGTCTGATCACTGTCTGCAGACTGTCTGTAGGTAAGTCTGCTTACTGTCTGTAGGTAAGTCTGCCCACTGTCTGCCCACTGTCTGTAGGTAAGTCTGATCACTGTCTGCCCACTGTCTGTAGGTAAATCTGCTCACTGTCTGTAGGTAAGTCTGCTCACTGTCTGTAGGTAAGTCTGCTCACTGTCTGCCCACTGTAGGTAAGTCTGCTCACTGTCTGCCCACTGTCTGTAGGTAAGTCTGATCACTGTCTGTAGGTAAATCTGCTCACTGTCTGTAGGTAAGTCTGTTCACTGTCTGTAGGTAAATCTGCTCACTGTCTGTAGGTAAGTCTGCCCACTGTCTGCCCACTGTCTGTAGGTAAGTCTGATCACTGTCTGCCCACTGTCTGTAGGTAAGTCTGATCACTGTCTGCCCACTGTAGGTAAGTCTGCTCACTGTCTGCCCACTGTAGGTAAGTCTGATCACTGTCTGTAGGTAAGTCTGCTCACTGTCTGTAGGTAAGTCTGCTCACTGTCTGCCCACTGTCTGTAGGTAAATCTGCTCACTGTCTGTAGGTAAGTCTGATCACTGTCTGCCCACTGTCTGTAGGTAAGTCTGATCACTGTCTGCCCACTGTCTGTAGGTAAGTCTGTTCACTGTCTGTAGGTAAATCTGCTCACTGTCTGTAGGTAAGTCTGTTCACTGTCTGTAGGTAAATCTGCTCACTGTCTGTAGGTAAGTCTGCCCACTGTCTGTAGGTAAGTCTGATCACTGTCTGCCCACTGTCTGTAGGTAAGTCTGATCACTGTCTGCCCACTGTAGGTAAGTCTGCTCACTGTCTGCCCACTGTAGGTAAGTCTGATCACTGTCTGTAGGTAAGTCTGCTCACTGTCTGTAGGTAAGTCTGCTCACTGTCTGTAGGTAAGTCTGCTCACTGTCTGCCCACTGTCTGTAGGTAAATCTGCTCACTGTCTGTAGGTAAGTCTGATCACTGTCTGCCCACTGTCTGTAGGTAAGTCTGATCACTGTCTGCCCACTGTCTGTAGGTAAGTCTGATCACTGTCTGCCGACTGTCTGTAGGTAAGTCTGATCACTGTCTGTAGGTAAATCTGCTCACTGTCTGTAGGTTAGTCTGATCACTGTCTGCCCACTGTCTGTAGGTAAGTCTGATCACTGTCTGCCCACTGTCTGTAGGTAAGTCTGATCACTGTCTGCCCACTGTAGGTAAGTCTGCTCACTGTCTGCCCACTGTCTGTAGGTAAGTCTGCTCACTGTCTGCCGACTGTCTGTAGGTAAGTCTGCTCACTGTCTGCCCATTCTCTGTAGGTAAGTCTGCTCACTGTCTGTAGGTAAGTCTTTTTGCCTTTTCATTTATCTTTATACCCAGCTTTACTAGGCCTCTTCAATATAGGCCTAGCGCCGACACGACCAAATGTCGTACTATTTGGGCGCTCATGGATATTAATAAGCTAGAGATTCAAGTTACGTCATCGTATCATGCACGTGCTGTCCTACTGAAAGACTGTAATTACGTAATCGCATGGTGCACGTGCGGTTGGATACATTCAAGGGGCAACAGACCTATTTGAACATATCTGAGCGCATAATCGGAGAGGGTGTTATATACTGAACCCGATGCAAAGGAGAGTATTATCTTTAACTTATTATCATGATGATCATGTCTAACTTTTTACCAGCCTATTTTATTCCGTTTTGTTTACTTGCAGACAAGCCAATGATGAGTTTCAGATTGTTGCCAACAGCTGGCGCTACAGTCAGCAGTACTCCAACAAGCTCTTCTTTGCGATGGTGGACTTTGATGAAGGGTCAGATGTCTTCACATCCGTACGTAATCAAATATTTATAGTAGTAGTAGAATCTGTCTATGTCAAATTGGGGAAATAGAGAGTTCTATGTGATTAAATGTGAGCCTGTATTATGACTTAATTGTATTAAGGGCTTATTAAATCCAAACATTTAGTAAAAAAAATCTTTGTATTCTCAGGATGTGAAATATGTGTGAATATTAGTTATTCTGTGAAAACACCTTTATAATATTAACAATTATTATGGTGATATATGAGATGGCAGACTCACATTAATATATTTATTTAATGTAAACCTGTTTGTTTTCCATTACTAAAGAAATCTTTCTGTTCACATTAACACAAATTGGCTTACTAAAGAAAAAAGAGAATCTCATGACATTACACAATAGTAAGAGAAAATCATTAAGATGTTGTTAAATATAATCCTTATTTTCAGAAAAAAATGATATGTAAAATTACAGGATTTTTTCATCATTATCATGAATGTAGATACATGTTTTTGCATGGTTAAAGCTGTGTTTCCATATGTGCAGTGCGTAATGCAGTCCGTGATGCAGCACGTCATGCAGAGCGTCATGCGGTGTTCACATGTATGCGTCAGTTTTGTGATGTTTTCATGGTCAAACTTCCAATTTGGCACCAAAATTAGGCTTGCAACCTATGGTAAAGCTATGCGTCACTCTATGCGTCAGATTTTCATTCGCTACCCTATGCGAAAGGCTATGCGTCAATTTGCTTGCGGACGTCATTACGGACGGCAATATGCATACATGGAAACACCTGCATTGTTCAGTATGGTGTGCGAAAAAAATTGACGCACTGCATGACGCACTGCATGACGCGCTGCATGATGCACTGCACATATGGAAACACAGCCTAATTCTACACAACCAACAATTGATTCCATGATAACGTGGTCTTGTCTTTGTTACAGTTGAAGTTGAATTCGGCTCCAGTGTTCATGCATTTCCCAGCGAAGGGCAAACCCAAGAAGGGAGACACTATGGACATCCACAGGTCAGTACCACACCACCTTCACATCATTCAGTATTTATCTTACATGCCATGTGCCATTGAAGCACATAGATTTGCTTTCCTACTTCAGTCAATATCAAAGGTTTCAATTCTCAAGATATTATTAGTCTTAAGTTATGTATGTATGTAGACGATGCATGCACCTTGTAAGATATAAAACCCTGGTATTCTTGTGAATAAGGCTTTATTATTTTATAGTTAAAATCTTTGTATATCACAGTCCATCAAAAAGGAGAAATACTCTTGGGTTTGTTGAGCTTTATTTAGCTAAAGCACTGTCTAAAACAACATATGCTAAAAGACAAGCGAAAAGCATGCTTATAATAACATAAATTATTCATATTTTTTGTTTGCCCAGAAAAATCATTAAATTATGTTTGATTGCGTACATATAGAAATTTATTTCCATTATATGCAGCTGTTTTTTTTTTTCAAATTGAAATTTGCAAGAGCACTTTTAAATAAAAGTATCACAGAATTATTTATTTTTAGAACGTCTTTCAGACATTGTGGACAGGTTATACTGTAAAGTGGATGCGTGTAGGATGAATCACAGTCAAAAACAATTCCATTAGAATAGATCTTCTCCAGTCAACATTGATAAAATTGAAATTATTTCGAAATAAAAAATAACATAAATAAATATAAATAAAAAATAAAAATCATAACCTTTATTACTGTAATTTTCTGGTGTAGTTTTGATATTGAGGCACTGAAAGGTGAAAAGACATCATACCGTATTTACTCGTGTATAAGACGACTCGTGTATAAGACGACCCCCCAAAATTGAGGTTATTTTCTTGAAAAAAAAACGATTTCCGAATATAAGACGAGTTGGTTTTTCAAGAGATATCGGCTCTGCTACCATTCAAGCTTAAGCTGAAGCTTGGCGGTCATTTTAAAAGTGAAACGTAAATATGCTTAAAATATAAGATATTAGCCGTCTTATACACGAGTAATTACGGTAAAACGTAAATACGATGTTCATATTTTCGAAATAACAAATATCAGACGTAGCAGATTGATTTTAATTGCGTTTTAAATGATAAATAAACGTATTTACCCAACATTATTGGTCTATTATTTCCAAACACTTTGTTTTGACTTTGTTCTCACTGATTCCAATTATCAGCGTTCACAGTTTTGGAATACGTCTTTGTTTCCACTGCTTTGAGTCGTGTCTTCCCTTTTTGACAGAAATGCTTTCACACGTGGATCGATTTTAATTGCGTTTTAAATGATAAATAAAGGGATTTACCCAATATTATCACAAATTGTTCGAGAACAAAACAAAACCATCAATCCATTTAAAACGCAATTAAAATAGACATAGAAGTAAAAGTAAAACGTAAATACGATGTCCGTGACGTAGCGGATCGATTGGCCACGTGACTCGCAAATCATGTGATCATTGACTTTGCAGATTTGCAGGAGAATTGCGTTTAAATGATAAATAAAAGTATATACCCAATATTAACATGAAATACGCTTTGCAGGTCGAGAACAGAACAAAACCATTCATCCATTTAACATGCATAACGCAATACGAGGTCGTCATTTTAAAAAGCGGGAGTGACGGGGACAAGCTCTTATTTTTGGCGCGAAAACGATCAGAGCCTACTTAACACGCATTGAAATATTAATATATTGTGCAATGATGGATCCCTGGCTTCTCCTCGTGTTGCAGACGTGAATTAACGTGACGTCACGTACATGATATTTACGTTTTACTTCATGGATAAATTCTCGACCTGCGAAGCATAATTTGTGATAATATTGGGTGAATACCTTTATTTATCATTTAAAACGCAATTAAAATCGATCCACGTGTGAAGGCATTTCTGTCAAGAAGGGAAGACACGACTCAACGCAACACGTGGTCGCAATTTTGAAAGGCGGAAGTGACGGGAAGAGGCTCTTGTTTTTAGCGCGAAAACGATTGTTAATATATTGCGCAATACTGGATGGTTTTGTTCTGTTCTTGACCTGCAAAGCGAATTTGTGAAATATTGGGTAAATACCTTTGTATATCATTTAAAACATATTATTTCGAAATGCTTTGTTTTGACTTTGTTCTCACTGATTTCAATTATCAGCGTTCACAGTTTTGCATTTCGTCTTTGTTTCCACTGCTTTGAGTCGTGTCTTCCCTTGTTGACAGAAATGCTTTCACACGTGGATCGATTTTAATTGCGTTTTAAATGGATTGATGGTTTTGTTCTGTTCTCGAACAATTTGTGATAATATTGGGTAAATACCTTTATATATCATTTAAGACGCAATTAAAATCGATCCACGGATATGAAAGTTCAATTTGACATGTTGGCCGCTCCACTTTTGTCTCGTGGGCACCCAGACGCTAAGATAAAGGACGTCACGTACATCGTATTACGTTTTGTGATAATATTGGGTAAATACCTTTATTTTTCATTTAAAACGCAATAAAAATCGATCCGCTACGTCTGATATCCGTTATTTCGAAAATATGAACATCGTATTTACGTTTTACCGTATTTACGTTTTACCGTAAATACTCGAGTATAAGACTGCTCTCGTGTATAAGACGACCCCCTAAACATTAACTAAGAGTTTTTGGAAAAAAACCTCGTCTTATATACGAGTAAATACGGTATATATATAGGTATAATATAGGTATAATATAAGCTAATAACATCATCAAAGGTATTGTCCTTTGAACTATGCAAGTATGATGCCAAACAGTGTTAACCTTCTTTGAACCTCATCTGAGGTCACAAAAAGTTCATGCTAGCCATGCTTACATGTCAACTGATCCAAGGTTGACCTAGACCTCTGCAGACAGTGCAACTTCTTGGAATATTTGTAGATAAGTTGCTGAAAGACAGAATTAAAGTATTATACATGCATGTCAAGATATTCACATGTACAAATGCTTTTAGTATACCAAATTATAAGCATAATTCTTTTGAACACCGTGAGTGATCACATGGCAATGCATGCAAAGAAAGATAAGTCTGTCAAAAATAACTTAATTTTCCCCATTATTCTGTAGGGTTGGTTTTGCTGCAGAACAGGTAGCTAGATGGGTAGCTGAAAGAACCGATATTCACGTGAGTAGTTGAATTAACACATTTAAGCTTTTTCTCAATACATTCATTGAAATAAAGTATTAACAATAATTTAAAAGTAGATTAACCATTTATTGGCTTAATAAGAAGATATTGTGAATGATGACTTTACAGATTCGTGTTTTCCGTCCCCCCAACTACTCTGGCACCCTCGCCTTGGCAGTTCTCTTCTCTCTCATTGGAGGGTTGCTGTATCTCAAACGTAACAACCTCGAGTTCCTTTACAACAAGACGTCATGGGGTATTGCTGCTCTTGTAAGTACCTAACACTCTCTCTCTTTTGATTGCGCAACTCACCCTATGTACCACAATACAACCAAGTAATGTATGATTTTATGGAAATACTCTGATATATTGGAATCTGATCTGTGAAAAGAGGTGCGCTGAAGTGTTTGAAAATCTGATATGTGAAAAGAAGTGCACTAAAGTGTTTGAAAATCTGATATGTGAAAAGAAGTGCACTTAAGTGATTTGTTGATTATTGTTTGCAGTCAATAGTGTTTGCCATGACATCAGGGCAGATGTGGAACCACATCAGAGGACCACCGTTCATGCACAAGAACCCAAATACAGGCCAAGTGGTGAGTAGCACATGCATGGCCACGGCATGTGTGTCTCTGCTTTAAAAATGATCTAATACTTGACCATCCGTAGCTGTTCCAAATAATGACCCTGTGGTCAGTTAATTTGACCTCCCTATCATTATCACTAACATTGAAGACTTGTTATTGTTATCATTTTTTTCTGAGCTATTTAATGATTTGTCTCTTATTTATTCTGAAAAAGCCATCTGATTTATGCAATGTTGGAATGCACATGTTGACATGTGGTGATTGTCGCTTCCGCCATTTTGTTACTGCTCTCTGATTGGTGGAGATAATCACCAGTCTCCCATCATTGTCTTGACTGCTGTGATTGGTCAATAACTGGATGTGCATGTGGCGTTCATACTATTATTATTAAGATAATAATGCAGTCAACCGTGTCACTTAAATTGGATTGGGATACTGTTGAAAGTTTATCATATTAAAGTGAAACATTTTTTATGCTTTAGTATGATTGAACCATAAATAATAATTTGAAGAGTAGAACATTTAGGTTTTTCAAGAAAAAGAAGTTGCACGAAATTAAAAAATATTTGACAAACCCAAGCAGCTGTGTTTTTGTCAAACATATAGAAATATGAGATATAGAAATATGAGACTTGGGCAGGGACCACCAACCCCCACTCAAAGTTGATTACACAAGTTTGATATATTTTGTTCATCAAATATGAGGTGTACATTTTGGTCCTCTGGCAATTTATGTTTTCCTTCAGATCAGTTACAGTTGGAAATTATAATATAATAACAGGCTCTGACACAGAGATAAAAAATATTGGTTGCCCAGTTTTGCCGCTTGGTTACAGCCTTATGTACGATGGTCTTTACTGTACTGTATAGTGACTTGTGTAAAGCGTTTACTTCAGTGATATTTGATCTATGTAGTCTGCAGAATGTTACTACATTTCTGATATTCCTTTCCCTATTTACTCCCTATTATGCTTCCACAACTGTTGATAACTTAATAACATTGGTTACAAACTAACTTAGGTCGCTAACTTGTTTGGGCCAATAGAATTTTCCAAACTTTCGCCTTGTAAATTTTATTTTCTACCTTCCCACAATCAGCATCATGGGCATGTTCTTATTTGTGATTATGATAACACTTGTTCATATATTTTTCGCACCATATTATTTTTCCATACAAAATATGACAAAATTTACACCTGATGAAATTATATGCAGTCCATGGCTTTCAGTTATGTGAATTATTTAAGAAGGAAAATATTCTACCTGAAAATATGACAACACATCACCATTTCAAAAATCCCACATGTATATTTGGTGCCACTCCTGGTTTGTGTCATTTCCAGTTTCCACAGTGATCGCATCTGTGTGGTGTGGCTTTCAGTGATGAAAGTCTTCAAGAAATAACCTGAATTCAGGTTTTTTTTCTTCAAATATAAAATTCAAAATGGTCTGAACTCAGTCTGAAACATCCAAAAAGGACATTTCTTAAAGGGGGTAGGGGTATCTTCAGGTTAATTTTTAAGGGTTTCAGGTTTTTTCCTGAATGCTGACTTTCATCACTGGGCTTTGTGGAATGCTCATTTTCTGCGACACAATATCACATTGCAAATATATCGAGCTCTACACAAGGTGGGACATGTTGCAATCGCTGATTGCTGGTCATTTATAGATTTATATGACTTGCCATGCATACTTTTCTATACCCAGCATTACTAGGCCTTACTCTGTTCACTGGCTTAGTGCTTATGGTCAATATTGGTGCTCAAATTGACCGCTCATTGATTATTCAGTCACATGAATATTCCTTTCATCATGGCAGCAGCAGTCATTACCGTATGAAGATGTTATTTAAATCCACACCCTGTCTCATTGTATAGACCAATAAGATTCACTTCACATTACATGACGTCACGTTTATAGGTCACGCTCTGTCTACAAAGGCAGCTTGGTAAATTTCATACAATCAAGCTACAGTACTTGCATATTTGGAGAGGGTGTTATGATAGTGAGCCCATAGCAAAGGAGAGAAAAGTTTCTGTTAAAATCTCAAAATAGAAGAAAAAACATGAAAACAACTTATATGTAGAAGTGTGCATTAACTTTTGTTTCCAAAGATCTTTTTTCTGTGATTAAAAATTGGGGTTTGATGTTTCAAATCTTTTGTGTAGAAAATTATATTTTCATTAAAAAAAATAAATCATTACCATCCTAGCTTGAATTTCCAGCTTCCAAATTTAGCCAAATTTTCCAAAAAGAGTCACAGATTGTTATCAAGCCGTCGAGGTGTGGGAGCAAAACATACATGTATAGTCTCTCAAATTATGAACAACAGAAATAAATGTTTGGGCTGTCATGAATCTTATATAGTCAAGTGTGTGCTTGTTGGTTTCAGCATTATATTCATGGCAGTAGCCAGGGACAGTTCATTGTGGAAACCTACATAGTGATTTTCCTCAGTATCCTTTCACTCTCACCCTCATTAAGGTGAAGAGGGAGATGCCAGTCTGCCACCAGGGGTCAGCTCCCGTGTGACCAGTGTGTTGTTGTGCAGTCTTTTGTGCAATGGTTTTATTTAGTCATGTTTTTGGTATGTATAGTAGCTTTGCATGGGATTATAGTGTTATAGATTGACATATAACAGTGAGAAGAATAACATGATACTGATATTAAACAGAGTAATATTTCTAAAGACAATAATTCTAAATTATCAAAGAAATCAGTTTGGATTAAATTTTAAATTTATACTTGTACAACTTACTATGCTTTTGATACATTTATTCTCTATAGTTTTGTTCTCCAAATATTGTTATCTGCTCAGTTAGGACTGGACAGGTATTATCATGTAGGTACACTGAAATTAGCATATAAGGCCCCTAAAGGTATGTGTAGCTGAGTGGTTCAAGGCCCCTAAAGGGAGGTATGCAAATAAAGCTGAGTGGTTCTAGGCCCCTAAAGGGAGGTATGCAAATATGGTGGAGTGGTTCTGGGCCCCTAAAGGGAGGTATGCAAATAAAGCTGTGTGGTTCTGGGCCCCTAAAGGGAGGTATGCCGATAAAGCTGAGTGGCTCTAGGCCCCTAAAGGGAGGTATGCAGATATAGCTGAGTGGTTCTGGGCCCCTAAAGGGAGGTATAGAAATGAAGCTGAGTGATTCTAGGCCCCTAAAGGGAGGTATTCAAATAAAGCTGAGTGGTTCTAGGTGTTCAGCACCTTTTAAATTCTGCTTTTTAAATATGTCTTATTGAGTATATTTTTATAGTATTGTTTGTTGAGTTATCTGTGTTATATGATGTGGATGATTCTGATATGTTGGTCATATAACTTTATGATAAAAATAGCATGGCTCAGACAAATTTACATCAGCAGAACACTTGCACAATAAGTTTATAAATAATTTGTATTACAAAAAAGAAATAATCAGAATTTGATATAAATTTATTGAATTTTATGCCTTAGCATAAAGAATTTTGGCCACTCGTCTGAAAGGAATAAAATGTCCTCATGTTCATTTTTTTTTTCAAATGAAATGGCCCAAAACAAAACAATAAAACAAACTTATTAAAATCAGGGCCGGTAGAATGTTTAAAATACTGGCCCATACTGGCCTTGAGGCTCAAAAAAATCCTTCAGGGCCCCTTGGTCAGTGTCTAATGTTGAAGTCCTGGACAAAATCCTTATTCCTGAAAGTTTCAGCAGATTTGGATTTGGCTGGAGCCTGTATACTTGTAGTATGAGATAGAAATAGACAGTGTTTGCTTACAGGTGTATCTTCATCCTGGCTTTGATCATCAGTTTATGGCTGAAACATATGTGGTGTTCTCACTTAGTATCTTTGCACTACGCAGCTGGCTGGCATAGTTACACAGCTGACTTAGATTAGATGCACTTACTGAATGAATCGTATTCTATATATTTCCATATTCGTCGTCAAAGTAGACTTGAAATCCACTGTTTCCAGAAACGCCATGCACTGCCCATCATAATTAAGTCATTATTTCAGTAGAACTTGTTCTCCGGCAACAAGATTTCAATAAACAATGGATTTTCCTTTCAACATCAAATGCAAAGCCTGTCAGAAAATATTTCTTTGTCTTTTCTTGATCTCAGCATCGTTTCGCCATTATTTACGAGTTTGTGCAATCAGGTGAAAGTGGGTCAGTCTAATCAAGCTCTGACAACGCAGTGGTGCTTCTGACGTCATATGAAGTTTCTCCCTTTTTGTAGCCATGACGCTATAACTTGGACTCCTCTAAATGCCATTTTATTTTGTCAAGCTTGATATCAGGTAAAAAAAACTGAAGAAAAAACATTAAGGAAAAGACACAGATTTATATTTACAGACATTATGACTGGGAAAGATAGTGGCATGAGTCAAAACTGCAACAGTCAATCGCCGGAAGTTGAGTTCATTTAGGGATCTTCAATATGATGGGCAGTGCATGGTGTTCCAGGAAACAGTGGATTTCAAGTCTAATTTGACAATGAATAGGGGAATAGTTAGAATGTGATTCAATCAATTTATTGACAGTCCTATTTCTTATGATTGAGTGGATGCACTCCTTTAGATTTTCTCTACAATAAATAATTATAAGTATAAATATGTATTTATATGTATACATGTATATATATTATACAATGTAGAATGATATAGCATTTTTCTCTGTAGAATAATAGTATGTAGATCATTCACCTTGTCTGATAATGTATGTGGTGTTTTTATTTTTGTTATTTTGGGATTTTTAAAAGATATTTTTACAAATAAGAAGAAAAAAATATCTCCATTTGCAATTAAGTCAAAACCTAGATTGTATTTGATTGTCTATGAACTTGCCACTTGGTGGCGCAAGTCCTTAACTCCCTGACAGATGCTGCAGTTGTCCTGGGAATGATTCTGCTGAATGAGGCAAACACCATCAAAGGGGATGCTGGGAAAAAGAGAAGTAAGTGAACATTTAAGGCTATTTCTCTGGGGAAAAAATTAAAATACTTGAATGGAATCAGAAACCAAGGGATCTGCCAGAGGGAGAAGTTCAAATGTGATACTCACTTTTTCTTTTCAAAAATGTCAATAAAATCTTAGAATAGAGAGATGTAGATGTGCCTTATTTGCTGATGTTGGTTGTTTTTGTGTTTCAGTTGTGGCCTTGATAGGCCTGGGATCTGTGGCCTTTTTCTTCTCGCTGCTGTTGTCAGTATTCAGAGCCAAGTACCAGGGATACCCATACAGGTGAGCCTGCTGGCGTCTTTCTATCTTAAACTTAACACCACTATTAATCACATAATGCGAATACCTCTGGCTAGAATGAAATGGGTCTCTAATCATAAATTGCATTGTTTAGGGCTGTGCTAATCATTTTATTTTTACTTGTGTTTAAATATCTCTGATGCATGCCAATCATTAGCAGAAACATGGAATTTCGGCAGATTTAACACACATTTTGTGGCACCTTGGAGTTGTTGTAAAAAAAATATTTTTTTTTTTATAAGTCAGTTGGCCTGCTAACTGAATATTGATATTATTAAAATAGGTTAAAAACTTATATGGCAATGGCGAAATTTTTCTTTGTTGAATTAAAATCTGCCTTTTTTTGATAAAATATTATGTTTTGTGAACATAATAAAAAAAATCTGTTTGGCATTTATTTTGGCATAGAATGTTTGCATTTTGAGCTAGAATCGTTAAACTTTGAAGTAGAGGATAGTTAAGGAAGATGTTTATTGCCCCAGAGTCAAGAAAAACTTTCAGTCGCAGCTAAAAGCATGCATGCCAACCATCTTCTTTTTAGCTCTGCTGTTTTCTTTGAAGTCGCAGAGCTTTAGGAGTGGGGAAAATGTCTGTCCATCTTTCTGTCAACATTTCCTTTGAAGTCTTCTTCTCCAAAACTACCAATAATTTATGTTTCAAATTTTATAGAGAGATAGTATAGAGGTGAAGATTCAGATTCCTTCAAATTGTGATTTCACAATTGATCTTAGTGCAGTGACCACTAATAAGAGGAAATTAAAACTTGGTGTAAAGAAATATGCTATGCCTCATCAAACTTGTTTAGTCATGTTACCTTTGACCTTGACACATTGACCTTGAATTCCAAATTTTTGTACATGAAACATGTACAAACATAAAATAGAAAGTACTTCTATCTATTATCTATTATACATCAACACTATGTCCAACACCATATACAATTTTTATGGATTTGTCCCTTGACCTTGATGTAACCTTGACCTTTATATTAGTGTGTAGGTTAAAAAATCAATAGCAATGACTTTGAATAACATTCCAAATATTTGCCAGTGAGATTCCAAATATTTGCCAGTGAGAATCAAGAGAACGATTTGCCCAAGTTTAAAAATTATCTGGAAAGGATTTAAATGATCATTTATGAAGGATTTCCATAAGATTTTCACAAACACTGCAAAAAGTAATGATCAGCATAGCTCTAAGGCCGTTGGCCTATGGTTTAAATGTTTTCTGAAAATTCCTTTAAATTGCTTCAAAAATTTTTATTTCAAATATTTACCCAGCTTTGCAGGTTAAGAACAGTCAATGTGGTGAAAATAATGTTCTCAATATTGGGGGTGGCAGAGTTGCTTTATTTCAGAAGTTTAAAATAAACGCCATATTCTGAAATGCTCTTTATATATTGAATTATGATATTCTGTTGCTATCTCTGCTCTCATTGGCTGATATCTGGCTACAAAGTAGGTCTAATAATTGTAAATTAAGTGCTGATAAGGAATTGTAAGCAAAGATAAGATCTCGACTAATTCTGTCAACTAAAAAGTGAGAAATATCCATAACATGTGTATGTTACTGCTGATAACACAAAACTATCAGGCCCAGATAAACGTTCCATGAGCTGTATTCAGCATTCTGAGAATATGAGATATGGGCTTTTTTTAAAATTTCCCTTTTATTTTACTGATGAAAACCAGCTTGTGACGAGCAATATTTATATAATATTTCTGACAATATATTGAATATTGTATTGGGTATGATCTCTTAGAAACCTGATATGATATGACCTTGTAATGGAAATAGGTCATGATTGTACTTGATCACCATCCTGCTGTTATATACACACCTTCATTGATAAATATAAATTAATTCTAGGAACTGAGATTTATATAAATATATATAGCTTAAAATGAAAATACAATGTCTTAAACATTTCCATATTTTTTTCAGCTTTCTGATCAAATAGGAACACGACAAGACAAGATTTAAATCATTCCAGCAATACAGGAGCCCTGTATGATATCCAACCTCCTGAAGAAGTCACTCCACGGTGTCGATTAGCCCTGAAGGTGATTCCAATATATGACAGCATTGATGCCATTGAGTATCAAGAAAAGGAGGGCTATTTTTAATGCATACTCTGTCCATTTTTTTGTTAAATATTTGAAATAAATAGCAAAGGTCTTTTCTTTTTGAGCACATATTTAAGACATTTTTATTTTTGTTTTATTGCATTTTTATTTCATAAGCTGAAGTAATAGATGTGAAATTCACAAATAAAATCATTTTGATGATTGATAAAATGTAATAGATTGTAAATGTGGTTACTGTATCAGGTCTGAATAATTAGCATTGGGAATCATGAAATATGGGAAACCCATGGGAATTTTAACATTTATTTAATTCTATTACTAAAGACCAACAGAACCCCCATTTCAAACCCCAATCATTTTTAAACCTTGTTACTAACCCTTTTCAAACCATCCAGTTGTAAACCTGACTCTGCTGAACAGAAATAGTTGATTTTCTACCTACCTTTGCCTCCAAAGCCCTATCATTTTCACAAGGAATATAAAAAAAACCCAGGTCATTAATAAATATGCAGATAGGCTCCTGCCCCAATGCACATTTTCAGACAAAGAGGTACCATTTTGTGTATATATAGTTTATTTACATTATGACACTTTGTAATTTAGAAAAATGAGAAAAACATTTCTTCATTCAGTGTTGATATTGTATTGAGATAATTTTGGCCTGATCAAAATCAAGAAAAACAAGTGCAATTCGTGGGCACCATTAATTTTGATGTGTTTGATGATGAACCTCTGAAACTCCTATCTTCATAATGTTAATATTTATGAATCAGGGTAGTGGAGTCTGAGGTAGGTCGAGGATCGACAACCTCTGTTCAGCAGAGTAGTATCCCTTAGACTGCCTTGTATTTTCAAGTGTTTCCCCATTAATGCTCACATGGTTGTTCTACAATTCAGAATCCAGCCTTCTCACTTTGCAAAGTAAATTATAACATGATTGAAACAAGTCTTAAAATGACTGCAATTGAAGCACGGTCTGCACTTTGAAGAAAAAAAGAATATGAACCCTTTTTTTTCTTTCTGTGATCAGCATAAGGGAAGGTCTGGTGGCTGTCATAAAAACATGTCTGAATTATTTGTTATTGTCAAGAGCTTGTGAGTTTTTATTTAAATAGCTTAGCATGTAATGTTATATTTTTCCATAAAACAGTCAATAAATTTAAATTGTATAAGTCAATAAATTTAAATTGTATAATTCTCAAACCTGTACAATATAAAAGGTCAAGTGTGATTAATTTTATATCTGTTAAAATGGCTGGTTTTTGTCACAGGTTTGAAGGCACAACACCTTTCATAATCACAGTTTGGGAATGGTCAGGTGACCTAAATAAAAATGTGTATTGTGTTTGTGGTAAACAATGATATTGATAGATATATTTGGATTTATTTAACCAAATCTTTGCTGTAATTTGCCATTAATTTAAAACTTGTTTCTGATTGGCTTGTATTACTATAATCCCCTTGACAAGATGGCTGCCACCAGCAAAAGATAACCAGAAGTTCTTACCACCGTAAAAGTATCAAAATTATATCTCAAAATCTTATTTTCATGTTTAATATGTGCTCATATTGAAATAATGTAAATTGTTAATCCACAATTTGTGAAGGTTTCCTTCCCCTTTAATGGATACATACCTCAATGGAGGTATAAATATTTGAATTTTTACTTGATTGAGAATGTATCATTGTTTGTCCTCATTACCAAGGTAACATTCTTTAATGATTAATGGGTTATGCTTTTATCCCTTCATAATATGAGAAGAGATGCTGTTACAAAACTACAATGCAATTAATGTGTGTCATCAAGCTTATTGGACAGTTTGATATTTATTGAAAATTATATGGAAGTTTGATTGTGTGAGAGTAGATTGTGATTTTCATAGTTTTGGAAAAATTATATGAAGAAAAAAAGAGATTTGATAAATGGCCAAGTTCGATATATTGAACATATTTACCACTCACTGCGAAGCATGCAGTGATGCTGGAATTGGACATTGGGACAAATATAATAACCTGATAAGCTTAATGGACTTAGAGATTTGTATTAGATAATTATTGTGTAAATATCTAAATGTGCTCATGGAAGGGCTGAGAGATATGAATGTGGTGAAATGTTTGTATGCATGATGTATTTGTATTTTACACTCAAAATAAAGTATGTTGGTTGTTTATATGATGCCTCTCATTATTACACACAATATGAAAACAATTTTTTTTTGAAAGACAGGAGTTGTAGCAAAAGACATGTTTATATTTCCTTGTTAGCTTTGCTGACCTATTATGTCTGTCAACTTTGACCTTTTTTCTTTGAACCTACTGGATGTAATAGGTAAGATGTATTTTCAGGGACCAATTCTATCTATTTTTTGTGATGCCATGTTTTTTCCTATTTTTCATAATTAAAAAAAACATCAATAGATTTCAGACTCCAATATTAGGACTCATTAAAACAACAATCACCTGGAATATAACCTTATGTAACAGGGGGCATGATCCTTGATCCCTGGTTATATAACCTTATGTAACAGGGGGCATGATCCTTGATCCCTGGTTATATAACCTTATGTAACTTGAGGGAGCATGATCCTTGATCCCTGGTTATATAACCTTATGTAACATGAGGGGGCATGATTCTTTGGCTGGGTGAGGGGGGATGATCCTATCCCAGGTTGTATAACCTTATGTAATCTGAGGGGGCATGATTCTTTGATCCTTTGGCTGGGTGAAAGGGGGATGATCCTATCCCAGGTTGTATAACCTTATGTAATCTGAGGGGGCATGATCCTTGATCCCTGGTTATATAACCTTATGTAACCTGAGGGGGCATGATCCTTGATCCCTGGTTATATAACCTAATGTAAAATGAGGGGGCATGATCCTTTGATATTTTGGGTTGCTGGCAACTGTGACGAAGTTGGGCAGTGATCAGAACCCAATCTTGTCACATACATAAGTCTATTGTTTCTATCTTTACTTAATTATGCAGCTTGCATGCAAAGTTAGCATGCCCTAAATGGAAGACTGATTGACCTATTTGAACAAACAGTGCTATAAATATCCTCTGACTTAGCTGCTGCTGGTATTGAGTGTTGTATACTCTGGCATTATGAAGTCAGCACAAGTTTTGCTCTGTTTCCACCTCGTCCGCCGTATTTTTTCTTCCTCATTCAGTTATGCTAGGACATAGGGACTAGATACGATAAAATAAGGTCAAGGTTATGGCCAGCACAGGAGCAACTTTCTTTGTGAATGCTTTATTTTCTGACAAAATACAGCAAAATTGATATAACTGGGGAGATGTGATCAACCTATAAGGGGCTTGGATAAGTTTTATATTTGGTGACCTTGGGCAACTTTCCAGGTCACAGGACCCAATTTTCAAAATCGGATATAAATTTGTGATATTTTGCAAAACAATACAAATAGCATTTCTTCTCACTACATTTATTTTACACAATATCATTGTTCATAATTTTTAGAAAAAAATGTTTCTAGGTCACAGTGACCTACTTAAAGGCCACATAGGCCACAACTATCAAAATGTTGTGAATTTAATCCTTTACACAACTGAGAAGATTAGAACTTGATATTATGTAAATATAGGTAAATATTAATGGTTTTTTATTTCAGTGCGCTTATGACCTTGGTCATGATCAGCACAAGAGCAACTTCGCTTTCAAGGTCACAGGAGCCGATTTTAAAAATCAGCTATTTTGGATATTTTGCAAAACATTACAAATAGCATTTATTTCCACTTCATTTATCTTGTACAATATATTTGTTCATTATTTTAGAATAACGAAGCACATTGGCCTATTTAGAGGCCATATAGGTGACAACTTCCAAAATGTTGAGAATCAGAGAAGATTAGATCTTGTTATCATGTGAATATTTGTAAACATCCAAGGGTAATTCACTTGGATATACATTTTATGACCTTGGGTCTTAGTCAAGGTCATGACGAACGCAAGAGAAACTTTACTTGTGAATCCTATATTTTCTTCAAGATTACAGCAATATCGATGTGACATGGCAGATGTGATCTACATATGAGGGGCCAGTTTGATATTGGGTCAGCTGTTGGGTGAATTAGAGCTATATTCAAGGTCACACAAAATAATTGTCAAAATCATCCATCATATTTCCCTTACATAGATTTATGTGCCATTTGAAAGTGGATGAGTCTTCTGCTAAAATCTAAATCATCCATTGGACACTTTGTCCATGGACAGAGCAAGCGCGAGTGTGTTCAAGGCCTCAGGTGCCACTCAGTGACCTATATATTACATAATTACATGTATTATATAATGTATAAATGAGGTCACCAGAGTGAAACGGAAAAATTCATGCAAATTGATCTCGGAGACATCACTTGCATTTGCTCTGTCTGTGACTTTGTCAACAAACTGTGTTTAGCTGACCAACGAACTTGTGCAAACACTTGCTCAGTACCTACATCATTTGGTCAGATTATATTGTTTGTCACAAGGTATCTAGTTTACTGAGCATTCAGTTCAGTTTGTGTCAAATTTAATGATGAATGATGATGGTGAATTAAAATTAAAAAAGTGTTTGCAAAAATTGCATTTCAAACTTTGGAGCTTTACTGACCACAAGTGGTACAAGTGCTTTGCTAAATTTGGCATTGGAGCTGATAGTGTGTTATCAGTTGGTATCAGATCAGTACATGAGATACACATCTGAATAGATCTGAGAGCAGAAAATCAACACACAGACATGTGTAGCAGGTGTGCTAGTGGTCCTCAGGGAACCCCCCCCCCCTGCCCCATCCCCCCAAGTCCACACACTCACATTCAGGCCATTCTGACAAACTGTGACATAAAGATCAACTCAGATTGTGCATAAACTTAACAATCAACCTTATCTGGAAAGGGAAAGCAGTCATGATCATGATGATCGGTTAACAGGATTGGCAGTGAATACTAAAAGTATGGATTGCATCATACTATCAACTATTTCAGAATGTGCTTCAGATCGTACTTATTTATATATTACAGTCTGGAAACTGTAAATAACTTGTGAAATACTTATATCTGCAAAATCTGGAGACTTTACTTGGTAAATATATAACCTTGCTTTGTTTGTGGACCAGAAGTTTATTGCAAGCAAACTGCACACTCCATAAAATGGCTAGTAATGTACAAGAAGCTGGACTCATTGTGGATGATTCAATGATCAGGAATACCAGAATCGTACTAGATGAAGAACAAAACAAGTACAGAAAACTTGTCAAAATTGGAGAGGAGGTCCGAAGACTTAAAGCTGAAAAACCTGAACAATACAAGCAAATGGTTTGTACCTGATAATTCTTTACAACAAAAATGATGTTATTCAAAAATATGAATATTTCAGGATAAATCTGTCAATTTTGCACAGATAAATGCAAGTTACATTTGGCTTTATATGTACTATCAGTATCAGTATCAGCACAGTTTGAGGATTGTTATTTAATCAGCATTGGCAGGCATTTTATAATGCAGTTAATGTGGTATATAACGTCTGTCACGTGTTTTAGAATAAAAGTAGGTTAACATTGCCTGGGGGATTAGGCCAAGATAAAAAGATGTTTTGTTTCTTGTAACAAGTTCGCTCCCATATATAACTCTTAATTGTTTTATGAGTTTCCCTGTCCATGTTTTAGATTTCACTTTATCAATAAGCACGGACTTGACAGCCAGAAAGAAAGTAACAATCTATCTCACCTGTTTATAAATAGAATTTGTCGTTAGTAAAATACCATTCTACCTGCATTTGTTAAAGTATCTGCTGAATGGGAATGAATACATTGCAGCAGCATTCTGATCACTTTCCCATCACATCCACTTTCTGTAATGTCAGCCTTGTTTTGCATATTCATGATAAACCCACATTTCCTCCAATTTTTAGATTATTTACATTTACAAAGTGATGGGGGGCTGTTAAGATATGAGAGAATATTTGCATTGTAAAATATTTTAGATGGATCGGGAATCTACCAAGTTCCCCCAGGCTGAGCATATTGCTGCCAAATTTCGAGTGTAAATTTACAGTACTTATATATGGAACTGATCTATTTCACTAGCTATTTTAGTGTCACTGTCACTAATTTGAGAAGAGAAACAGGAAAATTGTTATAGTTGTCTAGAATCTTATTTTTGCCCATTAGATTATTAAGAGTGACTTGGGTGTCCTTTCTAGATTTGCAGTGTCTGCATGATGCAATATTTCTTTCTTTAAATGTTTGGTATTTATATTATTACATTTTACTCTGACAGAACATTGACTGGATGGCAAGCCCCATATGGGACAATCTGTTTGTCAAATAAGGTTAGAAATAATTTAGTTGAAAAGCTAATTGCTTGTTTTATAGCAAATGATGCTTTTTTGGCCTTAATGAAGTGGTCTTCATCCATTGTTTTTAGTACCATTTAAGTCATAAATATTTAAGTGTTTCACCATTAAATGATATATCCCTAGTTAAAGCATAACCAGCAGACATGACCATTACTTTGGTTTAATTAATATTTACAGGCAGGTCACAATTTTCACAGTAGTCATACAAATTATAGGAGAGGGCGAGCTGACGTCACTTCCGGTTAACAACAAGGTGACCACGTTGGATACGTTGAAAACAAATCAGTGCACACATACACTAGCATATGAAATCTGTAAAACTATAATTAACATCTTATATTATTCGCAATTACGGCAGTCATTTTCGGGGCCAAAACAAAGTAAAATCTACAAAATACATATATAACTGTCTTCCTCTTGTTCTCACGACTTCAGACATATATAAATCATTTCTGTACATATATTATGAGCCGAGATATGAATATGAAATACTTAAAACTACCTTTAACTTCTGGTTTTATGTATGCAATTACGGCAGTCATTTTCGGAGCCAAAACTAAGAAAAATCAGCAAAATACATATATTACTCTCTCCTTCTTGTTCTTAAGATTTCATACATATATAAATCATTACTGCACATATATTATGAGCCGAGATATCAATATGAAATACTTAAAACTACCTTTAACTTCTGGTTTTATGTACGCAATTAGGGGCGATCCATTTGATTTTTGTCGGGTGGGGTGGGAGATTTTGGAAAAAAAATTTATTCACCCACCCCATCCCAGAAAAAAAAATTATTCATTCACCCTACCAAAGAAAAAAAAATTATTCATCCACCCTACGAAAGAAAAAAAATTTATTCATCCAGTACTGCTGTCCCACCCCACCCCACAAAAATCAAATGGATCGCCCCTTAACAAGAAAAAAAATTTATTCACCCACCCCACACCAGAAAAAAAATTTATTCACCCACCCCACACCAGAAAAAAAAATTATTCATCCACCCTACCAAAGAAAAAAAATTTATTCATCCAGTACTGCTGTCCCACCCCACCCCACAAAAATCAAATGGATCGCCCCTTACGGCAGTCATTTTCGGGCCCAAAACAAAGTAAAATCTACTATTCCTTGTGTTCCCCACAATCCCAGACATATTTAAGTAAGTAAGTAAATCATTTCTGTAAGTGTATTGTTAGCCGAGAATCATATACATGTATGTGAAAAATATTGTGCAGATGTGAAAAATATTGTGCAGATGTGAAAAATATTGTGCGGATGTGAAAAATATCCTACTTATGTGAAAAATATCTTACTTTTGAGAAAAATATCTTATAAAAAAATGTCTTATGCATGTGAAAGCATTTCTGTCAAAAAGGGAAGACATGACTCAAAGCTGGGGAAACAATGACGAAATGCCCTTTGATCACAGGTTGAGACCTTACATCATAAGGATTTTGAAGAGAAATACTGTGAATGCAGATAATTGGCATCAGTGAAATTTTACTCTGTGACATCCTTTACTTAAATTTTGGGTTGTTCACACCACTGAATGAGAAGACATCAAAAGCTGCATGGAATCCCCCTTAATGTCACTTGTGTAAAAAGTTACACTAAACCCTTTGATCACTGGTTAAATCACAAGGACTTTGAATGACAAAACTGTGAATGCTGGTAATTGGCATCAGTGAAATTTATGATTTGACCCTCTTTGATGAAAACTTGAATTTGGGTTTTTCACACCACTGAATGGGAAGACATTAAAGGTTGCATGGATTCCACCTTAAAGGCTGGGCTGTAGACCTGTAGAATCGAATTGTCTTTTGTTTTGTTTTTTGCAAATTTAAAAAAAAAATAATGATTTTGTACAGACAACAAAGATGAAATGTTCATAATGGGGTTCTATTTGAGAGAAATGCACATCAGAATATTTTGCAAACGTATAAAATATTAAGAATAACGACTTTATACCAAAAACCTTGGAGTATAACAATCATACTCCAAGCAAAAACAAAGGTGAATTCTTCATATTGGGGTTCTATTTGAGTGATATACACGTCATAACATTGTTTTGCATACACAGAATACATAAGAAAAAATGACAATAAATCTTTATTGTATTTGGGTTCCATTTGACTGTACTACATGTATTTCAATGGCTGACAGGGATTTGTTTTCAACGCCAATTGGGGTTGCGAGGGCGTGAAAGCCCCGTATGTGTGAAAGTGCCCGTATGACTGCCCCCTCCTATTAGGACAATTTTGGAGACCACTTTTGTGTGTGTGTTTTGTTTGTACCACGTGATTGAAAGCAGCCGATTGTTTTACTACGCCGCCCTGTGGTGGAGATTGGGGGTATCCCAAACCAAAACGAGGCGATTCTCGAAAACGAAAATGGCGGATTCCGATACCACCGATAAGAAGGCAAAACTTCAAGAGCAAATCAAACAACAGGGTGAAATCGTTCGAAAATTAAAATCTGAAAAAGCCGAAAAAGATAAGGTATGTGTAAACTGATCAATTAATTGAATCTAATTTTCATTTGAGATCGAGGTCGATGGAGTAACTTGTAAATACGTGTTACTTCACGGTGAAACATATGGTTTCCCGGCGAGCTCAACTTGTCAATTCCACGTGCACCTCACATTTTATAAACACTAAAATCTGTCGGAAGAAAATTGGTATTTATTGCCCCCAGTTTCAAGACAACAAATGAAATGTTACGTAAAACTTGTAAAATATTATTGTTTTCTGCAAACTACCTGTCACAATGTGGTGTCAGGAATGTAGTGTCTGGCTCATTAAGAGTCTCCAAATTTCATGATTGTATGATGCAATGAGATAGAAACCATTGACATTGATTGAGTTGCTCTTTAGCTCCAGTATTGTGGGTCACTCTGGAGCAAAGGAGAATCGAGCACAAGAGATGGCCTTGGTATCATTGTTGTGAAACAGTATGCATACTGTATTTTAACAAGTTCCAAGCCTGATTGCCAATCACTGTTATTTTTTTCCCATTGAAAAATACCTGAGAGCAATATAACTATTATTTATTATTGCTCTCAGAAAATATGAACCAGAACTATACAACTCCTCTATATTTAATCATTGGTCAGAGAAATTGGCAGGGGGGCCATGATTAAAATGATGATACAATATAAATTTGAGGTATTGAAAGGTAACTTTTGTTGAGGTACTGGAAGCTGCCTATGATTCTTTAATCTTTGTGCTTGGAAGGAAGGGGGGGGATGATCCTTTTGGCTTGCTGCCAATTTTTACTAAGTTGGGCAATCAGATCCTTATCACTTATCTGCTGGCATTGAGTTGTATAAAGTCAGACCACTGGCATGTGGATGGGGAAGGGGTCTTGATATTAAACAGGATCTATGAATTATTGTTACTAAACCAATCAGTTTGAGTTTTGCTCATTTGTGATTATAAAAACGTGTAACATACAGAAACAAAAGTATTACGAACAAACTCCTAAACCTTTTTTCAATATAGTCGTCATCTTCAGATTTTTAAGTAAAAAAAATAGTTTAAAAAAAGTCTCAGTAAGTTGAGAGAAGCACTTCCTGTTTTATCCAGATTTGCTGACAAGAGTTTCTCTCATCTTTCCATATCAACCTGACTTGCTGGGTGCTGCCATCTATCTGCTTTGACTTGCTGGGTGCTGCCATCTATCTGCTCTGACCTAACTCACTGGGTGCTGCCATCTATCTGTTATTGGAACCACATCTGACCTGACTCCTGTGGTGTCATGCTGCTGGGACGCCTCACTCACTGTGCATTTCGCCACCACCTCCGACTGTGCCAATATCACCGCACTATTCTCTGTCGACATATCTCCCAACATGATGACCAGGTAAGAGAAAACATGGACTATGTCAGCCCTAAATAACTGATAAATGTCCGCCATAATATTGATAAATGCCTGCAGTAATGTTGGACCTTTTTCTGCATCTATCTGTCATTGGTGATATAATGCATCATATTCCTGATATTATTTTAGATTGGCGAGGAGGTAGCTAAGCTTTTAGAGTTGAAGGCCCAACTTGGAGATGAAGGGACCAAGAAATTTGTCCTCAAGACCCCCAAGGTATATTTTGTTTATGATATTGATTAACCAAGTATATTGCTTTATATGAAATGAGATAAAGGTGAGGATTATGCTATGATCACACATGAGCTTATGCTAGCAAACTGAGATATGACTTACATACTGTATTTAGGCAGTAGATGCAAAACTATTTCTTTCTTCATGGAGTCATGAATAATGAGCTTATGCTAGCAAACTGAGACCTGACTTGATGGAGCCATGAATAATGAGCGGGCCAATTGTTTTCAGGGAACCCGGGACTACAATCCGCAACAAATGGCTATCCGAGAGGGAGCATTTAAGACCATCATATCTTGCTTCAAGAAGCACGGAGCAGAAACTATAGATACCCCAGTCTTTGAGTTGAAGGTAAATTATATTATATTTGATTCTTCTCAAAGGGATTATATTTGAATTAGACCCAAGCAGAAGTCCCACATGACCCAATTATTTAAGCTGATAATGATGTGTTGTTTGTGTCAAATGAGAATTAGTTCCAAAATCAGCCACCAGATGGACCTGCTTTTTTTTTCTTTTCCAAAAATTGTGAATTTAAAATATATACTTCAAGTCAGTAGATCTTAACAGAGATGTTGCATCTGAAAATCTGATCACTAGAATGGTAATGATGATTAATTGCAGGAAACATTGACAGGAAAATATGGAGAAGATTCCAAGCTGATTTATGACCTGAAGGACCAGGGAGGCGAGATCCTCTCACTCAGATATGATCTCACTGTATCCTGATTATCTAGAGCAAATTTATATTAGAAAATGCTGATTTAACTCTTGTCTCCTTTTGAACTAAAAGTGGTGAGACAATTCAAATATAAATGAGACAATGTTGTAAGACCATAAAGGAGGGTTTTTTAATTGGACAGTGTCTTTAACTGTAACCCCTGATCAATGTTCATTGCTTTACTGATATGCAATTTCCTAGCAAACTGTTGCTCTCTGAATATATTAACCAGTGCAATGTATATAGTATTAAGGGATCTGGCTTTAGCCATGCATACTATTTTTGTTGACACCGCAGATTATTACAGTACCGATTGTGACATTTGTCACAAGGTATCTCGTTGTTGCTATTGTTGGGCAAAATCTGTTATTATCATTATTGATATTCATTCCTCATTTATTCAGGAAATTAGTTTTATAGCCCAGAGTTTTAAGCTTCAATGTCATAATTTAACAAATGTTTATTATAACATCATATTCTACTTTAGGTTTTTGACCCTAATTACTTAAATTAAATAAAAGATAAAACTGAAATGCAGTGTAGATAATTTTAGAAAATTTGTGGTGATGCCTTGACAAGATGCAGGTGCCATTTGCTAGATACTTGGCTATGAATAAGATTCAGAATATCAAGCGATACCATATAGCCAAGGTGTACCGGCGTGACAACCCAGCCATGACAAGGGGCAGGTACCGGGAATTCTACCAATGTGTACGTAACCTTATCACACAAATTAAAACTTGTGTTATGTATTTCTGTTGGAAATTTCTTCACATCTTTTATTTGAGAGTTGGATGCTTTGAACTGACTCAGTAAAAATTCTCTCTTGGACAGCATTTGTGACTAGAAACTTGTTTGTGCTTCTATTTAGGATTTTGACATAGCAGGAACCTATGATGCAATGTTGCCTGATGCTGAATGCTTGAAAATAGTGTATGAAATACTGTCAGCTCTACAGCTCGGAGATTTCATAATAAAGGTAAGTTGACAATCCTACCCCCAATATTTCATTTTCACCAAACATATCTCTGTTAGTTTCATTTTGATAACTTTGCGTCATTGTGCTTTAAGAGATATTTTTATGAGAAAAAACATTCTTTGAATTTAACTATTCCTTTGTATTTGTTTTTAGTAGTCTTTGTTGACGTGAATGTAGTGTTGTAAACTCTCGGCCAACTTCAACCTGAGGGGTATTGTTTGAGCCTGAGGGGTATTGTTTGAGCCTGAGGGGGTATTGTTTGAGCCTGATGGGTATTATTAGTGCCTGATGGATATCATTAGGGCCTGAGGGGTATTATTAGGGCCTGAGGGGTATTGTTTGAACCTGAGGGATATTATTAGGGCCGTCATTAGGTCAGATATTATTACAGTTCAGATTGTGACATTAATGATGAGGTATCTAGTTCATATTATTTTACATTGGATAGGAAGGTAATACCCCGGGGTAATACCCTTACTACCTTTGCCTACATTGCCTGACAGAAAGGAAAATGTCAAATGTATATTATGAAAAAAATAAACCTCTTCTGCTCCCTAACTTTGGAATATAATTGGGAATCACTGCTTTTGTGCAAAATTACCCATTTGTTTTGTTTTTTTCTTGTGTAACAAACAGGTGAATCACAGGAAGGTTTTGGATGGCATGTTCGCAAGTTGTGGTGTTCCCGAGGATAAGTTCAGATCCATCTGCTCTGCTGTTGATAAGCTTGACAAGGTGAGAATCATTACACAGAAAATATGTATACACACATCAGTGCACTTTAATAGTCATAAATCTATTCAAATTTTTTTAAATTTTATTTTTCACTTTTAAAGTGGTTAAAATAATTGCAGACATTTTGGGAGGATGTGAGAGCAGAAATGGTTGACGAGAAAGGCCTTGAAGCAGACTCAGCTGATATGATTGGAGAATATGTCCGACTTAGTGGTCAGTAACATGTGATAATGTACAAGTAACCAAGTTACTGATACCTTGGAGTATTATGGGATGGAGTTGTAATACCATATGATCAAAGGTACCAATTCATAGGCCAAATAGGTCCAAAAATATGCAGAAGCTGATCTAGAACTTGATATTTTGGATATGTGCATGTACACGTAAAGTACATATGAAGATTATTTGTACGGATCAATTTTTATTGACTTTGCGTCAAGGGCAAGACCAGCAATATTGTTACTTTAATTGATTAAGCTCTCCCTAATGAATAAAGCAATATCAATGTAACTTGGCATTTGTGATTGAATTTGGGTCAGCATAGAGGAGATATCAGTGTAACTCGGTCACATTGAACTATTAGAACACTAAATAGGTTTTTGACGTGATATTTTCAAGGTCACATGAGTGAATTTCCAAAATCACACACTACCATATTTTACATGTCACCTAATATCATGTATTGCCACATGTATCTTAAACAATATGTTCATAATTTGGAGAATAATTTATGTAAATAGGTTACTTTAACCTCCTTATAGCACAAAAGGGATTGACATTTTTGAGTGGGATAGTGCTCGGCCTTGTATGTATTAAATACTGTGCTGACTTCAGTTTTGTGCCACTCACAAAATATATAGTTGGTAGAATATTTCTCTGTATTATGAGACAAAAAATTTAATTATATCGCCGTTAGGGAAGTTTGTACCTAAACAATATGATCATACTTTATTAACTCTTCACACTGATGTCATCTGTTATAAATTGTTTTGGTCCAGTCAGGCAAAAGATTCGACTTTGCTGGACCGAATGTCCGTTGTAAGTCTGGTGACCATTGGGAAGACTGTAATATGATAGATTTCTTTTTATACCCTGAAAATTTCATAGTAATTGCCTTTATTAAGCTATCCCATTGTTCTTATCAATAGGTTGCTATGGCGTCATGTGCACAATCTATGATGTAATAACTCCATTCTTTATACTCCAAGCTGACTGAAACTTTACAGTTGAAATTTCAAGAAAATATTGGACATTGTTTTCCTTGATATGAAAGTATCCAGCTTTAAGAGTTTTTCACTGTGATTTGAATAGTTGCTGTTTTTGACGTTCTTTGAACTATTATCATATTGTCTGGTTGCAGGTGGGCAGGAGTTGATAGGAGCTCTCAAGGAAGATGCCAAGTTATCTGCAAATAAGGTTGCTATGGAGGGCGTGGATGACATGCAGTTGTTGCTGCGGTACTGTGAGCTGTACGGCATCCTGGACCGGGTGGTGTTTGACCTCAGTCTGGCCAGAGGCCTCGATTACTACACAGGGGTCATCTATGAGGCGGTCCTCCAAGGTAACTTTCTCAACACATTCTCCAATATGGCCATTTCACAATTCCTTCTGAAGAATAAAAACATTTTTCCTTACATTTGCCCATTCAACACGTTTTGCAAAATTAATCATTTAGCATTCTTTATATTGATGATCAGCTGAAGAATTTCAAAGGGATCATTGTCTTTAAAAATCTTTCTTTTTTTTCCTTCTTTTTTTCTGTCCCCAAAAATAATTCCCTCACTGTGATTTAGGTCTAGAATGATTAATGAAGCAAAATAATATATAATATTGCAAACAGAATGGCAAGTGCTGCTGGTGTCTATGCAATCTGGACTAGTTGTTGTTACATTTCACAAAGAAATAAAACCTTATAGAGGAACTATGAGCCTGTAGCCATGGACACTGTCCTTTGTGATCAAATAAAGCAAATGTTTAAACCAAATAAAACAATTTCAAACATAATCTTTTGCAAAAATAAGTTTGCCTAATAATAATCAAAATGGATATTGTTTTTCAATACAGGTCAAAAGACTCAGAAGGCATCGGATGCCGAGCCAGTGGGTGTGGGTAGCGTGGCTGGAGGTGGTCGCTATGACAACCTGGTGGGAATGTTTGACACCAAAGGTCGCAAGGTGCCGTGTGTTGGTGTGAGTATCGGCATTGAGCGTGTGTTTTCCATCCTGGAAGGGAAAGTGGCTGCGAGCAAGGCCACGGTGCGAACATCAGAAACACAGGTTTATGTGGTGTCAGCTCAGAAAAACCTGGTCGAGGAACGCTTGAGAGTGTGCAAAGAACTGTGGGATGCAGATTTGAAGGTATAACATGAAATATAGTCACAGAATTTTATTTGCCAAGAAAAAGTATAAACTTAACAAAAATAGCAAGATGTTGACAGAGAAATAATTTTAATATTCTTGCCAGCCAGTAAGAGTCAAGATTACAATGAAAGTAATTCAATATCTATGAAGAACTTTGATTTTGGTAAAAATATTTTGAAGGAGAGCAATGTAAGGGTAATGGGGTAAGCCCCAGTATTTTGTTTATTAGTTTCAGCGATCTACAAAGCATGGTAAATACTTGTAAATAAACATTCATGATGTAATTTGCAGGTATTTCCAGAAAATGTTTACGAACATGACAAAATAAACAATGTTCAGCATGGCTCTAAAGCCATTGGCTTTTGTTTTACAGAGATTTAATTATACAAAATAATTTGCTGTATTTGTCAGGTGGAGCAATCATACAAGAAAAATCCCAAGGCACTTGTGCAGTTTCAGTATTGTGAAGATCTTGGTATACCCCTGGCCATTGTTATAGGAGAATCAGAAATACAAAATAACATCGTCAAACTTAGGAAAATTGCAACCAGAGAAGAGGTAAGATCTTTTATTCCTAGATTGTGCATTTTACGTACTTAAAGTTATCTGGAAGACTTATGGAGCTACTTTTGGACCATCAATGCCAGAAATAACCTATGACTAAGCTGCTGCTGTTTTTGAGTATTGTATAAAGTAAAGGCATTATTTAAGCAGCTTACAAAGTGTGTCCCCCTCAATGGAAACTTGATGTATGTTGAAGCCAATAACAATCTAGGAAGAAATGACAATATATGTGTTCCATATGGCACAGGGAAGATCCCCACAAGAGGTAAATACATATTGTGTATGGTCATCAAGCCAATATTTTTGGAACATTTCAAACTGCAGTCTCAAAAATACATATTTATTCTCTGTTTTACACCTGTGTACAACTGTGACTAAGTTGAACAGTGATCAGATCCCATCCTTATCACTGACACAGCCCTCAACAGTTACAGGCAGTAAAGGCATTATTTAAGTAGCAGCTCACACAGTGTGTCCCCCTACAATGGAAACTTTATGTATAATGAAGCCAATAACAATATGAGAAGAAATGACAATATGTGTGGTGATATACAAGGTTTACAGCAGACTATTTGTTGTTATCAATATTCAGGCCACTGGCATGGGGCAAGTGTCTATCAATTAGGTCACAGAGTAGAGTGCAAGTGCACTTAACAGCCTGCAGCACAGAAAATGTCTGCAGTCTATGTTGGTCGTCTATATAATATGTTGACAGTCTGTACAATATGTTGGCAGTCTATATAATATGTTGGCTCTCTATATAATACGTTGACAGTCTATATAAAACGTTGGCAGTCTGTATAATATGTTGACAGTCTGTATAATACGTTGGCAGTCTATATAATATGTTGGCAGTCTATATAATATGTTGGCTCTCTATATAATATGTTGGCAGTCTATATAATATGTTGGCTCTCTACATAATATGTTGGCAGTCTATATAATATGTTGGCAGTCTACATAATACGTTGGCAGTTTGTATAATATGTTGACAGTCTGTATAATACGTTGGCAGTCTATATAATATGTTGGCAGTCTATATAATATGTTGGCTCTCTATATAATATGTTGGCAGTCTATATAATATGTTGGCTCTCTACATAATATGTTGGCAGTCTATATAATATGTTGGCAGTCTACATAATACGTTGGCAGTCTGTATAATATGTTGACTCTATAATATGTTGGCTCTCTATATAATATGTTGGCTCTCTATATAATATGTTGGCAGTCTATATAATACGTTGACTCTCTATAATATGTTGGCTCTCTATGTAATATGTTGGCTCTATATAATATGTTGACAGTCTATATAATATGTTGGCAGTCTACATAATACGTTGGCAGTCTGTATAATATGTTGGCTCTCTATATAATACGTTGGCAGTCTATGTAATATGTTGGCAGTCTATATAATATGTTGGCTCTCTATATAGTATGTTGGCTCTCTATATAGTATGTTGGCTCTATATAATATGTTGACAGTCTATATAATACATTGGCAGTCTATATAATATGTTGGCTCTCTATATAATATGTTGGCTCTCTATATAATATGTTGGCTCTCTATATAATACGTTGACAGTCTATATAATATGTTGGCTCTCTATATAATACGTTGACAGTCTATATAATACATTAGCAGTCTATATAATATGTTGGCTCTCTATATAATACATTGACAGTCTATATAATACATTGGCAGTCTATATAATATGTTGGCTCTCTATATAATGTTGGCTCTATATAATATGTTGGCTCTCTATATAATATGTTGGCTCTCTATATAATATGTTGGCTCTATATAATATGTTGGCTCTCTATATAATACGTTGACAGTCTATATAATATGTTGGCAGTCTATATAATATGTTGGCTCTCTGTATAATATGTTGGCTCTCTATATAATATGTTGGCTCTCTATATAATATGTTGGCTCTCTATATAATATGTTGGCTCTCTATATAATATGTTGGCTCTCTTTATAATATGTTGGCTCTCTTTATAATATGTTGGCAGTCTATATATTACATTGGCAGTCTATATAATATGTTGGCTCTCTATATAATATATTGGCTCTCTATATAATATGTTGGTCCTCTATTTTCAGAGAGAAGTGCCACGGGAGCAGATGGTGCAGGAAGTAAACAAAGCATTAGAAGAGTTGAACCAATCAGCATCCAACATGTCCTGATGGAAAACAAATAGCAGATATAGGATTTTATTATATTTAAATATTACTATTCAAATCTCCATTTCACAAATTGGAGTTAAAAAAAAAAATTCTTTCCACTACAACGAGATGGTCTGTGTGTTGGGCAGAGGTGGAAAAATCATAATATGAATGTGACAATCTTGTCCTTGACATGATGGAAGGATGATATTAAATCCATGTTTCATTTATTACTTTCAGGAATAATCAATGCAAACCATTCTTGTCTTGATTTATGACATCTTTATAATTAATGGTTTTTGATACATTTTTATGCTTGACAAAAAATATTACCAGGCAAATTTTGTCAGTGCTGTAACTCTGACATTTTTTCTGGTTTGATGTATTGGTGAAGCATTTTCAGCTGATAGAGACTGAAACATTATTCAGATTTGGATAGGATCAAAGATTTAAAAAGACACAACTAGGAAAAAAATCTTCATGTGTATTGAACCAAAAAACACACAAAATAATGAATAGATTATAAACCGTACTGAATATAAAAATTAAAATATTTGTTAAAACTGACATGTACTTTGAGCAAGGCTATGTATGTTGTGGTAGCATACTATTTCAGTTTTACTCAGTATGTTGCTATTATGTCTTGAAATAATTTAGGCCAATGATCTCTAAATTATTAGCTTCACAGCCCTTTTGTCTGTCTAAAATTCCATTTCTATTATGATATAACCTGCCCTGCCAAACATGTTAATAACATACTTTAAATGTGTAAGATTGTTTATTTAAATTGCTCAATTCATAGCCATATTAAAGATAAACAAATATCTAAAACAAATGTCAAATATTTGCTTCATTGGAAGAAAGTTTTGATATATTATTTCAGAATATATTTAAAATTCCTAGGTTAGTTGAGCAAGACATTCTTTAGGCATTTCTATATCACCAGTTTCATCGCCACACCTATTTATTATATTATACATGCCACATGTACAAAATAAATGATTTAGCAAGAAGAAAAATTGTGTTCTGTTTTGTATAAGCCACTGACTGGCTCAGCATGGCTTCTACAAAGAGGGGAAGTAATTTTATTTTTTTCTCGGTCCATCAACTTTGAACTTCTCTGAAACTGTTGGAAACTATTCTCAGCATGGCTAATGCAAAGAGGGGAAGAAATTTTATTATCTCCCTGTCCGTCAACTTTGATCTTCTCTGAAACTATTGGAAACTATTCTTAGTATTAGAAGGTAATTTATTTTCATGACACCAATTCTATTTGAATCTATGTTTCATGAGGCTAAGATGTTTTCCCAATTTATGTATGATTTAGAAAAAAAAAAGCTATTAGTAAGTTTTCATGTTTACAATACATTGGCTCCACCAAAACTCAAGAATTCAAGGTACTTTCTCGAGTTAAAATTTCAACATGCGAGGGAAAATAAACATTTAATTTATTGTCTTAAAGTATTTAAATGATCAATTTTAAAACAATTTGCAAATGTCCGGAAATGCTCAAAACATAACAAAAATTAATGATCACCATAACTCTTGGGCCATTGTCCTATGTTTGAAATAAACTAGTTGCTATTATTGAGTTTTGAAGGAGGATGTTTTGATCATTTATGCAGCAGTTTGCAGGCTTTTCTAGAAAAGGTTCACAAACATTACAAAACAGCAATGATCAGCACCAGTCGTATGTCGTGCATGCTTCAGCTCATGTTGTGCATGCTTAACAGTTTGTACTACCTGGCATATATCTGCAGTCATGCCACGCCAGAACATACTGTCTGTCAACATTTAAAAGAAATCTCCAAAACCACCAGAAATACATTTCATATTTTATATGGAGGTTGATATAACAGTGAGGATTCAGATTCCTTCAAATATTGGTGATGTTACCAAAAACCCCACAGTGATTTCCCATTTACAAGGCAGCAAAATCATCATTTCCATACACAGAAACCAATAGTTCATCATCACAAAGAGACAGAACACAATAAAATGTCATATCACACCACCCAGCATCTCTACACACAATACTGAAAAACCGCACCTAAGCTCAATATAAGACAAAATATGTCAATTCCCGTTCACATACAATAGAATGTCCCACAGAGTGATTTAACATCATGCAAAACAACAAATATTGTCTTTTCACCAAGAAAAACCAAAGATTATCTGTAAAATCTGCTGTTTGCGATTGCGTTCGCAGGCAAAAATCACCTGAGGTTGCTGCGCACACACGCTCTTGCACAACTCTGCCGATAAGAGGCCGCCAGCTTTTCAGTCCTTCATATCTAATACAATCACAATAGATCACACAATATCACAGCAAAGACACACCTCTGCTGCAGAACTCAACCCAAAACAATTTGAACAGGCTCTAACACACAAATCAACTTCAACAGGCAGACACAAAATAGTAAAACCTCTCAATTACACAGCTGTTAATCCAGACCAGAACAAACTGCACAACATGCATTACCACACACCCTAGAATGATTCACTGTATAAACTTCAATTTAAATCACCATACCAAAGCCCAAAAATTCAAAGTTCATCACACATAAAAACACACGAATTAGGCATTTATACACATAATATCATTTCCAAAATTTGAACGCATAATAAGATGAATTTTTAGAATTTTTTGGCATCCAAAAGCAAACAAAACAACTGTAAAAAATCACTTTTTGCCTATGGACACCCCACTGGGTAAAATGCAATTCTCACTACTTTTTAATGAAAATTTTGTTTTTACATAACTTCTCATATATGCCCCTAATGAATGAATGAAATCTATGCAATATTAAATTGCAAGAGGGCCATAGCCTGGAGAGGCGGCCCTGCAGTGTGATTGCTGTGAATTGCAATCATGTATTGTTAAATTTGGTCATTGATTATTGCTATTGAAAAATGGACTATTGTTGTTGTGAGTTGGTTAACTGAAAGGTTTTTTTTTTTTAGACCATTCACACCGGGTTCCCCCAACTCTTTTCGATAAGTGCTACTGGGTTCTTTAACGTGCTCTGGGATAGGGTCAGATACACGGGACCACGACGTTTTACGCCCAATCCGAGCGGGCGAGCAATAACCTTGCTGGGGGACAATTTAACCAGGCATTGTCAAAGGGGGACCTACCCATAGTGAGTTTAGAGGTGGTTTTATGTTGTGTTCAGTAGTGAGAATTGCATTTTACCCAGTGGGGTGTCCATAGGCAAAAGTGAACTTTTTTTTGTTTACACTTGTTTTGTTTGCTTTTGGATGACAGAATAATTCAGAAGATTCATATTATTATGTGTTCCATCTTATTTGTGTATAAATGCCTAATTATAGTATATTTGAAATTGCTATGGGGTGGGTGGTGTGTGATTATCGGTGCAAATGGCCCGATTTGGGGCACTGAAAGCCGACTATGGGCAGGATATACACTGAATATCTCTGCAACCGCTGTTGGTCATTCTTGTGAAACCAAAGCCGGCAATCTGTGACCCAGGCCAGGCATTTTCACTATTATGGGTGGCATGTGTTAGTAATGTGTTAGGTTTATCTACCCTGGCTGTCAATGTAGGGATGTAGGACATACATTCCATCATTGCAGCCAGTGGTAGGATCAGGTTTGTTTCCGTTTTAATTAGTCAATGTGTCCTCGGGGAATCAGCCAGTGGCCACTGTGACCCGATCTCTTAAGTGACCATTGATTGACCATCTGCAGTCAGTCAGTCATGCAGGCTGCCTACTTCATGGGTTCTAGTGGGATCTTTTCCAGTTCCTATCTGGGCACAGGATACTGAGTCAGGATATAATGCAGATCCACAAAGTTTAAGGCATTATAGACCGCCTGGGTGTGGTCAGCGCCATCTTCCACATCATATACTCTATTGTCATATTGTCTAAGAGGCATTGTGTAAAAGCATTCTATCAGGTAGTGCCACAGTGGTTTACTGGTGGGCCTACTGCAATGCTCGCAGGCTCTATCCATATCTCCTAACAATTCCCAAGTGCACTTGTAGCCTAGTCTATGTCTATGCATGGTGACCTGTAGGGATCTGTGGTTCTCAGCTAGTCTGGGGAGTGGCTTGTATCTAGTGGCTATGGCATACCATCTGGCAGTTCCTGAACCGGGTACACTGTATTTGTGCCTGAGATAGTGCCTTTCCTTTGAGTCAGAGACAAAAAGTCGTCTGGTCTGGCTAAGAGAGGGGAGGACATGGGCTGATATCTTGGATAGCTTGGAGCCTGCATTCGCAGCCTCGTCTGCCATATCATTACCCTTAAGTCCAATGTGACTGTGGATCCAGTGTAGCACAACAGCCCTATTGTCTGATTGTAACTTATACAGGGTAACATAAACTCCTGTGATGAGCTTAACATTGTCTAAGGGGTGACCTTTCTCTAGTGCTTTGAGGGATGACTGTGAGTCTGTGATTACTAGTACTGGACCTGTCTTGTTGTGAAGGGCATCTAGGAGGGCAAATGAAATGGCAATGAGCTCAGTCTGCAGGGTTGAGCAATTGTCACTATTTCTCCATAATTCCTGTCTACCTTCCTGACAATAACCAGAGCCTGACCTGCCATCTTCCTGAACTGAGCCATCAGTGTAGTACACTGTTGCTCCCGGGGGCCGAACAATATCTATGGATGCATGAGCCTGTCTGAGCATGTCTGCCCTATCTAGGTCTGATTTCTTGCTGGCCATAGGCATGTATGTAATGCTATACGGGAGTGGCTTCCAGGGTGGAGGGATGACATAATTGGAGGCTGGAGTGTCTGCACCTTTGTGTAATACTAGTCCATCTCTAAACCCTAGCACTAGGGAAGCAGCCCTGGTGGCCCAGTGATTTCTCTTGGAGGGCATTTTGCCCTTGGTACTTTTCCTAAGAGGTGTTACTACATGGGAGTGCATAACCTTGGCTAAGAAGCATGCTGTGGTCTGAGCTATTCTAACTCGGACAGCTGGGACACCTGACTCAAGTTGTAAATTCTCAGTTTTAGTCCATAACGGGGCACCTAATATGAGCCTGAGGGCTTTGTTTTGTATGACCTCAACCTGCTGTACTGCACTATCTGAGGCAAATGCTAACAGTGGTGTGGCATAGTCTATTAGGCTACGTGTAGTGGCTAAATAGTAGAGTCTGAGAATCTGACTTTTGGGGCCTATCTTGATGGAAGAAAGTGCTCTCATGACGTCTATTCTCTTTTGGCATCTTTCCTTGAGGTAATTGACCTGACAGTGCATGTTAAAGGCGCTATCTATCCACACCCCCAGATACTGATACACAGGGACCCAATCCAGGGCATGGCCCTAAGAGCAATATAATTATTATTGCTCTCAGATGCAACACACACACACACACACACACACACACACACACACACACACACACAAACAAAAGCTCACTGTGGGTAGGTCCCCCTATGACAATGCCTGGTTAAATTATCCCTCAGCAAGGATTGGGTGTAAAACGTTCAGCTGAACGTTGTTGTCCCACGTATCTGACCCTATCCCAGAGCAGGTTAAAGAACCCAGTAGCACTTATCGAAAAGAGTAGGGGGAACCCGGTGTGAATGTTCTCAAAAAACCCTTCAGTTAACCACTCACATCAACAATAGTCCATTCTTCAAAAACTTGCTTAGCAATAATCAATGACCAAATTTAACAAAACATGATTGCAATTCACAGCAATCACACTGCATGGCCGCATCACCAAGTTATTTGATATTGCATAGATCATTCTTTCAGAAATATCTGCCATGATTGAGGCATGTGCAGTGGCCTGTACCGGTCTCTATTCCTGTTTGGAAGATTGAAACGAATGAATGAAATCTATGCAATATTAAATTGCAAGAGGGCCGTAGCCTGGAGAGGCGGCCCTGCAGTGTGATTGCTGTGAATTGCAATCATGTATTGTTAAATTTGGTCATTGATTATTGCTATTGACAAATGGACTATTGTTGTTGTGAGTTGGTTAACTGAAAGGTTTTTTTTCAGAGACCATTCGCACCGGGTTCCCCCTACTCTTTTCGATAAGTGCTACTGGGTTCTTTAACGTGCTCTGGGATAGGGTCAGATACACGGGACCACAACGTTTTACGCCCAATCCGAGCGGGCGAGCAATAACCTTGCTGGGGGACAATTTAACCAGGCATTGTCAAAGGGGGACCTACCCATAGTGAGTTTAGAGGTGGTTTTATGTTGTGTTCAGACTTTGTGTGTGGGTTGCATATATGAGAAGTTATGTAGAAATTTTGATTAAAAAGTAGTGAGAATTGCATTTTACCCAGTGGGGTGTCCATAGGCAAAAGTGAACCTTTTTTGTTTACGCTTGTTTTGTTTGCTTTTGGATGACAGAATAATTCAGAAGATTTATATTATGTGTTCCATCTTATTATGTGTATAAATGCCTAATTATAGTTTATTTGAAATTGCTATGGGGTGGGTGGTGTGTGATTATAGGTGCAAATGGCCCGATTTGGGGCACTGAAAGCCGACTATGGGCAGGATATACACTGAATATCTCTGCAACCGCTGTTGGTCATTCTTGTGAAACCAAAGGCGGCAATCTGTGACCCAGGCCAGGCATTTTCACTATTATGGGTGGCATGTGTTAGTAATGTGTTAGGTTTATCTACCCTGGCTGTCAATGTAGGGATGTAGGACATACATTCCATCATTGCAGCCAGTGGTAGGATCAGGTTTGTTTCCGTTTTAATTAGTCAATGTGTCCTCGGGGAATCAGCCAGTGGCCACTGTGACCCGATCTCTTAAGTGACCATTGATTGACCATCCGCAGTCAGTCAGTCATGCGGGCTGCCTACTTCATGGGTTCTAGTGGGATCTTTTCCAGTTCCTATCTGGGCACAGGATACTGAGTCAGGATATAATGCAGATCCACAAAGTTTAAGGCATTATAGACCACCTCAGCTGCAGCCTGGGTGTGGTCAGCGCCATCTTCCACATCATATACTCTATTGTCATATTGTCTAAGAGGCATTGTGTAAAAGCATTCTATCAGGTAGTGCCACAGTGGTTTACTGGTGGGCCTACTGCAATGCTCGCAGGCTCTATCCATATCTCCTAACAATTCCCAAGTGCACTTGTAGCCTAGTCTATGTCTATGCATGGTGACCTGTAGGGATCTGTGGTTCTCAGCTAGTCTGGGGAGTGGCTTGTATCTAGTGGCTATGGCATACCATCTGGCAGTTCCTGAACCGGGTACACTGTATTTGTGCCTGAGATAGTGCCTTTCCTTTGAGTCAGAGACAAAAAGTCGTCTGGTCTGGCTAAGAGAGGGGAGGACATGGGCTGATATCTTGGATAGCTTGGAGCCTGCATTCGCAGCCTCGTCTGCCATATCATTACCCTCAAGTCCAATGTGACTGGGGATCCAGTGTAGCACAACAGCCCTATTGTCTGATTGTAACTTATACAGGGTAACATAAACTCCCGTGATGAGCTTAACATTGTCTAAGGGGTGACCTTTCTCTAGTGCTTTGAGGGATGACTGTGAGTCTGTGATTACTAGTACTGGACCTGTCTTGTTGTGAAGGGCATCTAAGAGGGCAAATGAAATGGCAATGAGCTCAGTCTGCAGGGTTGAGCAATTGTCACTATTTCTCCATAATTCCTGTCTACCTTCCTGACAATAACCAGAGCCTGACCTGCCATCTTCCTGAACTGAGCCATCAGTGTAGTACACTGTTGCTCCCGGGGGCCGAACAATATCTATGGATGCATGAGCCTGTCTGAGCATGTCTGCCCTATCTAGGTCTGATTTCTTGCTGGCCATAGGCATGTATGTAATGCTATACGGGAGTGGCTTCCAGGGTGGAGGGATGACATAGTTGGAGGCTGGAGTGTCTGCACCTTTGTGTAATACTAGTCCATCTCTAAACCCTAGCACTAGGGAAGCAGCCCTGGTGGCCCAGTGATTTCTCCTGGGGGGCATTTTGAGGGCTATCTTGGTACTTATCCTAAGAGGTGTTACTACATGGGAGTGCATAACCTTGGCTAAGAAGCATGCTGTGGTCTGAGCTATTCTAACTCGGACAGCTGGGATGCCTGACTCAAGTTGTAAATTCTCAGTTTTACTCCATAACGGGGCACCTAATATGAGCCTGAGGGCTTTGTTTTGTATGACCTCAACCTGCTGTACTGCACTATCTGAGGCAAATGCTAACAGTGGTGTGGCATAGTCTATTAGGCTACGTGTAGTGGCTAAATAGTAGAGTCTGAGAATCTCACTTTTGGGGCCTATCTTGATGGAAGAAAGGGCTCTCATGACGTCTAGTCTCTTTTGGCATCTTTCCTTGAGGTAATTGACCTGACAGTGCATGTTAAAGGCGCTATCTATCCACACCCCCAAATACTGATACACTGGGACCCAATCCAGGGCATGGCCCTGTATTTGGAGCTGTGAGCTGGGTGTGTTCATTTTGATGCACATTGCTTTTGTTTTGGAGGCAGATATTTTGAGCCCTAAGTTTGTGCATTCTCTAGATAGGATGTCTAGCGAGTTCTGAGCTTTGAGGGTCAATCCCTTACCTGTGACTGTCAATACCAAGTCATCAGCATAGCAAAGCAGCTGTACACCTGGGGGGAATTTGAGGGAGACTAATCTGCTCATGAGGATGTTGAATAACGTGGGGGACAGGACACCACCTTGGGGCGTGCCGTTCTCGTGAGCATGATAAGCACTATAAGTTCCCTGATAGCGCACCCTACTTTCCCTGCCTGTGAGATAGGAAGCAACCCAGGCAAGTAGCTTGCCTTTGATGCCCTTGCTGGCTAAAGTGGCTAAAATTGCTTTTGGGCTGGCTAACTCAAAGGCTTTCTCAAGGTCTAAAAAGATGGCAATGCTTTGACCTGTCGTGATGATGGAAAGCAGTGTGGCTATACTGTGGGTGGTGCTGACTGCCTTAATGTACCCGAAGATGTTGTGGTGAAAGGGCCCTAGTTCATACAGCAGCCGGTTTAGTACTAATCTCTCCATTGTTTTGCATATGCAACTCGTGAGCGAGATCGGCCTAGGCTTGGTGGGTTCTTTGGGCTTGGGGATGGGCTGTATGTCAACAAGCTTCCACTTTGACGGGAGCTGGCCAGCTTGATATGAGGCATTTATGAGATCTAATATCATCATTTGCCCAGCTGTGCCTGCGTTGCTGATCATACTGTATGTGATCTTATCTGAACCTGTGGCAGTGTCTCTACCTTTCTTCCTAGCATTGAAAAGTTCTTGTATTGTGAAGGGAATGTCTGCTCTGTGTGTTGCCTGGCAAGCCTCACTAATGATTTTGTCCCTGCCACTAAGCAATTCGTTTTGTTTGAGCCTAATGCTTCGTGACAGATTATCTGACGAGGCCCTGCTGGCAAACATGGCTGCAAGTCTTTCTGATTCCATGCTGGGATTGGGATGGTCTGGAATGGGCGAGATTTTCTTGCCACTAGAAATTTTCAATTTCTTCCAGAGCTCAGTGAGAGATGTGTGCTCATTGAAAGATTCGCACCACTCTTCCCATTTACTACGCATGGCACCCCTGCAGATCTCCTGCAGGTGTTTGCTAACCTCCCTTAGCATTTGCCTATTGTGTGGGGTGGGATATTTTCTATATATCTTCCTGGTCCTATTTAGCCTATTCCTATACTCAGCTATTGTGGGATTATAGTACCAGTAATTTGTATGATGGGTACCTGTTGCTTTCTTTAAAGGGATGGCTTCATTAGCCGCTAATGTAAGAGCCTGCGTGACTGCCTCTGAGTGTTCGTCTATGTCCTGTGGTAGGACAAATTGGTCATACCAGTCAGATATTGTCTTTTGAAACTTGTCCCAGTCAGCTTTCCTAACGTTCCACTTGGGTGGGGGTGGAGGAGGGGGTGGGATGTGTGGAATGTCAAGCAAGAGAGTGGTACCATAGTGATCACTGGTTAGGGTGGGGTGTACTCCCCATTTAGCAAGTTGGGTAAGGGCTGAGGACACGAAGGTAAGGTCTAAACAGTGTCCTCTAATGTGAGTGGGCGTACCATCATTTAGCAGGGACAATTCATCAGTGTCATTGAGGAGGGCATTTATGTGATGGCCATTATGATTGTAATATTTGGAATACAAAATGGGGTGATGGGCATTGAAATCACCTAACACAGCAATGGATTGTGAGCTTGCAACTCTTGCCAGTTTGGTGAGATCTATTTTGTTTTTTGATGGAATTTTATTTCTAACGTATATTGTGAGACCTTTCCTATTATTTTCACTTTTTTCAGTGTAGGGTGTGTATCCATTGATTTTGGGGGGAGAATCTTTCTTGTCTAAAGTTTCCTGGAGGGTAATGATGTCTGGATCATCTGTCCCAATGCAGGCTTTGAGGGTGGCAATTTTGGATTTTAGTGAGAAGCAGTTCTAGTTAATGATTTTCAGATTCTGACTTACTTCTGTGAATTTAACTTGGCCGAAATTTCTATGAGGAGATTTACTATTGATCTAGATATGTCTCTGACCTCTTGAGTAACTGTGGCTAATTGTGACAGGGCCTGAACAAGGGAGGCATTCACAGTATTAACAGGAACCGCACACAGCGGTAAAGGATTGTGTGCGGCTGATGATGTGGGAGGGATGCTTTGAGTCAGTGGAACGTCAGTCCTATCATTTTCTGGTGAGGGAGAGTCAGATGTCGGGAGGGAAACTGTCATTTTGCTGGGCCCTGGGGTGGGTTCAGGGGTGGGGGGCGGGTTCACACGAGAGTTCACGGTTGGGGGGTTCTTGATTTTGGGTTGGGGTGGGGGGTGGGGGTGGGGGTGGGAGTGGGTGTAGGGGGCGTGTCGGGGTAGTGTTTTTTGTGGACTTCTTGGCAGGGTTTTTGACCTGCTGGCCTGGCTTGGCCTTTTTGGTTGGCCATTGGGCAGGCTGGGGGGCAGGCTGGGGGGCAGGCTGGGGGGCAGGCTGGGGGGCAGGGGGTGAGGTCCTAGAAGGAGGATGGGTGGGAATGGTCATCAGGGGGCGCACTTGCTGAAGTTTTGGCTTGTTTTGCGCATAGATTCTGTTTAGCCTCTCAGGACATCTTTTGTTTCAAGCATGATGCTTTTTGTGACAGTTTGGACAACAAGGAGCAACCTGTTCTTTATTTCTGAGTTTGACAAGGCACTGTTCGGTGTCGTGTTTTTTGCTACAGATGCCACAGACTGCTGAGTTTCTGCAGAAGGTAGCTATGTGTCCAAAAGATTGACAATTTCTGCACCTACGTGGCTCAGTCCTAAACTGCTCGAGGTTAAAGGTACCAAGATGATTGAGAGTGACAGAGGCAGGGGGAGGACCTTCGAAAGTGATCTCAACTTTTGAAGTGGGTCTATCATTGAAAGTGTATCTTTTTGCGTGAAGTACGTCAAGGGAAGGTCAAGGAAATCATCAGTGGATATATATATGGGAACTCTCAGTGCTACTGCCTTAGTGGGCTTTGTGTTGGGATTCAATTCACTTAAATTGACAGCTTTGCCTTTGAGATGAGTGATGCCTCCCAGCATAGTTACTGTACTGGGGGATTTTGGGCAGATTATGAATTCGCCTTTTGCGTTGGGGTGGGCAATGAACTGTAGGCCAGGCCTAACGTCATCCAAGGCTTTGGTCAATTGATATGTGTCAGAGATATTACTAGTGTTCAGCTTGAACTTGGGAAGGGAGCTGGTAGAGGGAGTCTTTGTTGTTTTATGAGTAGGGGTAGGTTTTGGCACAGTTCGTGTGGCTGGGCGGGGGGTGGAGGTTGTGGGCTTGGCAGGGGTCTTGGAAGGAGTCTTTTTTCCTGTATCAATAACAAGTTCTGGATGGGCAATGACAAGAGGGGTGGAGGACTTGGTGTATGGGGATTTGCTAGCAGTAATGTGGGGAAACTCTATTTCAGAAAGGTCATCTGTGGTAACTGTTGTTCCTGGGGTGAGTGAAAGTGATTTGGACCTCTCTGTTCTGACTGAGGAAACCTCATTATCAAAATCGTAGTCCTCTACCTCATCAAAAGCAGCTACTGCATTGCAATTAGGGGTCAGTCTTTCAAAATGTAGGGCCTTTTTGGGCTGCTTGGCTTTTTTACGTGTTTTTGGCAACTGCCAAAATCCAGACACTTCCTCTTCTGAAGAGGACGAGAAGTCTGCTATCCTTTTCAGTGGTGTCTGAGTGGGAGGGGCAAGCTGAACTAATTTCATCTTTGGGGGGGAGATAGTGAGTGAATGGTATGGGCTTTTCTTAGCCTGTGGCGGGGTTGTTTCTACTGCAGGCAGTTCAGCGGGTTTGTCCTGAGAAGGACTAGCCCTCAGAACTGTCATCATGGCCTTCTCTGGGATAGAGGAGGACTTCTGCAGTAGAGTGAACTTCTGCAGTAAAGTGAGGTTAGGTGAAGTGGGTGAGGGGGGAATGCTAGCTATTTCCATGTTTGGTCTGTCTGTTGGTGTGAAAAACCTTCAAGTTTGATGAAATGGGGTCAATTGCCTAGTGTAACATATTCACTGAGTGGGTGTGAAAAACTTCCAAGTTTGATTGAATGGGGTCAATTGCCTAGTGTTGCATGTTCACTGAGCCGTGACTAATGGCTTGAAATAATCAAGCCACCAGTTCCAGCCATTCTGCCTATATACCTATATGAACTGCCTATTTCTATGTGAATATGTGAAAATCTGCCTAATTCTATCCTAAAAAAAGTGTGTATAGATCATGATACGGCCCCTTGGCTATTTATTCAACAATCCCGCTAATAGAAAAGGCACGGTCAGGATACAGCCTTTTCTACCTTCGGGAAAGTAACCGTAAGCTTCAGGGGTTCGTTTGTTGGTGTGGTGTGTTTGTTAGTGCATACTTATACGTGAAAACCAAAAAATATTGAACAAAGTTCAATTATTGAATGATAGTGAATATACCTCAAGCAGGGGTTAAGGCACTGCCTCCCACGCTCAAGGCGTGTGCAGGGAAGGGGAGTGCTCTGCCGTAGAGGTGGTCAAAAGATTTCCTAAAAAATTAATAGCTGTACTGCCATTAAAGTCAAAAAGTTTCCAAGAAATTTTTCAACTGAAGTCGGGAGATGTTGCCACGAGAGTGAACACCGCCAGACTGAGATTGAAACGGAACCCAGTCTCTATATACTGTGTGGCTATGCTGAATAGACTGAGTGCCCCCGAGACAAAAGTGGAGCGGCCAACATCTCAAATCAAATCAAATCGCAAGCCGCCAGCGCTTCCTGAGTAACTTAAGTACCGCGGCCCAGATGAAAATTCTACTAAGATGAGACAGAAATGGCTACTTTTACTGTGTGCAATTTTAGGAATGTTATCAGTGTAAGTAGTTGAGGTTCGAACTTGAGCCTTGAGGCAAATGCGATTCTGCTGAACAGAGGTAGTCGATCCATTCTCGACAAAATGACCAATGTCCATCAATCATTCAATGGCATTGTCATGCGCAAAGTAGGAATCTTGCGCGATGTAGGAATGATTCCTACTTTGCGCAAACAAAAGTAGGAATTCCTATCGAGCGCAAATAAGTAGGAATACATGGTTTGTTTACATTCAAGTATTCTTCTGATCTTACACCAGTTAAAATTGACCAAATTGAACTCACATTTTTTTAAAACATATCTACATTTCATAAGGAATATGGATACATGTCTGTTAAAGCTGTATTTTCAACATTTGGTAAGTAAATAATCGCTATTCGTAAATCGCGAGTGAACTGTCATGCAACCTTGCACTCTCGGCGGGATGCCAATTGGTTTTGCCGAGTAAAGTTATTGTTAGTTGAAATTTTTGCTTTGTTCCAAAGTTATTATTTATTTTAGTGTTGTTTCCATAGTTTGGTTTTCTTTTTAAAACACTTAGTTGTGTTTGTTCATTTTTTGCATCTGTGTGACGCAAGGAGCACCACCTTTTCATGCTTGATTTGTTCAAATACTAATTAACCATGTTTTGTTGAGTTGGCTCAAGTTCATGGTCTACCCCTAACTGACGAGTCCTGGGTTGACTGTATGGGCTGCTAACCTTCATCAGGACGAAACACTGCCAATAACTCACAATAAAAGATATTTACCCTTTAAATTGTTTGTGTGAATTAAATATAACCAATCAAGATCCTATTTCCAGTGTAGTTATATAATAACAATGTTATTGGCAGTGTCTTAGGGATTAAGTAAATTATCAGGGAAATTCTCTTTAAATCAAATTCACAAAGTGACCACAATAAAAAATGCAAAACAAAGAATAACATTAAAACCTAATTTATTTCATTTTTATTGTATAATCTTTTTTAATAGAATGAAGTCATTTCCACACAAAATATAAGTTTTATACAATACATCGACCATTGTACAAAATGTTTTCATCATATGGTTAACATATAACAATCCATATATCAATTGATATAAATCCATAGTTGAATCAATTTAATATCATCATTTTGGTCATTCCTACATGTTGACATGTGTTATTCCTACATTGTGCAACTTGAGCAATGTAGGAATCCACCATGTGACAGTTATTTGGCATCATTTTGGTCATTCCTACAAGTTGACATGTGTTATTCCTACATTGTGCAGCTTGAGCAATGTAGGAATCCACCATGTGACAGATATTTGGCATCATTTTGGTCATTCCTACATGTTGACATGTGTTATTCCTACATTGTGCAACTTGAGCAATGTAGGAATCCACCATGTGACAGTTATTTGGCATCATTTTGGTCATTCCTACATGTTGACATGTGTTATTCCTACATTGTGCAACTTGAGCAATGTAGGAATCCACCATGTGACAGTTATTTGGCATCATTTTGGTCATTCCTACATGTTGACATGTGTTATTCCTACATTGTGCAACTTGAGCAATGTAGGAATCCACCATGTGGATCACATTTACTGAAATTCAGACAGTAAAAATTACAATTACTTTTTTGCTTCTTTAAAAATTAGTGCATTTATACATTACTTTTGTTTTTTTGCACTCGGCTTAAATAAAATGTGAAGGTGAAGGGTAAAAGTAAAAGGGTAACAAGATTTGTTACACATAGCTTTTTGATGTTTAAATCTTTACTCCATTATGTAATCATTTTACACAGATCCTCCCTCTTATACCCATGCCAGACCAGAACAACATCAGAACTTCATTGCAAGATATGACTGACAATCAGGATAATCTGAATGGGCTATGGTCAGCAACACAACACAAGAGTCAGCAGTTTTTTATTCTTTCATTTTTTAAATTTTGATATAGCTAAAACTTGTGTACTGTGCTGATTACAGGTGTCCAGTTTTGGCTTGTTTTAACGGGACACCTGTGTCAAAAAGGGAACCATCTGTGTTACAAAAAAATATTTAAATGAACTTCTTGTTTCCTGTGACATTTGGTACTAGACAGTGGTCTTAAGACATTAAACACCAAATCAATGCCCCCCCCCCCCCCACCATGACAATGATCTCCCCAACAAAATCTTGATGTCCAAATTATGTGTATTAATCTCAAATACTTGTCTTGCCACCAAAATATCCAGTCAGTCAGATTTGTTCAACATCAGGTGATAAATGCCTAAAATAAGACATTTCTGCTAGATTTATTCCTGAAAAGATAAACCACTCCAAATACAGATGATATTTTGTTTAGGAAGTATGAATATTTCTTTTCACTAAATGTCATTTGAATATATATATATATATATATATATATATATATATATATATATATATATATATATATATATATATATATATATATATATATATATATATATATATATATATATATATATATATATATATATATATATATATATATATATATATATATATATATATATATATATATATATATATATATATACATATACATATATACATATATAGACTGAGCAGATATGGGGCATTTTTACTTTTAAGATCTTTTATATGGCCTTTTGGAAATGCCCCACACCTATTTTTTGCACATTAGAATGGTTTAATGAGTTGATATTGACAATTCCACACAATATCTTCATTTAGTGCTTTGCAGTGTATGAACTAAATACAATTCATACAATTTCGAAATCAAGGGGTGTAATAATAAGAGATGTTGCACAGTGATGTCTGATATTGACCTTCATATAAATTGTCTATAAATTATATATATTACTAGCCCATTTCTCCCTCTGGTGTAATTGGTGGGAACTAAATCTTTTGTATTTATATGCCCCATTAAATCCTAAAATTTATATTACAATTATATACCCAATGAAATATGCCCACAAAAGTTGCATAGATATGTATGCCCCATAAAAGTTGCATGGTTATATGCCCACGAAAGTTGCAATGATATATGCCCATAAAAGTTGCAGATATATGTCCCAAAAATTTTGCAGATATGTATGCCCCACAGAAGTTCCATTGAAATGTATTCAATGGGTAATATGGGCAAAGTTTCTAATTATCAGTAAATGTTTGATTGCACAAATTCAATGACCTTTATGCTATATTCAAATATTGGGGCACATTTCAGGGCAAGTGAATTGTAAAAAATTATACTCTTTAACAATGATATTTCCTATAAATTTCAACTATAGATATATGACCAAGCAAAATGATTTATATTTTTTAATATTTCATATTTATCACAATGACAAATTTAGCCAAATATTTTCAAAACAATGTGACCTAACAGGTAGTACTAAAAGAATAACAATGTGTATTCTCTTAAACGATTGTATACAACCCGTGTCAAGAACTATGAAGATCTTGATTGTAATGTGGGCATTAAATATGAAATGGTTAATTAATTTTGTTCCCTGCAATACTTTTGTTCAAGGTCTTGTTTTATGAGAGTCTAGTTTCTTGTAATTTTATGGACAAATTTGGAATTCATATCAACATTTCTGAAATACAGATAGTTGTTTGAGTAATAGTCTTGAATGCTCACACTGATGACTTCTTCGTAACGAATAAGCCCAGTAGCCACGTCAAGGCCATTCATCATTTACTGGTGTTATTTTTTTCCCCAGAAAAACCAAAGCAGTGAAGTAGCCATAGTTTCAATAACTGTAATTAATATTTGAAACCTGTCTGGCTACACCACTCTTTATGCTTGATGGGTGAACATTTCACCAAGCATACTGGAAAAAACAGGGCTTATCTAGCAAGAAAAATAGAACTAAGCAGCATATTAAATAACAGATAACAATGTAAAACTAGCAAAATATAAATATTAAATTTAACAAACAAAAATATTAGAAAATAGACAACCTATAACAGGAAATATGAATAAGGTGATTTTGATGAGGAAATAGTGAACAAGGTTTGACCCTGCATATTGATGAATTAGTAACACATAAGCCCAATAGCCATGTCAAGGCCTGTCATCATTTACTGCACTGTTTTCTTTTATTTTCGAGGAAAACCAAACAGTGGGATAGGCACCAGTATTTTATTATGTGTTCTCTTAAATACCTTAAATATTTAATGGAAGTGGGTCTCAAAAAAATTGAAATATGTTTTCCTTGAAATACATTTGGCTATTCCATTGTTCAAGGTTGATGGATGAACAAATCAAATATATTTTGGAGAAAAAACTGGGCTTTTCTTTTCTAGCAAGTAAAGCAGAATTGCTTTAAATGGTATTAAACAAAACAAACCAAGCATGTAAATATAACACATAAAAATATGGTTAGTAATAATAACATTCATGCTCAAATGAGATCATATGTGCAAATGTAACAATGTGTTGTTGCAAACCAGTATTCAACCTCAGTATCCTTAGCATGCTTAGTGACAGACACCACTCTTACCCATCATCTGCAAAAAATGATATTCACAAAACCAAATATTGTTATAATATGAAATTATTTAACAGTACTTATCTCTGCCAGAGACAAAACATATAAGGTACCAAAAACATTCTTCAGCAGATACTTACAAAGTGAAGATACCCCCAGGTGGAAATGATTGACAGCTCACCTTACAAGTTGATCGGCAAATGTATCAAATATTGAAACAAGTTGGTGTCAATGTATCAAGTGTGTTGCAAACATTACTATAAATTGTATAAAAACTGGTCTTGATAATATTTTTAAGTTTAATAGGTGACTGTGGACTTGTTAAAATAATACCAGGGAGGCGCAGGAGTAGTGAGGCGGACAGATAATGAGTCGCTGGTAGCATGAGGCGGATCTCTAGCATTGCTTGTGAGAACAGATCAGAGGAATATATGTAAACAATGACAGTTTGACAGTTCACTCGCGATATATGAATAACAATGTTTTACTGACCTCTCGTTGAGAATAAAGCTTTAGCAGGCATATATTTGTATTCTTTATGAGAGCAATATAACTATTATTGCTCTCAGGTAGAGGGTAGTGTACGTGATACAGCCTTGATGGTAAGCTGTATTTGGTTCTATCACGGTATCTCAGTTGATTCTGAGAGCAATATAACTTTATTATTGCTCTCAGGTTGATTTAAAAACATAAAATCTCTGAAAAGACAATTCCTACTTTTTTGCGCAAAGTAGGAATTCCTACTGAGCGCACTTTGCGCTATGTAGGAATTCCTACTTGGCCGAGATTCCTACCGGGCGCAAGACAGCATCATAATGAACTCACGACTTATTCCTATATTCAACGTCATAATAGACTTGAAATCCACTGTCTTCAGAAATAACTTGCACTGCCCATCCAATTGAAATAGTGCGATTGCGGTTTCCATCTTGGTTTTTTAAATGATTAGATTTTAGAAAGTTTTTTCACTGAGTCCAGAATTGCAGAAGCAACAAATTTGTGGGGAGTGCATAGGCCGATTGCGGGTCGCCATAATGCCCCATTGAAAACAACACACCGGAACTGCACAATTGTAATCAGAAGTGCACAAAAAACTCTCTAAAATCTAATCATTAAAAAAAACAAGATGGAAACCTGCAATCACACTATTGACGCTTGACACGGCGCATAGGCCGATTGCCGATCTCCATGTAGTTGCTTTTTCCCCATTGAAAAGAACACCCGGAACTGTACAACTTTACCGGAACCAGAACTGTACAACTCTATATTTAATCACTGGTCGGAGAGATTGGCAGGGGGCCTATGCCATCTGGCTGCATCTAGACTCAGTGAGTTTTTTGTGCACTTCCGATTTTTTGTTGTGGGTTGCAGTTTTGGTGTGTTGTTTTCAATGGGTCAGTATGGTGACCCGCAATCGCCTTATCGCGATTTCACTAGAACTTGACTCCAGGCAACTAACAATCAAACAACTATACAGCCAACGACAACTGACCTGCAGATGACAACGGAGCTGCGGTTCCATTTTTAAAGCCTATAAATCCTAACATACGGGAAGGACGGCAACATCTACCACTGGTAACGGATGGCAGGTATGCTGACATCCCCATTGTTCTGGCTTAATGACGTCATTTTGTAACATTCTGAAGGGCTGGAACTTGTTACAATATAATCATGACAATATAATCATGACAAAGACGTCAGATAGCTTGGATCATGAACTTTTGACCCCAATACTTTGTTGAGCATTCTGAATAACCATGGTTATTATTTTTATTACTTGAGTATGTAGACATATTAGTCCAGAAAAAAAAGTTAGTCCTGCCAATTAACAAAATTTAGATTGGCATGTCAGTTAGGGGTTAAAGTACATTTGTACTCTCAAAATATTCACATCAGATCATTCTCTGATACCTGCATGTGCCAACAAGGCCAAAAAGTGTGATAAATATCACTAATCAATTAATAAACTGAAATGCAGCTCTATTGTCGTCGGCTGTCAACATAAGATATCAGTCCTGTCTCATTGTGAAAACAGTGATAGGGCTTTAACCCCTAAATGACTAGGCTATCTAAAATTTGTTGATTGGCTGGACTAACTAATTTTTGTCTGGACTAGTGTATCCACATACTAAATTTATAAAGTTTATAACCATGGTTACTAAATTTGCTTAATGAAGTGTTGTGGTCAAAAGTTCATGATCCAGTCGGTCTGACGTCATTATCATGATTACATTGTAACAAGTTGCAGCCCCTCAGAATGTTACAAATGACGTCATCAAGCCAGAACAATGGGGACGTCAACGTCCCTCCCGTCCGTTACCGGTGGTGGACGTTGCCGTCTTTCCCGTCCATTAGGGGTTAAAGGCAGAGGTAGGTAGAGAATAGACTACCTCTATTTAGCAGAGTAGGTGCTGTGTCAACTGAGACTGTTGTGTCATTTTAAGCTATGCTGACATAGTTTGCAGTAATGGGGGGAAATGATCTGTCATTCTGTCTATCAACTTTGATCTTCTCCTCTGAAAGTACTGGTCAGTTCATTCCAAAGAATTTTTATCAGGTTTCCAACTGACAAATCCTACTAATATTATGAATGTATCAAAACTTAATATTGTTATCAAACATGGAGATGCATCTACAACACTTGTATTGTTTTGTCAACAGTCAGGATATTTGACACTGAATGTTTCAATGGACGACTTCACTACATTGAGTTACTCTGGATTTTGTATTTGTAGGGTATGAATTGAGCGTCTAATTTTAATGTCGCAAATGTGTTTTTGCTTAGATGTGAAGGCAGGGTGGATGATGCGGAGGATGGTGAGGTGGAGGTGGAGATAGAGGAGGAGGAGGAGGAGGTCATCATGGAGGAGGTCAAACTCACTGACGAACAGGTACAGTCCACACATAACTTAATATACCTCTTAGTAATCTGTCAGCTGTGATGCTTCTATGCTCTGTAAGCTTCTGGGTTTATTGATCCATCTGAGCATCTATGAGATTATGGGCTAAAGTTGACAACAAGTTATTTTTAGCCATATGCATTTGAGCAATGGCAACTTTTTACCAATTAGAGTCATTTAATGATTTATTTTGACCTTTTGCGAAACTTTTTTGTGACCAATCTGTGCACTTAACAGACTGCAGCACAGAGTACAAAAGCTAGGTCATTAGGTTAGATACCAAACTTTTAATATATTGCAGTGCAATGTATATAATTGCAGTGCAGTGTATATAATATTAAAGCTTTCATGAGGTCACAGGCAAAAGCTTAAAGGAATCAGACTGCAGCCATGTCTAATATTATTGTTGACACCACAGATTATAACAGTATCTTTTGTGACATTTTGACATGAGGTATCTAGCCCAGGGTATCTAGTTTAAATATATGTGAGAAAATGACAGAAAATATATGACTATATATGTGAGACAATGAGACATTATTTAAATAACAAATTATTCATATGTACATATATCTGAGAAAATTACAGACATTATTTACATATTTATGAGAAAATGACAGACAAAATATTTAGATGTATTTGCATAAATTTGTGTATTATAGCTGTCTCACCATGGTGTACGAGATATATAATATATTAAAGTTATGAATTATATTAACATTGTAGATATTAGCTAAATTATTAAGGAAATTGGATAAAAATGGAGATGGTCAGGTGACAAAAGAAGAGATAAAAAAAGCTTCACCCAAGCTGGTAAATCAGGTATGTTCTTTAAGTAATGTCTGTGTTTTTAAATTAAAAGCCCATGTCTGTTTCAGTGTGTCAATTTTACTAAAATCTCAATTAATACTTGACTGTTACCCCCCCCCCCCCCCCCTAATGAACCTTTTTTAATGCTCTGAGGGTCCATACATACTTTCTTGAGGGAAGGGGCTGTAACTCAGTCAAAATTAGTACCTGTAGGTATTTATTGTAAATTTAATTTGGCCTTGATTCTCACTCCATCAGCCCTAGGCCATGCACATGGGGGACCTGATAAGGCCTGTCTCATTATATTATCTTCTAGTACCTTTCAATAATCACTGTATCAGTTCTGTGTCCATCTGTTCGTCACTTCTGTTGTCTGTCCGTCTATTGCAACTTAATGCTTAATGCTTCTTTGATTTTTTTTGGTGCTATGTTGACTATGTGAAGCAAAGCTTCTGCTGTGATAGGGGGGATTTTCTGTCATTCTCTCTGTCAACTTTGATCTTCTTGGAAAATACTGGATGGATTTCTGAGCTATTAGTAGGAAAGATGTATTTTCAGGGTACCAAATCTATCTATCTCTTCTGATGCTTTGATTTTTTTCCTGGAACATCCATTGCCTCATTCTTGTAAGATCACTTAGATCAATGTAACTTCAGTATGAGACTTTCAGAAAATACAAGGCACACAGTAGATTATGTTGTTATCTGTATTCAGGCTACTGGCATGGGGATGGGGCAGGGGTATTGATAGTTAACAGGGTCTATAAATAAGATCAGAGAGCACAGTGTAAGTGTACTTAACAACCTGCAGCACAGAGGAAAAGGCCTATGTTTAGGTCAGATATCAACCAGTGCAATGTATTTAGTATTAAGTAACCTGGCCTGAGCCATGTATACTATTCTTGTTGACACCTCAGATTATTACATTACTGATTATGACATTTGTCACAAGGTATCTAGTTTATCAATGTGTCTGGCCCTGCCACTTATGTGGCAATGAATTGTAGTGATCAGTCCTTGTTAAGCTTGAGTTTAATATTTAAACTTTAGTAGTCTTTTTTTGGGGGGGGACTAAACCTGCAAAGACCTAGCATTCAATTGTTGTAACTCACATCACCATATGATATTGCAGGTTAGGAGAATGCAGACCAGAATTAATGAACCTGAGATGGAGTCTGAGAGTTTGATAGAGTGGTCGACAAAATACTGGATCATAGGGATCGTAGGAGCAGTCATTACATACTTTGTATGGCAGAGACAAGCACGAGTGACCAGAGGTGAGTGCCCTCCCCCGCCCATCTCCATAATGATCAATAGATCAACACCAGGGGGAGGCTGAGGTTCACCACCAGGGGGAGGCTACAGTTCACCACCAGGGGGAGGCTGCGGTTTACCAGTCGGCAGAGGCAGTGGTTCACTACCAGGGGGATGCTGTGGTTCACCTTGTGATAAAATCCGAAATTGTATCAACAGGGTGGTTTGGGTCCAAATTGAACCTCAGAATGGACTACAAAGTATTGTATCAACAAGGTTAACACTAAAATCGGTGTTCACAGAATTCAGGATTGGACCCCAAAATGGAACACCGAAATTTAGTGGATTCAATTTGGAAACAATTAATGCAATACTTTGTGTTTTAAGAGCCCCAAAGTTTTATCAAAGTTTGGATCCAAATGTCAATATGAGAGCATTACCAACACTCCCTTGTGACCTCATAATGTTATTTAAATGTTGTCTGGGCCTCACAGAAAATGGGTCACTGTAACATTGTGACAGTGTCAACAAAGTTGGCGTTTTTACGATTTGAGCTGCATATTTTGTCTTTCTGACTGAAATTGGTTAGTTAAAAAAAAAACCCTCAAGATCTGTGTCATGTAAGTCGGTAAAGATGACAAATTTGAAAATAAATGTGAATCTATGCAAATTTTGGGGGTCCAGATTGGTGTTTGAAAACCTCAACCCTGATAATAATGATGTTATTGTGTTTCAGGGATGACCATGGAAGCAATCAGGGAAGCTAGATTGTCACATCTAGAGGAGCAATATACAAAAATGAAACAGGAGAAAGAAGAAAGGGAAAGGAGGAAACAGGAAGGAAAAAAAGGATCACAGGCACGACAAACAAATGATCTCAATACAAACTCAAAAAACTCTGGTAGAAAGCATAAAAAAAGATGATTGCTTCTGTGCCGTCACATGTAAATAATATTGAAAATACCAGAGTAAGCTATTGGGTGATAATATGTTTATTTGTGATGATTTTTAATCATATGTTAATATTGTGTCCCATTTCAAAGTTTTGTGAGAAAGAAATCTGCCATTTTTGTCTCACTTGAATGACAGTCATGTTTTTAATTTGTCTCAACATTATTGCAGTCATGTACATATTGTCTACCTGTAAATGAAAATATGATGATCAATCCTTTGTAATGAATGAATAAAAAACTTATTATAAAAGTCTTTTTTTCTGGACCTTAATTAGAATTTGATCCTTCAGAAATATACTTCGACTCCTACCATCCCTTATGAACCTTTTTACCCTCACCTCCCGATTTAATCAGGCTGAGGGTTTTGCAGTACTCCTGGTGTATGTTTGTGTGTATGTATGTTTGTATGTATGAATGTAGCCAACATCCTTGTCATCGTCATAACTTGAGAATAAATGATGGCAGCTTCATGAAACTTGACACACATAAGCAACTGGTGAAAACCCTGGAGGAGTTTGATGGGCGGTGACCTAGTAAGTCACCTTCTTTTCAAGGTCACAGGGACATGTGAAATCCCAAGCATCACAATAAGTCAAGAACAAATGATGGCAGCTTTATGAGATTTTACATACATAAGCATCTGGTGAAGACCTCAGACTTTTTTATGGAACATGACCTTCACATACTTTTCGAGGTCACAGGGACAATTATGTGAGATCCCCGTCATTGTGATAACTTGAGAACAAATGAAGGCAGCGTTATGAGACTTGACACATATAAGCATCTGGTAAAGACCTCAAAAGAGTTTGATGAATGGTGACCTTCACCTACATTTCAAGGTCACAGGGACAATTACTAGTATGTCAAATCCATGTCATTGCAATAAATCAAGAACAAATGATGGCAGCTTCATGAGAGTTGACACACATAAGCATCTTGTGAAGACCCCAGATGAGTTTGATGGACAGTGGCCTTCACCTGCTTTTCAAGGTCGCAGGCCCATCATCTCAATAATTCTAGAGTAAATGATGACAGTTTCATGATACTTGACACACAAGCTATCAAAGGAAGTAGATGTGCACTATTATGGTTTTTTACCCCTGCATCAATTTGCCTTGGTGCAGTGATGTTTTGTTCACAAATATTGTTCGGAGTGAATGTTGTACAGTAAGTTACCAGTTGTACAGTAAGTTGAGGGTTGATGCATCTCTGATGCTTATGTTTTTTATGCTGTGAGGGTCTATGCAGGGACTGGAATAATGTTCTGAATTGTACCATTTTTGCATACTTCTCAATCCTAAATTTCCCCAAGTTCTTTTTACAAGTCCCTTTCATTGATTACCCAAGTCAATATTGGTCAAAGTAACCCCAGTGTCACCTGCCAGTGCCTATTTTTCTCAACAAAGGTGTTATAATTAAGCTATCTGCAGTCTCACCATTTGTCTACAACACCGGGCCCACTGTGTGGTTCTTATCAATGCTTGTCATGCATATATGAAATCAGAGATATTTAAACAGGGATTGGAAAGAGCAGGTCTGCCACTAGGTGTCAGCACGGTTGACCATCCAACTCTCACATGGTCTCGCGCAATCGTTTTTGCACAAATTACAATACAGTTCTCCATCTAAATGCTATAAAACATGATGATCCAAAGATGATAGCATGGTCCATTTGTACAAAAAATAGTGAAAATTCCCTTGACAAGCTGGCCAAATGGCCACATGTGGGAAACAGGAAGTAGCGACGGTGGCGCCGCCACGAGATCGGTTCACCTGAGCGATAATGCAGAACTTCAGCTTGTTTCCAATCTCTGTTTTAAATATCTCTGATGAATTTTAATGAGCACAGACTTGGAAAAAAATGCTCACTTTGTATATACCTTCCTGGAGGAAGGGGGCTGAAACTCAGAAGTATTGTTATATATTAACGCAACAGCTCATCATAATATGCAAATGGCTTTTGACAGGGTGCTTGGCAGGCTTGGCAGATGAGTCATCACAGTCATTTTGTGTCTCACAATAGTGCGTATTGGACCTACTCTCTGGCTGTGTAGCCATGCTGCGTGGGCTCTCAGTGCCCACGAGACACAAGCGGAGCGGCCAACATATCAAATCAAACACAAAAACATGAGTCTGTTGAGAACTCTAGGACAGCGAATTTTGACAAATTATGTCAAAATCAGACGAAATAATTTGCTCGTTAAATGGAAATCAAGTCATCCTCATACATGCAGATGGAATGCCGCTAGATTTTGCTTTGCCAGGCATGTGACATGGCGGTCAGCAGTCAGAGTGGTACCCGCAGTTGGGCTGGTGGTGGGAGTGACAGGGGCACTGTCAGTCAGTGGCCTGGTGGCTGTCTGCTTGGAGAACACTCCAAATCGTAAGTTTTTGCTGACATTTGTACTGACTGAGCATCGACCCCTCCTCATGACAATTTTAAAGAGACAGTACGTTTTACCAAATTAAAATTTTTTCTATTGCATAGCTAGATATGACCTGACCTGTTATCATTATTCCCATATTCATCTTCAAAATAGACTTGAATTCCACTGTTTCCAGAAACACCATGCACTGCCCATCATATTGAAGTTTCCCTACTACAGCCGATCACAATAGAGCTGCCGTTCCATTTTCAAATATTCTTGTCTGGTTGTTGTCTGACAAGTGTATGTGACAGCTTTGACCCATGTGACTGTCTTTCCCAGTCAGAATTATGTTAAAAATTGACTGCGTTTCTGAACTTTCTCATTTGATCACGGTCAAACAGTTGAATGTGGCCATTTTATAATTGTAAATTATCCGTAAATGTGAAACATCTCCACAAAAGAGAGAAAATATGAGTTTAACCCCTGACAGACTAGCCTATCTAAATTTTATCGATCGGCAAGACTAACCAATTTTTAACCATGAAGCTTCTGATCGTTGCTGTCACTCCTATAATTTGACTGACCCACATTCACACAATTGCGCAAACTTGTAAACAATGGCGAAACGATTCAGAGATAAAAAAGATCAAGAATTTTTTTCGGACAAGCCTTGCGTTTGATGTAGAAATAAAGAAGTATGTGACTTCTTGAACATGTTGCCTGTTCTACTTAAATTGTGTCTTAATTATGATGGACAATGCATGTGATTGATGAAAACATTGGATTTCCACGTTGAATATGGGATTAAACCAAAAATTTTATAGTATTCTCCAAGAAAGGGGCCCATGGGAGACCAGTACATAAGTACATCAGTACTGAATGGGTTCCCCTGTATAAAGAACGTATATCTTATCTTATCTTATCTTAGATCCTTTCCATATGTTAAAAGGATAAAGTCTCTATTTTCATTTAATATTTTCAGATGAACGATTACTTGTAGCTGCACAGACAAATGATAGGAAGGAAATCCAAAGGTACACACAGAAATACCATTATAATATTTTATCAATTTATATCTATTTTTTACCATTTTATGTCACATCATGAGTAATAGAACAAATGTTAATTTAGAATTTTATATTTTAGACTATTGGAGTTAGGGGTAGATGTCAATGAGCGTCACCAGTTAGGGTGGACGGCCCTGCACGTCGCAGTGATACGGAGACACACCGCTGCAGTTACAGCTCTCCTGGCAGCCGGTGCAAATCCCAACCTTGGTGATGAATTCTCAAATGTGTATGAGATTGCAAAACAGAAACAACTCAACTCGCTACAAGGTAAATTTTCATAGCCTAACCAAACCTTGGGCGAGCTACCCTGTCCTTCAGAGCATCGGTGCTTCATATATCATATCAGTTAGGTTTGAGGCCAGGGGCTGTGGCACAGTTGGTCGTCAGCACCAGTTCTTTTATAACCTGTCGGTTTCTAATGTTTTGGAACCGTCCCGGTTCTTTCTACTTGAACCGATTCTTGGAAACGGTACTGTACAAACCTACAGTATTATCTATTGTAATCAGTGTTGAGCCCTGAAGTTCCCCCACTTGACCACATGCTTATAGGGTAATTAACCAATTAAGTTACAAGAGGTTAGGGTGTGCTACTGGGCACCATACTGTGACCCATATGTGACCCTCACCCAGCATTCAGGTGTCAGATCTTACACATTGATATTCCGGTGTTTGTGGCAAACATTACAAGGGGTGTGTGTTTTCTTTGATATGTTTGAAAGCATATTGCAAGTGAAGCTGTGAGTACTGTTTGTATATTAATTACTGAGATAGCAAGCCCTGTGCAGCTCCACTACCCCAGTCACCAAGGCCTGGTCTGCAGATAGGCTTCAGACAGGACTATTAGGGATAATACGGTATATGTTCTTTATTGAGTTCAAAAAGGTTTTTTTTGCACTTTCAATTTTGATTGTGAAGTTCAGGTGTGTTGTTTTCAATGGGACAGTATGACAGCCCTATTGTATGGTATCGGTATCAGTATTGTGCAAGTATTGGTATCGTTTATAAAGTATCGGTATCGTCCCGCTAAATTATTAACAGGGCCCATCCCTAATTGGATACCTTACAAACTTAGTGTAGCGTGGACCCAGTGTATTCCCCTGATCAACCGTAAACTGTTTGCAGTGGATGTGGGAGAACAAATTGCAAGAAATACTCCAACAGAAATCAACCATTGAGATTTGCAAATGCATAATATTGATTTATTTGTAAAGAAGACTTTGCATTCACTATTTGAAATGACATGTTATTTCTTGCAGTGTTAGTAGTGAGAGAAGATGAATTTAGCGACCGTTTGAGTATGCGCTCCAGCTTCCGAGGATGGACAAGTCTGCACTACGCTGTACTGGCGGACGATGAGCACATTGTGCAGCTGCTGCTGGACCATGGTCAGTTCTACTGTGACAGGGTTTATTGACAAATAGTTTGAAATAATCTTGAAATTGAATTACTTCACCCAAATCTTTTGACTGTAATGAGCAAAGAGTTCGAACTAATCTTGAAATTGAATTACTTCACCCAAATCTTTTGACTCTTATTAACAAATAGTTCGAAATAATCTTGAAATTGAATTATTTCACCCAAAATTTTTGACTGTTATTAACGAATAGTTTTAAATAATCTTGAAATTGAATTACTTCACCCAAATCTTTTGATTGTTACCATCCCTTGTTCATTTTTTTAGCTGTGAGAGTCTATACAGGGACTAGAATAGCATTCAAAATTGTACTATTTTTGCACACTTCCCAATCCTAAAAATTCTAATTTATGCAAGTCAAGCCAGTGCCTATTGTTTTTAGCACATGTTTTAAGCTGTCTGCTGTCCCACCACTTGTCTAAATTGTATCTCTTATCTTATCCATATCAGGCCTTCCCAAATTACTATCAATATGCCTGACACAGTCACTTGAAATGCCTGACCAATCAGGGCACAGTTGCCTGTAGCTCGTGAGTAACTGATGAATATTCAGAATGAGTAGTTTCTGCACTAAGATCCAATCCTATGTCAGCCCCTGACGCAAGGAGGAGGCTTGAGACTAAATCTTCAACAAATCTTCATCATATCTTATGGGGACTCTGTTATAATGTGATAGATTTACATACATTTTTGAGGCACTGGAATGCAACTTCCAGTACCTTTTGGTAATCACCCTGTCTGTCCAATGTCCATCTGTTCATCTTTTCATCTATTTATTTATCTGCTCCAGTGTTACTCTGTTCTGTAAGGTACTGCCACCATTGCTCTTATGAGCTTTATATTGTTTACAGGAGCCAACCCAACTATTGAGAATGATGCTGGTCATACTCCCGTCTCCTATGTCCGAAATCCTAACTCAAAGATCAAACTACTCTTGCAAGAAGGACAGACAAAGGTAAATTGTGGCTTGATCCAAAATGAATGGAAAATAGGTTATTGATGGAAGTATGCATTGCGACCATCTGAAAAGGGTCAAGATTAAGGTTGAGGATTTATTCATGTTCATCAAGCCAATGAAATATCACATGTTTTTTTTTAATGTTCGTAAAAGCTTACAAATATAATAGATTTTTATGCTAGTTGCTAATTGAGATAACTGTTTGCTGCTATTGTGAGTTTTGCTGTGCAGTATGAGGCTGCTGCCAGGGAGAGAGAAGCAGAAGAGAGGAGAAAGTTTCCACTGGAGCAGAGGATCAAGGAGCACATCATTGGACAGGAGGGAGCCATAACATCAGTGGCGTCTGGTAGGTCAACATCACAAATAAACCCCAAATATTCCAAACCCCAGTTATTGAGGTACTGGAAGGCAACACTCTGTAGTCTCTCTATTGTTGCTATTGACCTACATTTGACCCTAAACCATTTTATCAGAATATTATAAAGTTAAGATTCATATTTATTTAAACCATATCAGAGGTTTTTGTGAACCTATCGCGGGTCACTTGATATCAACATGTGGATGCAGTTTACATCTGAGGTGACAATACTGTGTCAATATTTTGTTTGTATATCCTTTTCCATCTTGTTTCTATCAAATGTACATATGGAGGCATACACATCTGACATCTTTGTTTTGTCTTTGACTGAGGTTTGTGTGGAATATTTCAGCTATAAGACGAAAGGAGAATGGCTGGTACGATGAGGAACACCCCCTTGTGTTTCTATTCCTAGGATCCTCAGGCATAGGTAAGTTATCCCCAAGAGGTTCGCATTGAGGGTCACACCGAGAGTCACACTGAGGGTAATGAGGATCATAATGAGGGACACACATAGGGTCAAGCTGAGGATAATGAGGGTCACACTGAGGGCATTGAGGGTAACACTGAGGTTCACACTGAGGGCAATGAGGGTCATAATGAGGGTCAGCTGAGGGTCAGCTGAGGGTAATGAGGGTCACACTGAGGGCATTGAGGGTCACACTGAGGGCAATGAGGGTCATAATGAGGGTCACACTGAGGGTCAGCTGAGGATAATGAGGGTCACACTGAGGGCATTGAGGGTCACACTGAGGTTCACACTGAGGGCAATGAGGGTCATAATGAGGGTCAGCTGAGGGTAATGAGGGTCACACTGAGGGCATTGAGGGTCACACTGAGGTTCACACTGAGGGCAATGAGGGTCATAATGAGGGTCACACTGAGGGTCAGCTGAGGATAATGAGGGTCACACTGAGGGCATTGAGGGTCACACTGAGGTTCATACTGAGGGCAATGAGGGTCATAATGAGGGTCACACTGAGGGCATTGAGGGTCACACTGAGGTTCACACTGAGGGTAATGAGGGTCATAATGAGGGTCAGCTGAGGGTAATGAGGGTCATAATGAGGGACACACTGAGGGTAATGAGGGTCATAATGAGGGTCACACTAAGGGTCATGCTGAGGGTAATGAGACGTAGGGCCAAAATCTGTTCTGTTGGATTTAAATGTTTTCACTATTCATCAAATGTTTGCAAATAATAATAAATGAATTATATATTTTATTGCAGGGAAGACAGAACTGGCAAAACAAATTGCTAAATATCTCCACAAAGATGCCAAAAAGGTAAATACAATATTTATCTACATGATTTATTTTTAATTATATTTATTCCATTGGCTTACCGTTCCTTACAAACCATTTTTATGTTGTGAGGATTCATACAAGAACTGGAAGAGCTTTAAATTTGTGCCATTTTTGCATACAACCAATCCCCAAGAATTAATGAGAGTCACATTCACATCAATTACATACTCTCAGTCAGTAAAGCATGCTTCTTATATAGGGGTGACAGAGATTGATGGAAACTAAACATCCCAGTGATGTACTATGCACTAATTAACACATCTCTGGGATTTTTCATGTTTTGTTCTTTGGTGGCAGTGGAATAATTTGTAACAGTTTTTGCCATAGGCCCATCTCATCCCTTTTCTTTCCAGGGATTTATCAGAATAGATATGTCAGAATATCAGGAAAAACACGAGGTAAGAATGATGATAATGAAAATTTGAATAAAGTTTAAAAATACATACTTCAACCTGTGTCAGTGACAAATATTTCTCAGTAGTTTATGTAACAATTCTGACTTTTCTGGATAACGAATGTCCAAAGAATGTTGAAAATAAATGAAATATCTTAAAAAAGGTAATAAATTGTGTAATATTGAAATTATAGCAATAATATGATGTTGGCAGGTGGCCAAGTTTATTGGTTCACCCCCAGGGTATGTAGGTCATGAGGAGGGAGGTCAGCTGACCAAGAAGCTGAAGGAGTGCCCCCTGGCGGTGGTGCTGTTTGATGAGGTTGACAAAGCTCACCCGGACGTTCTCACCATCATGCTGCAACTCTTTGATGAGGTAACTTTGGCTGAACACTGATTTTGACCATGTGTAACACCAATAACAGGGTATATGCATAAACTATAATAGTTTATTGAATATTTAGAAAGCAGAGATTAATCATGTACTTTCTGGGGGCTGGTTACTAAATATGCATTAACATTTAATTGTTTTGACAGTCTTCTACATCAGAGAAATGTGTCTAAAATCAGCCAATTGTAGTACATTTTCTATTTTTTTTTCCTCACCAACTTCAGTGATTTTAGATCTCCTTCCTCCTTCACATTTTTTTCTGAATCCATTTTCTGAATCCATTTTTTCTAAATCAAAAGGCCATTCTAACTTCAAAAGGAAGATCTATGTTTATATATACATCCCCTGATGATCTTGATACACCATGTATTAAGATATCTTGTAGGGTCGTCTAACAGATGGCAAGGGCAAGACTATAGAGTGTAAGGATGCCATATTTGTGATGACATCTAACCTGGCAAGTGACGAGATCGCTGGCCACGCCTTGCAGCTCAGATCTGAGGCCAAGCAAATATATGAGAAACGCACCCAAGGAAAACTAGGTCTGTCATTGATGAAATCATACTTTCTTCACACTTATGAATGAAGAATATTTAGTAATATATATTATTCAAAATATGTATTCATGCATATAACAAATAACTAAAACTTTAATCTTTCAGATGATCTTGAACTGTCTGAAAATGTAACAATATCAAAGAAATTCAAAGAGAAAGTTGTTCAACCTATATTAAAGGTAATCTTTTTTATCAAATTGTATTTAATTGAAGCTCTTTGTTAACTGCTTGTAATTTTTCGCCTGCTAATTTATGTCATTTTATGCACCCAAACTAATATTGAAAACAGTAGCAAAGGCTTGTAGTAATAACCAAATACAGTAGCAAATACAGAAAAAACTAACAATATAGGCATACAAGAAAACAACCATACAGACATACACATATATAACCATACAGACATACAAGTAAACACCATGATACAGACATACAAGTAAACAACCATACAGACATACAAGTATATAACCATACAGACATACAAGTAAACAACCATACAGACATACAAGTAAACAGCCATACAGACATACACATATATAACCATACAGACATACAAGTAAACAACCATACAGACATACAAGTAAACAACCATACAGACATACAAGTAAACAACCATACAGACATACACATATATAACCATACAGACATACAAGTAAACAGCCATACAGACATACACGTATATAACCATACAGACATACAAGTAAACAACCATACAGACATACACATATATAACCATACAGACATACAAGTAAACAACCATACATACATACACGTATATAACCATACAGACATACAAGTAAACAACCATACAGACAAACACATATATAACCATACAGACATACAAGTAAATAACCATACAGACATACAAGTAAACAACCATACAGACATACACATATATAACCATACAGACATACAAGTAAACAACTATACACATATACAAGTAAACAATCATACAGACATACACATATATAACCATACAGACATACAAGTAAATAACCATACAGACATACAAGTAAACAACCATACAGACATACACGTATATAACCATACAGACATACAAGTAAACAGACATACAAGTAAACAACCATACAGACATACAAGTAAACAGCATGATACAGACATACAAGTAAACAACCATACAGACATACAAGTAAACAGCCATACAGACATACACATATATAACCATACAGACATACAAGTAAACAACCATACAGGCATACAAGTAAACAACCATACAGACATACAAGTAAACAACCATACAGACATACACATATATAACCATACAGACATACAAGTAAACAACCATACAGACATACACGTATATAACCATACAGACATACAAGTAAACAACCATACAGACATACACATATATAACCATACAGACATACAAGTAAACAACCATACAGACATACATGTATATAACCATACAGACATACAAGTAAACAACCATACAGACATACACATATATAATCATACAGACATACAAGTAAATAACCATACAGACATACAAGTAAACAACCATACAGACATACACATATATAACCATACAGACATACAAGTAAACAACTATACAGACATACAAGTAAACAACCATACAAGTAAACAACCATACAGACATACAAGTAAACAGCCATACAGACATACACATATATAACCATACAGACATACAAGTAAACAACCATACAGGCATACAAGTAAACAACCATACAGACATACAAGTAAACAACCATACAGACATACACATATATAACCATACAGACATACAAGTAAACAACCATACAGACATACACGTATATAACCATACAGACATACAAGTAAACAACCATACAGACATACACATATATAACCATACAGACATACAAGTAAACAACCATACAGACATACATGTATATAACCATACAGACATACAAGTAAACAACCATACAGACATACACATATATAACCATACAGACATACAAGTAAATAACCATACAGACATACAAGTAAACAACCATACAGACATACACGTATATAACCATACAGACATACAAGTAAACAACCATACAGACATACACATATATAACCATACAGACATACAAGTAAACAACCATACAGATATACAAGTAAACAACCATACAGACATACACATATATAACCATACAGACATACAAGTAAACAACTATACAGACATACAAGTAAACAACCATACAGACATACACATATATAACCATACAGACATACAAGTAAATAACCATACAGACATACAAGTAAACAACCATACAGACATACACGTATATAACCATACAGACATACACATATAACCATACAGACATACAAGTAAATAACCATACAGACATACAAGTAAACAACCATACAGACATACACGTATATAACCATACAGACAGTCAGTCATTGAAGTTCCTTTGCCCATCAACATCTCAAATCAACGGCATGTTACATTACGCTGATACTCATCTCACTGTATTCCTTCATTTTCATCCCTTCATTTTATCACTAGTGGAATCCTGCTTAAGATCGCGAGGGGGCGTAGTTTCCTACTATGAAGGTGTACGAGTAATGTTCCAGCATGCATGCCATTGATCTGTGTTTTCAGATCATGTGTTGGTACATGAAGCCTACACCCTGCTAGTTATAATCATCTGTTTGGTTCATTTTCATACAGTTTTATTTACTTCCATTGCATGCTTATACATTCTCATGTTATCATACTAGTCTTGTTAAATTTGTTTCTGTTAGTCATTCCAGTTGTTAAACATAGCATACAAGTAAACAGACATACAAGTAAACAACCATACAGACATACAAGTAAACAGCCATACAGACATACACGTATATAACCATTCAGACATACACGTATATAACTATACAGACATACAAGTATACAACCAAGTAAATATACAAGTAAACAACCATACAGACAAACAAGTAAACAACCATACAGACAAACAAGTAAACAACCATACAGACATACAGGTAAACAACCATACAGACATACAAGTAAACAACCATACAGACATACACGTATATAACCATACAGACATACAAGTAAACAACCATACAGACATACACATATATAACCATACAGACATACAAGTAAACAACCATACAGACATACAAGTAAACAGCCATACAGACATACACGTATATAACCATACAGACATACAATTAAACAACCATGATACAGACATACAAGTAAACAACCATACAGACATACCAGTAAACAGCCATACAGACATACAAGTAAACAGCCATACAAACATACACGTATATAACCATTCAGACATACAAGTAAACACCATGATACAGACATACAAGTAAACAACCATACAGACATACAAGTAAACACCATATAGACATACAAGTAAACAACCATACAGGGATATGCACGTTTAAAATACAATTTAATATTATCCAAACATACATACAAAGAATGGTCATTTTGAATAACATGATGAATATTAGCCAATGATAGTGGACACAACAAGTTGGGGCCAAATTCAATATGTTACATCCATTTTAATTAGTCAAAATTATTCTCTGCTCAAATCTGCTCTGGCAAAGGACACACTGTCCACCAGAGGCACACGCAAACTATTACATAGTGGTGATAGGTTCACCACATCGCCCTCTGGTGGAGTTTGGGCAAAGGATTCAAATGATTATTTATGTAGCAAGTTCCAACATAAAAGTAATGATCAGCATAACTTTAGGCCATTGGCTAATGTTTAGAAATCTACACAATCATATGGGGTAAAACATCCTATTTTCAAAGGTGCTTAAGATATAAAAATTATACAATTTTGTTTTATACACACCAGTTAAATTATTCCTTGATTTTCTGCTATTGGCTTTGAGTTAAACTATCTTTCTTTATTTTCAGCATCATTTCAGAAGAGATGAATTTTTGGGTCGAATAAATGAAATTATTTATTTCCTCCCATTCTCAAGATCTGAACTTGCCAAACTTGTCACAAAAGAACTTGAATTTTGGGCAAAAAAGGTAATATTATATTTATAGTAAGTCAGTGATATTTATTGAGATAGGTGCTCTTTTGATACTGAATACCTACTGTCAGGATATACATTCTACATTCATATTCTATTTCATATATTGACTGATGAAAATTGATTTGTAGGCTAAAGAAAAACATGAAATAGATCTATCGTGGGACCATACTGTGGTGGATGTTCTTGCTGATGGATATGATGTACATTATGGTGCTAGGTCCATCAAGCATGAGGTAAGTTATTCCATTATGGTGCTAGGTCCATCAAGCATGAGGTACGGTAAGTTATTCCACTACAGGACTAGGTCCATCAAGCATTCCATTGTGGGGCTAGGTCCATCAAGCATGAGGTAAGTTATTCCATTATGGTGCTAGGTCCATCAAGCATGAGTTAAGTTATTCCATTGTGGGGCTCGGTCCATCAAGCATGAGTTAAGTTATTCCATTGTGGGGCTAGGTCCATCAAGCATGAGGTAAGTTATTCCATTGTGGGACTAGGTCCATCAAGCATGAGGTAAGTTATTCCACTACAGGACTAGGTCCATCAAGCATTCCATTGTGGGGCTAGGTCCATCAAGCATGAGGTAAGTTATTCCATTGTGGGGCTAGGTCCATCAAGCATGAGGTAAGTTATTCCACTGTGGGACTGGGTCCATCAAGCATGAGGTAAGTTATTCCATTGTGGGGCTAGGTCCATCAAGCATGAGTTAAGTTATTCCATTGTAGGGCTAGGTCCATCAAGCATGAGTTAAGTTATTCCATTGTGGGGCTAGGTCCATCAAGCATGAGGTAAGTTATTCCATTGTGGGACTAGGTCCATCAAGCATGAGGTAAGTTATTCCACTACAGGACTAGGTCCATCAAGCATTCCATTGTGGGGCTAGGTCCATCAAGCATGAGGTAAGTTATTCCATTATGGTGCTAGGTCCATCAAGCATGAGGTAAGTTATTCCACTACAGGACTAGGTCCATCAAGCATGAGGTAAGTTATTCCACTACAGGACTAGGTCCATCAAGCATTCCATTGTGGGGCTAGGTCCATCAAGCATGAGGTAAGTTATTCCATTATGGTGCTAGGTCCATCAAGCATGAGGTAAGTTATTCCACTACAGGACTAGGTCCATCAAGCATGAGGTAAGTTATTCCACTACAGGACTAGATCCATCAAGCATGAGGTAAGTTATTCCATTGTGGGGCTAGGTCCATCAAGCATGAGTTAAGTTATTCCATTGTGGGGCTAGGTCCATCAAGCATGAGGTAAGTTATTCCATTGTAGGGCTAGGTCCATCAAGCATGAGGTAAGTTATTCCATTGTGGGGCTAGGTCCATCAAGCATGAGGTAAGTTATTCCACTACAGGACTAGGTCCATCAAGCATGAGTTAAGTTATTCCATTGTGGGGCTAGGTCCATCAAGCATGAGGTAAGTTATTCCACTACAGGACTAGGTCCATCAAGCATGAGGTAAGTTATTCCATTGTGGGGCTAGGTCCATCAAGCATGAGGTAAGTTATTCCACTACAGGACTAGGTCCATCAAGCACGAGGTAAGTTATTCCATTATGGTGCTAGGTCCATCAAGCATGAGGTAAGTTATTCCACTACAGGACTAGGTCCATCAAGCATGAGGTTAGTTATTCCATTGTGGGGCTAGGTCCATCAAGCATGAGGCAAGTTATTCCATTATGGGGCTAGGTCCATCAAGCATGAGGTAAGTTATTCCATTGTAGGGCTAGGTCCATGAAGCATGAGGTAAGTTAGTCCACTATGGGACTGGGTCCATCAAGCATGAGTTAGGTTATTCCATTGTAGGGCTAGGTCCATCAAGCATGAGGCAAGTTATTCCATAATGGGGCTAGGTCCATCAATAAATAATAACAATAAATAACAATAATCATAATGTGTTGGTTGCAGGTGGAGCGACGTGTGGTGAGTCAGTTAGCTCTGGCCCATGAGAGACATTTAATCCACAAAGGTTGTTCTCTGTACCTGACTGTGGAGCACGCCATAGAGCAACTCACCAAGCAGGATCCCCACAGTCACACCAAAGACAAGGACAGCCAAATACCCACCATTAAACTACAGATGCTCAGAAAAGGCAAACGACAGGACATAGATCTCAATACCTCCTCTTTTATAAGCTGATGTTTGTCAGATGTTCTGGGTGCCTTGACATTTGAGTATAAATTAAACTAGAGCTGCGGGTTTGAGATGAGATGTTAATAGTCCAGATCAGTGATTTCAACATTGGTAAATAAAGTACAATGTGCCATAGCAGGTGCTTGGTATGATTGGCTGGATAGTGGGAAAGGTGAAGTGTAATTCTCAGAGTTTCATGTGTCATGTACAATGTATCTTTTAATGTCATATGAGCTGTAAATGAAAGAATATCAAATTAACTTTATGGAATTGTTGATTGACCATGCATTGTATTTAAGACCCAGCCATATAAAAATTACTACAGATTATGTTGATATTCATTTTATTTTTCAACTCAAAGTGTAGTTGATTTTATGTATGTATGTATGTATGTATGTATGTATGTATGTATGTATGTATGTATGTATGTAATGTATGTAATGTATGTAATGTATGTATGTATGTATGTATGTATGTATGTATGAGGCTTGACACACATGCATCTGGTAAAGACCCTAAAAGAGTTTGATGAATGGTGACCTTCACCTACTTTTCAAGGTCACAGGGGCAATTATGTCAAATCCACGTCATTGCAATAACTCAAGAACAAATTGAATTGACATACATGAGAATTGACATACATAAGCATCTGGTGAAGACCCCAGATGAGTTTGATGGACGATGACCTTCACCTGCATTTCAAGGTCACAGGCCTATCATCTCAATAATTCTGGAGTAACTGATGACAGCTTCATGATACTTGACACACATAAGCTAACAAAGGAAGTAGATGTGCACTATTATTTTTTTTTTACCCCTGCATCAATTTGTCTTGGTGCAGTGACATTTTGTTCACAAATATTGTATGGAGTGAATGTTGTACAGTAAGTTACTAGGGCTGAGGGTTGATTCATCTCTGTTTAATGGTTTTAGATATATTACATGACCATAATAGCTGTTACTGGGTTTGATAATCAATTTATGAGTGACAGACAATTTGTTGCTCGCATTTTAATTTTTGGTTTGTAAGCTTAAAATTGATGACATATCCTGTCAACTTTTCTGGAATGCCCCTATGACAACCTGCATGTTTATATGTACTTTCTCGACAAGACATTTTCATATTGAATGGTTCTTTTTACCTCTGTAATGATGTTCATCTAAATTATGACTCTTGACCATAACACATTTTGAAGGCCCTAGAAATGTCATAATTTCTCTATCGATTTGATAAATAAAAAGCAGCCACCAAAGACTTGCAACACTGAGTTATTAAATGTTGAGAATGACATGCATTAATATCAATATATGAAGGCAACAGATTGACATAATATGATGAAATAATCAGATACAATTGAATAAATATTATTGGCCGATATAGCTCAATTGGTAGAGTATCTGCCTTGAGTTCCAGGGATTCCTGGTTCGAATCCTGGCCAGTAACTATCAACCGCTATGAGCAGACATTGTCTGGAATCAGCGGTATATAAATGTTAGCTTTACTTTACTTTTTTTAAATACACAAATGCAAATATCTAATACAATCACTCTAGGAAGCTAATCACATAGAATTTTGTTACATACACAAATAAGCTTTCAAACTATTACTTGACAAAAATATCATTAAACAAATCTGAGGGTCATCTGAAAAAAATATATTTAAAGGGTAGAGAACACATTTTTATTTATCATTTGATTTTCAAAGATATTTTGAATCATGGCAATTTTTATCATCTCAGCAGGTGTCATAAAGCTGAGGTGTGATACACATACAAGTGGGGAGGCCCTGTGATGTACTAATATAGGGGTGGCATTAATCATAAAGCTGAGGTGTGAGATTCATACAAGTGGGGAGGCCCTGTGATGTACTAATATAGGGGTGGCATTAATCATAAAGCTGAGGTGTGAGATTCATACAAGTGGGGAGGCCCTGTGATGTACTAATATAGGGGTGGCATTAATCATAAAGCTGAGGTGTGAGATTCATACAAGTGGGGAGGCCCTGTGATGTACTAATATAGGGGTGGCATTAATCATAAAGCTGAGGTGTGAGATTCATACAAGTGGGGAGGCCCTGTGATGTACTAATATAGGGGTGGCATTAATCATAAAGCTGAGGTGTGAGATTCATACAAGTGGGGAGGCCCTGTGATGTACTAATATAGGGGTGGCATTAATCATAAAGCTGAGGTGTGAGATACATACAAGTGGGCAGACCCTGTGATGTGCTAATATGGGGTGGCATTAATCATAAAGCTGTGCAGGTGCTGCCACATGTCAGCAATGAGGGCAAACAGCTTCTTGTGATATTGCTAATTACATCTTGCTCTGTATATATAGCCTCAAGGACCATTTATCCTCACCAGTTTTGGACAACACCAAATTATATACTGCAAATATTACTAGAGAATACCACAACAACAAAGTAAGTTGATTTTATATATATATATATATATATATATATTTAATAAATATATACATATATGTCTATATATGTATATATAACTTAATATATTTAAGTTATATACATAAGTATATATGAGTAATTTTGAGAGAAATTCAATAAATTATCTCCTTACATATGTCTTTATATCTCTATCATACGAGTTATATAAATTTCATAATATATTGGGGCTTTCAAATTTGACAAACAATACTGAGGTACCTATTGTTAAAATAGGTAACAGCACAAACAATATTGAGGAACAAACATAATAGGTTACAGCACATATATATGATGTCTAAAAATAAAATATTGTATTATTACACAGATGGCAATTCCTAAGGAGAATTCTTCCTGCCCTTCTGCTGTCGAGGACTTCTACTATAACCTGGCCCAAGATGGCGAGAACCCTGACGACAGATACTTCCCCATCGCCATCGTTGGCATCGGTAAGTGCCAGGAAATTCATTATCTTATGATATTTCAATTAAGGCCAAACATTTCAATTTTATATTTAATTCTCATTGCCTGAATGGGTCCTGCTGCCATGTTATTAAAGATATATTATGTTATGGTATATGCATAAACCCATCTTTTAAAATTTATTTGTTTAGATATCAAACATGTTATGTTAGTGTCATCAAATTAAAATGTTTTTTTTTTTATATGATTCAGGTTGCCGCATGCCGGGTGATGTCATTGATGTGGAAGACTTCAAGAAAGTTATGGAGGAGGGAACTGATGTGATCAGCGAGGTTCCTGAGGACCGGTGGAGTCTGGATAAATACTGGCATCCTGACCCTCACAATGTGGGCACTCACGCCAACAAGAGGGCCGGCTTTTGTAAGGATGTGCACGACTTTGATCACACTTTCTACAACATCTCACCCAGAGAGGCAGCCAACATGGATGTCATGCAGAGACATATCCTGGAGGTGACCCAGGAGGCTCTGGATGACGGAGGCATCCCCTCAGAGAAGCTACCCAGAGATACCGGAGTGTATGTTGGAATTTGTCTCATGGATCATGGCTTCACAGTGATTGAGGATGCTAAGTGTATGAATGCCTACACCCATACTGGTACAGCTCACAGTGTGGCAGCCAACAGGGTATCCTTTGCTTATGACATCCGTGGACCCAGTGTGGCCATCGACACAGCCTGCGCTGCTTCCCTGACCTCCATGCATTATGCTGCCTTTGCCTTATGGAACAAAGAATGCCCAGTTGCTTTAGTGACTGCTTCTAACACTTTGATGGTCCCTGAGGTAACTGTTGGTTTCAATGCTCTGGGAGTGTTGTCTCCAGAAGGAATCAGCTGTCCCTTCTCAGCCAATGCTAAGGGCTACGTACGTAGTGAGGGTACAGGATCTCTTGTGATGAAACCGCTATCTGAGGCTATCAAAGATGGCGACCATGTGTATTGTACAGTGCGTGCTAGTTGGCTGGCTCACAATGGATACAGTCTGAGTATCACTATGCCTTCAACTGATGCCCAGGCTGAGATGATGAAGAAAACCTATAAAGTGTTTGGCCTGCGACGAGAACACACAGACTTCATTGAGGCTCATGGTACCGGCACACCAGTAGGTGACCCCCTAGAGGCTGATGGTATCGCACGAGCATTCACAGGAGATGATGTCAAGAGAACCAAGCCCCTGGCTGTCGGATCATCCAAGAGTAACTTTGGTCACATGGAGGGAGCAGCTGGAATGGTGCAGGTCATTAAATCTGCCCTTATGTTGGAGAACCGCTATTTCCTGCCTAATATCAACTTCGGCACCCCCAACCCAGCCATTGACTGTGAGAAGTGGAATATCTATGTTCCTGAGAAAATTATCCCTTATGAAGAGAAGAAACCAATGAGGATTGGTGTCAACACCTTTGGCTTTGGTGGTGCACTTGCCCATATGCTGTTAGAAGAGTACCAGCCTGTGCAGAAACCAGACCACAAGAAGGGTAATGCTGGATGGAAGTTTGGTCCAAGTTCCCAGAAAGGTATGAAGCTGCCCATTCCACTGTCAGCCAAGTCTGGTGCTGCCCTCAAGGGGCTGTGTGAGAAGTGGATGAGCTTTGAGAGTTCTGACGATGCCCAGGAGGTGGTGTCCTACCTTGCCACGCACAGGTCTCATTACAGCACTCGCTTAGTGGTGTTTGCTGACTCTGGCGATGACTTTAGGAGAAAAATGGCAATGTACATCAACAAAGAAGCCCATGAGGACATAGTTGAAGGCACCCTTCCAGCCCATGTTGATGAGAAGCAGATCTGCTTTATCTTCCCAGGCCAAGGTCAGCAGTCATTCGACATGGGCAGGTCCCTCTACCGTGATGAACCTGTGTTCAGGAAAGCTGTAGACGATTGTGATGCCATCTACAAGAGCCTGAGTGGTAAATCATTCTGCCATACCTACAACTTGTTTGTACCACTTGAACAAGGTAAAACCTACAACCCTGATGTGGTTAATGAGATTCAGGTGTCCCAGCCTGCAATCCTGTTTCTGCAGATAGGCCTATATGAACTTATGATCCACTGGGGAATAAAGCCTGATGCTCTAGTGGGACACAGTCTGGGAGAGGTAGCAGCAGCCTATGCTTCTGGGGCTATCAACCTGGAGGAAGCAGTCACTGTTCAGTACAACAGGGCTGAACAGCAGGTCAAACTTGATGGCACAGGCTCAATGGCTGCTCTCAGAGTGTCTGCTGAGAAGGGAATGGAGATGTGCAAGGAGTATGAAGATCTGTATGTGGCATGTAATAATGCTCAGGAATCTATTACCATCGCTGGGTCTAAGCCGGTAGTCAAGCAGATATGTGCTGATAACCCAGGCAATGCCAAGGAGCTGCGAGTCAAATGTGCCTTCCACACACCACACATGGACCCACTGGAGACAGACTTCCTCAAGTCTATGGAAGGAAAGATGCGCAATGGAAAGCCAACTGGTACACCATGGTACTCTACTGTGACTGGCTCCAAGTATGAGGGACCAGCCAATGCCCAGTACTTCTGGGACAATATCCGAGGTCGTGTAGAGTTCTTAGATGCAGTTCTTGGTGTGATGAGAGACTTCCCAAATGTTCTCTTTCTGGAATTAGCTGGCTCTGCTACCCTGCTCTCATGCATCAGGGCAATCGCCAAAGGAGAAGATTATACCCCATCTGGTATGGTACCCTGTGGTCAGAGGAAGATAGACGACCGGACATCTACACTGAGGGCTCTGGCCACACTCCACTCTATGGCCATCCCTATGGACTGGGGAAACATCACAGACAACTGTGGGCACTGGATGCGGCTACCTCTGTATGCCTGGCAACACTCAACATTCAGGTATGTTTCAATTATTTGATTCCTGCTTTTTACTGATTTTTTTTTAAATGATTTTCTTTTTTTTTTTTACTCATCTATAGGGGAACAAATATGAATAGTTACATTTTCTCAACCTGTAATGTGTATTGTCTCTATTGCCATCATTTATTTTTAATATGGGATATCTGTTTCATTAATTTTAATTTAATTCTTTTTTCAGGTATGAGGCTGAGGGTATGAGATCACGTCGTCTGGATTTGGAGGATCGTAGCTACAAAGGATTATTTGGAGTGATCCGTCTGGAACAGCTTCCCTTTCTCAGAGACCACATCATCAATGGCCAGTTGGTCTTCCCTAGATCTGGCTTTGTAGAGTACATGCTTCAGCACAACTATGACATGGAAGCCATCCCTGCTCTGAGCAATGTGAAATTTGACCCTGAGTTCATTACCATGTCTGAGGAAGTTGATCTCAATGGAATGATTCCTGAGAGGAAGCAGTTCTTCGTAGAGAACGTCCAGGTGCAGAATGGTCATCGCTCTGTCATTGTATGTGATGGCAAGCAGTATGCACAGGGAGACGTGATACCATTGAGAAGCCATATCCCGAAGTCATTCAACATCAACTTGCTCAAGTCTAGCTGTAAGACTACCCTCTCAGCTGATGATTTCTATGAGGTGTTTGGAGAGATGGGAGTGGAATATGCTGACTTCATGAGATTCAAACTTGTGGAAGAAGCATATGTGGGAGATGGTGAGATACTTGCTTATCTTCATCCAGTTCATGATAAACGTGAGCGCATCTACACACCAGTCTTAGATGCTGCTTTCACCATAGCCATGGCAGCTCATGTAAACAACACAAGCCTTCTTACTCCATCCAAGATTGGTTCTGTACGCATGACAGTACCTCAGCTACCAAGAAAAGAAAAGATGTATGTATATGCCAAACTCAACAGTTATGACAGTCATGGCATCAGCAGTGATATGTATATCCTCAATGACAATGGAGAAGTGTTGGCTGAAATTCATGACTTTGAGGCTGTGAACACCATTAATGCTAGAACTGCCCAGGTGGACCTGACCCAATGTGTCTATACAAAAGAGTGGCAACCAGTCACTGCCTGCATGCCATCCACTGACACCATGCTGGAACTCTTTTCACAGAAGAGTTTGCAGAAGTTGTATCCCCATGAGCTTGTTGCTGTGGAGAATGCTGAGAGACATAATCAAGTGATGAAGGAAGTCTGCTCTGCTTATGCCCGCAATGCTGTGACAAAGACACCCGAGAATCAACGGCACCAAAAGATGGTGAGGTATGCCACACGTCTGCAGCAAATGGCTGATACTGTTCCATCTTCAATGTCATATGAAGAGCTACCAAAAGTTTTGGAGCAACTTGAGAAGGATGTACCTGAGTATCATCAAGAAATAAAGATGATCAAACGCATGGGAGAAATCCTACCAGAATCTCTGAAAGATCCTAAAACAGCTCTGGTAGAGTTATTCACTGAGGAAATGATGGCTGCCTATTTCATAGATTCTATCACAACAAGGATCTATTACAAGATGCTGGGAGATGCTGTCAAAAAGGCTGTAGAACATGCTCGGCAGACCAAGAAGATTGTTCGTGTTGCCGAGGTGGGTGGCCGTCTTGGTGGCATGACTAAGTATATCCTACCATGCATTGAGGAATATCTAAAGGATGGCTCAGTAGAGTACTGCTTCACAGACATCAATGTGGCATTCTTTGGCATTGTACAGGAAACTCTGAAGGCATATCCTAATGTCCACTACCAACAGTTTGATCCAGAGAATGACATTGTCTCCCAGAACTTTGTGCCAAATTCCTTTGATCTGGTTTTGTGTCTTGATACACTTCACTGCACAGAAAATGCTGTACATGCTACAAGCAACATACGTGACCTGTTGTGTGAAAATGGCTGGCTGGCTGTTATGGAATCCACCAACAATCACAACACACCTGAGATCATTTTTGGTGCCTTTGATCTTTGTTGGGTCTTTGAGGATGACCGTGTTGACAGGTGTTGGTTGGGACAACAAGGCTGGACCAATGTTTTGGAGAATGCTGGGTTCAGCAATGTAGTGGCAACTTCCACACCAAATGAGTTCTACCACTCCTTGCTTTTTGGACGCAAGACAAACTTGGAACTTGCCTATGAGCTTAATCAACCAAAAAATGCACATACTGAAATGGATATAGAAACTGATGTTTTGCAAGAAGAAGGTGAAACAAAATGGATTGTTTTATACAGTGATGATGAAAGTCTGGCCAGATCACTAAAGGATATGCTGCCCATGGACACTGATATAACCAATGTTGAAAAATTCAGCAGCATGCAGAAAACTTTGTCAGAATGCAGTCGGCCAACAACTATAGTGTACTTCTGGGATGAGACTGATAATGACCTGGAGCAAGTCCTGAACTTTGTGCAAACATGTCAGCAACTAGGAGAAAGGCCCAAGAGTAATGCGTGGGTGATCACAAGAGGTGTGCAGTATTCTCTCAAAGCTTCTCAGGCTGCTGGGTTTATAAGGGCAGCAATCAGTGAAGTACAGAACATTCCACTTTTCATGGCTGATATCAAAGTTGGTGCATTAAATGGGCAAATCAGTGACCTATTTGAAACTCTCAAGAATCACTCTCACACTGATCGTGAAATGAGTCTACAGAATTCAACTAAAATGGTACCCCGTGTCATCAGACAATCTCTTGATACCAAATTACCGAGTACGGGTGCTGACTGGAGGGTTGAGGTTGCCTCACCAAAGTCCAATCTCCTAGACCAGATCGATTTTCATGCCTTCAGCAGTGACAAAGTAGCAGAAAATGAGATAAGAGTAGCAGTGAAGGCATCAGCTATCAACAAAAAAGATCTTGTAGAGGCAAAAAGTAAAGACAAAACAACAAGGAAGATGTTTGGCTTGGAATGTGCAGGTATTGTTGAAGGCATTGGATCTGGTGTCCATCATTTGTCTGCAGGTGACCAGGTCATTGCTTTTGGTGCTGGTGCCATCTCCTCCTCACTCACAACCAATAGTAATATGGTCTTTAAAAAGCCATCAGAACTGAGCTTTGTAGATGCTGCAGGATTTGGACTGGCCTATTCCACAGCTTATTATACCTTATCTGACCGAGCTCAACTGCAACAGGGTGAAACCGTCCTCCTTCAGAATGCCTGCAGTGGTGAAGGTCAAGCCATGCTTCAGATCGCCAGCCATATTGGGGCTAAGGTGATCTGTGTGGCTCATAATGACACTGAAAGAAAGTTTCTGGAGAGCCAGTCATCAGTCTCAAATGTGACATCTGCAGACAAGTTCTACGACAATGTAATGGGATGGACCAATGAGAAAGGTGTTGATGTGGCAGTTACTCTCTCTGAAGATACAATTGAAAATAGTGTGCAGTGCCTGGCCCATGCAGGACGCCTCTGCCACATAGGCGATCAGCTCAGTAATGCCACACTACTCCTGGAAACAATGCGCAAGAACATTTCGGTTCATTCCATCCAGATTACTGCACTCATGGAACAGAATCCAAACAAGTTTAGCAATGTGATGAACACGGTGCTAACATTGATTGAACAGAAAGCCATCAGCAGTGTTTCAGTTAATGTGAGAGATATTTCAGATGCTGTAGAATCTCTTACCCTTGATAAGCCCATTATTGGTGATATTGTCTTGGATATTCCAAGTGATTTCTGTCCTGATGTTGAACCATGTATAGACACATTTAAATCAGATGCTACCTACCTGATCACTGGCAGTTCCGGTGGAGTTGGTCAAGAGGTGGCCCGCTGGATGGCAGATAAAGGTGCAAAACATATAGCTCTAGTGTCCAAGAATGGCCATACATCCTGGTTCCAGAAGGATACAATCAAATATCTGGAAAACCAAGGTGCCATAGTATATGATATCCGTGCTGACATATCCAAGGAGAAGGGAGTCAGACAGATCTTCAGCTATCTGAAGCAGAATGGTTCACCATCCATCAAGGGTGTCTTCCATCTAGCTGGCATCAACCAATATATACAGTTGGAGGACCTAACAGCCGATGAACTGGTTAAGGACCTCAATGCACGGGCAACAAGTGCTAAACTTCTCAATGATGTCACAGCAGATCTCAACTTGGATCTTGACTACTTTGTGTGCATTTCCTCATCCAAGGCCACGTGGGGTTGCCCAGGTTTAGCATCATTCTGTGCCTCCTGTAGCTACCTGGACCAACTGGCTGTCATCAGGAGAGCCCAGGGCCTTAAATCTCTGTCAGTCCAGGCTGGATGGTTGAGAGGAGCTGGCTGGCTAGAAGACCGCACCAGGAATGCTGACCTCCAACAGTTCTACAACAGCTGCACTCTCCATGTATCTGAATTCCTGGCCATTATACATAAACTTCTGGACCAACCAGACCTGCCACCTGTTGTCATGATCACAAATGAGGTAAGCATCTTTCTATCCATTCTCATAAATACCAGTGAAAAGAATTAACTATTCTATTGTGATACATATAAATGTTAATATGATATCATTTTTGGGTAATTTTTCAAAAAGCAAATTAATCAGATGCCCTTATGTTTATCTTGTAATAATAGTTTCTCTTTGATTATTTCAGGACTGGGATACAGCAGCTGATCTTTGCTACAAGGACAGCCAACTCTTCAGACATTATGCTACATCTGGAGGCAAACGCAGAGGTGGTTCCGATCTTTCCAAGGATGACCTTGAGCGCAAGGTGGTAGAGAAGCTGGGAGGTCTCCTGATGATGTCAGCTGATGACATAGATGTGGCCCAGCCTATGATCCACTATGGTGTGGACTCGCTCATCTCACTGGACATCACAAACTGGATGAGGAAGGAGTTCAACCTGCAGGTCAACCAGATGGACATTCTGGAAGGCATGACCACTGATGCCCTCATAGAGCAGGCTTTATAATCACATAGACATTACAGAAGGCAGGATTCCAGATGCACTCATATAGCAGGCTTTATAAGCACAATGACATTCTAGAAGGCTTGATTCCAGATACACTCGTAGAGCAGGCTCTATAAACACTTGAATATTGAAATTGTTTTTTTTTTTTATATATCAAAGGGAATGATGAAATGTGAATACAGCATGAGGCTCTTAGCCTTTGTATTATCTGATGATAATGTTATGTGGTGTGTTAGAGTACACACAATTATATCTGTTTATGATGAATATGATATGTATGACACTTTTGGTTATGAACAAATAAATCATTCTTGTTTGAAAGAAAAAATGTTTGAATTTTTTGTTGTATTTTGTCCTTTTTACCCTCAGCCTCTGATGTAATCAGAGGGTATTGCAGTACTCCTGGCGAGGGTATGAATGTATGTCTGTCTGTTGTGAACATCCTTGTCATTGCGATAACTCGAGAACAAATAATGGCAGCTTCATGAAACTTGACACATAAGCATCTGGTGAAGACCTCAGACATTTTTTGATGGAGCATGACCTTCACCTACTTTTCAAGGTCACAGACAATTGTATCATGAAATTCCCATCATTGTGATAACTTGAGAACAAATGATGGCAGCTTTATAAAACTTGACACACATAAGCAACTGGTGAAAACCACAGACGAGTTTGATGAATGGTGACCTTCACCTACTTTTCAAGGGTATAAGGACAATTATGTGAAATCCCAAGAATCACAATATCTCAAGAACAAATGATGGCAGCTTTATGAGATTTGACAGACATAAGCATTTTGGTGAAGACCTCAGACTTATTTTGGAACATGACCTTTACCTACTTTTCAAGGTCACAGGGACAACTATGTGAAATCCTCATCATTGTGATTACTCGAGAACAAACGATGTCAGCTTTATGAGACTTGATGATGATGATAATTTATTTATCTAATCCATAAAACATGAATCAGAAAGTTGCCAAGACAGGCTAATGCCTAACTAAGCTGGTAACCCTTTACAAATACATTCTTATGTTATGTTGCAAAGTTAGTATATAACAGATACATATTGGTTGATTAACAATGGTAATGATAGAGGCAAGTTCATAAGATGTAGTGATGATCAAAGATATGTAATAACAATATGATGATAGAGGGGAGTTGTATAATAAAAAATATATATATATTAATATATTAAACCTATTTCTCATTGGTCAGGGGCAGTTACACATTTCTTTAAAGCATTCATGAAACCTGGAAGGTTCCAGGCGATTTTACAGTGGTTTAAGGTATTTGAAAACAATATATGATCTTAAAATTGACATACATACAGGCTATCTGTCTGAAATCCACAAAAGAACATCTGCCCTGAGAATTATGATTTTTTGTGACCACCAAGTACTGCCAGTACTAAACAGGAAGTGTGTTTTGTGACCTTGACCTTTGAACTGTCAGTGGGCTCCGTAAGTCACAGGAGGTGTTGTTTACCAATTGTCAAAATTGGAGCAACACATTTTCGGCCATTTTTTTCTACTACTTAAAGAATGAATTGGAAGATAACACTTATCATGATGATAGTGCCTTTTCTTGGCTTTCTTTTGGTGGTAAAATGATCAAAAACGGATGAATATTTATGAAGTTATAAATGAAGAAAAATTATTATTTTTTATATTATATATGTTTGCAAAAAAAAGTTTTAAAAGACTCTATACAGCCCAGCTTTTAAGGTGCAATACATGCAGCCTTTGATGTCTTCCCATTCAGTGGTGTGAAAAACCCCAAATTTCATCAAAGAGGGTCAAATAATAAATTTTACTGATACCAATTATCAGCATTCACAGTTTTGCCATTCAAAGTCCTTGTGATCAAAGGATTTAATGTCACTTTTTCAATATCACAGCTTTTAAGTTAAGGGGGATTCCATGCAGCCTTTGAGTCATGTCTTCCCTTTTTGACAGAAAGGTTTTCACATGCATAAGATACTTTCAAATAAATAGTATACTTTTGCCATAAATGATATATCTTTCACAACCATAAGATATTTGTCACAACCATAAGATATTTGTCACAACCATAAGATATTTGTCACAACCATAAGATATTTGTCACAACCATGAGTTATTTCATTGATTCAAATAATATTAAAATAATCTTATGTTGTTCTGAAGTATACTCCTGGCAATAAATTGATAAATTGTACAAAACATCTCCACCCTGTTTCCCAAGCTGGACAGGTGCCCAACTGGTAACTCATTAGGTGTTTACATGGGATCACAAACCAGCTAAACAAAGCTTGTTGACAAAGTGTTCAATTGCTGGTGAAAGTTTCAGCAGACAACTGATCAACTTTCAAGTGCCACAGAAAGTTGTTAACAAGGAATATTTTGGGTAATACTACACAAAAGCACTGTTTAGGGTATAAACATTCATGTTATGTAAAGAAAATATGTCTGAAAGTCAGGTTTCATGAATGCTTTAAAATGTCAAATAAAAGTCCATAAACTGGTTTTCAGTCTCTATCGAGATAAACTTGTACCATCTGTTAAATAAATATAATATATATGAATAAAAAATAACATATTTGTCTGAGCCCAAACATATGATAAATCTTAACACTCTGTGAAGTTACAATCAATAAGCCTTCTCCTTGGCATGATAACTATCATGCATGACAGCACTTAAAACTACTGCAGGCTCTGGTGACACATTGTTTGGGGTTTTACATCACTTTCAACATTATTTCAGTCATTTCATGATGAGACCTACTTGTAGCAGATATAGTGCAGCTTCACTGAATTGCCATGTTGCAGTTCCTTGATATGACAATCCACCCGGTCACAGATTTACAGGGACAACAGGTTAACCCTTTAGGCAGGGGCCTCAGCTTATGCAAAATTGTATTTAAATCTCGGCACGGCCGAGGATCAAACCCACAACCTTTGGATATCCACAGAGGAATTGGTGCTAGTAATCTGCCAGTCTAACCAACTGCACCACAGCCAGTGGCCTTCTATATGTGTGTGAACTTTGTTACTTATTCACTATTCACAGTTCATTATTCAAATTTTTTCCTAAATTTGTAGTAAATTATGTCAACATGTCAGATTTCCAAAATTATGTTCCAAATATGACCAAGCTGAATTTTGTGCCATAATATGTGAAAGGAAATTATAATAATAATAAAAACCAAAATATAATTTAAACAAGGGGTAAAAAAACAAGTGCAGGTCGATTCAATGTTCACCAAATTTGGTATACGGGTCAAGGAGGGTCCCATAATGTTATTTATCAAGCGTTTCCCCGGCGCTATTTACGGTGACAAGATGGCGCCACTCACAACTTTCAGATTTAAATAATTAAATAAAATGAATCCTGATATTCCAAGTGAAATAGACGTGGCGCAGGTCGATTCAATGTTCCCCAAATTTTTCAAACGGGCCAAGGAGGGACCCATAATGTTGTTTATGAAGCGTTTCCCCGGCGCTATTGACGGTGACAAGATGGCGCCACTCACAACTTTCAGATTTCAATAATGAATAAAATGAATCCTAATATTCCAAGTGAAAAAGACATGGCGCAGGTCGATTCGATGTTCCCCAAATTTTGCATATGGGCCAAGGAGGGTCCCATAATGTTATTTATGAAGTGTTTTCCCGGCGCTATTTACGGTGACAAGATGGCGCCACTCACAACTTTAAGATTTCAATAATTAAATAAAATGAATCCCGATATTCCAAGTGAAAAAGACATGGCGCAGGTCGATTCAATGTTCCCCAAATTTTGCATACGGGTCAAGGAGGGTCCCATAATGTTATTTATGAAGCGTTTCCCCGGCGCTATTTACAGTGACAAGATGGCGCCACTCACAACCTTAAGATTTCAATAATTAAATAAAATGAATCCTGATATTCCAAGTGAAAAAGACATGGCGCAGGTCGATTCAATGTTCCCCAAATTTTGCATACATGCCAAGGAGGGACATTCAGATTTAAATAATTAAATAAAATGAATCCTAATATTCCAAGTGAAAAAGACATGGCGCAGGTCGATTCAATGTTTCCCAAATTTGGTAAATGGGTCAGGGTTTATTGAAATCTTAAAGTTGTGAGTGGCGCCATCTTGTCACCGTAAATGGCGCCGGGGAAACGCTTCATAAATAACATTATGGGACCCTCCTTGACGCGTATGCAAAATTTGGGGAACATTGAATCGACCTGCGCCATGTCTTTTTCACTTGGAATATCAGGATTCATTTTATTTAATTATTGAAATCTTAAAGTTGTGAGTGGCGCCATCTTGTCACCGTAAATAGCGCCGGGGAAACGCTTCATAAATAACATTATGGGACCCACCTTGACCCGTATACCAAATTTGGGGAACATTGAATCGACCTGCGCCATGTCTTTTACACTTGGAATATCAGGATTCATTTTATTTAATTATTGAAATCTTAAGGTTGTGAGTGGCGCCATCTTGTCACTGTAAATAGCGCCGGGGAAACGCTTCATAAATAACATTATGGGACCCTCCTTGACCCGTATGCAAAATTTGGGGAACATTGAATCGAACTGCACCATGTCTTTTTCACTTGGAATATCGGGATTCATTTTATTTAATTATTGAAATCTTAAAGTTGTGAGTGGCGCCATCTTGTCACCGTAAATAGCGCCGGGGAAACACTTCATAAATAACATAATGGGTCCCTCCTTGGCCCATATGCAAAATTTGGGGTACATTGAATCGACCTGCACCATGTCTTTTTCACTTGGAATATTAGGATTAATTTCAATTAACTATAGAAATCTTAAAGTTGTGAGTGGCGCCATCTTGTCACCGTAAATAGCGCCGGGGAAACGCTTCATAAATAACATTATGGGACCCTCCTTGACCCGTATGCAAAATTTGGGGAACATTGAATCGACCTGCGCCATGTCTTTTTCACTTGGAATATCAGGATTCATTTTATTTAATTATTGAAATCTTAAAGTTGTGAGTGGCGCCATCTTGTCACCGTAAATAGCGCCGGGGAAACGCTTCATAAATAACATTATGGGACCCACCTTGACCCGTATACCAAATTTGGGGAACATTGAATCGACCTGCGCCATGTCTTTTTCACTTGGAATATCAGGATTCATTTTATTTAATTATTGAAATCTTAAAGTTGTGAGTGGCGCCATCTTGTCACCGTAAATAGCACCGGGGAAACGCTTCATAAATAACATTATGGGACCCTCCTTGACCCGTATGCAAAATTTGGGGAACATTGAATCGACCTGCACCATGTCTTTTTCACTTCGAATACTAGTATCAGGATTCATTTTATTTAATTATTGAAATCTTAAAGTTGTGAGTGGCGCCATCTTGTCACTGTAAATAGGGCCGGGGAAACGCTTCATAAATGACATTCCTCCTTGACCCGTATGCAAAATTTGGGGAACATTGAATCGACCTGCGCCATGTCTTTTTCACTTGGAATATCAGGATTCATTTTATTTAATTATTGAAATCTTAAAGTTGTGAGTGGCGCCATCTTGTCACCGTAAATAGCGCCGGGGAAACGCTTCATAAATAACATTATGGGACCCTCCTTGACCCGTATACCAAATTTGGGGAACATTGAATCGACCTGCGCCATGTCTTTTACACTTGGAATATCAGGATTCATTTTATTTAATTATTGAAATCTTAAGGTTGTGAGTGGCGCCATCTTGTCACTGTAAATAGCGCCGGGGAAACGCTTCATAAATAACATTATGGGACCCTCCTTGACCCGTATGCAAAATTTGGGGAACATTGAATCGAACTGCACCATGTCTTTTTCACTTGGAATATCGGGATTCATTTTATTTAATTATTGAAATCTTAAAGTTGTGAGTGGCGCCATCTTGTCACCGTAAATAGCGCCGGGGAAACACTTCATAAATAACATAATGGGTCCCTCCTTGGCCCATATGCAAAATTTGGGGTACATTGAATCGACCTGCACCATGTCTTTTTCACTTGGAATATTAGGATTAATTTCAATTAACTATAGAAATCTTAAAGTTGTGAGTGGCGCCATCTTGTCACCGTAAATAGCGCCGGGGAAACGCTTCATAAATAACATTATGGGACCCTCCTTGACCCGTATGCAAAATTTGGGGAACATTGAATCGACCTGCGCCATGTCTTTTTCACTTGGAATATCAGGATTCATTTTATTTAATTATTGAAATCTTAAAGTTGTGAGTGGCGCCATCTTGTCACCGTAAATAGCGCCGGGGAAACGCTTCATAAATAACATTATGGGACCCACCTTGACCCGTATACCAAATTTGGGGAACATTGAATCGACCTGCGCCATGTCTTTTTCACTTGGAATATCAGGATTCATTTTATTTAATTATTGAAATCTTAAAGTTGTGAGTGGCGCCATCTTGTCACCGTAAATAGCGCCGGGGAAACGCTTCATAAATAACATTATGGGACCCTCCTTGACCCGTATGCAAAATTTGGGGAACATTGAATCGACCTGCACCATGTCTTTTTCACTTCGAATACTAGTATCAGGATTCATTTTATTTAATTATTGAAATCTTAAAGTTGTGAGTGGCGCCATCTTGTCACTGTAAATAGGGCCGGGGAAACGCTTCATAAATGACATTCCTCCTTGACCCGTATGCAAAATTTGGGGAACATTGAATCGACCTGCGCCATGTCTTTTTCACTTGGAATATCAGGATTCATTTTATTTAATTATTGAAATCTTAAAGTTGTGAGTGGCGCCATCTTGTCACCGTAAATAGCGCCGGGGAAACGCTTCATAAATAACATTATGGGACCCTCCTTGACCCGTATACCAAATTTGGGGAACATTGAATCGACCTGCGCCATGTCTTTTACACTTGGAATATCAGGATTCATTTTATTTAATTATTGAAATCTTAAGGTTGTGAGTGGCGCCATCTTGTCACTGTAAATAGCGCCGGGGAAACGCTTCATAAATAACATTATGGGACCCTCCTTGACCCGTATGCAAAATTTGGGGAACATTGAATCGACCTGCACCATGTCTTTTTCACTTGGAATATCGGGATTCATTTTATTTAATTATTGAAATCTTAAAGTTGTGAGTGGCGCCATCTTGTCACCGTAAATAGCGCCGGGGAAACACTTCATAAATAACATAATGGGTCCCTCCTTGGCCCGTATGCAAAATTTGGGGAACATTGAATCGACCTGCACCATGTCTTTTTCACTTGGAATATCAGGATTCATTTTATTTAATTATTGAAATCTTAAAGTTGTGAGTGGCGCCATCTTGTCACCGTAAATAGCGCCGGGAAAACGCTTCATAAATGACATTATGGGTCCCTCCTTGGCCCGTATGCAAAATTTGGGGAACATTGAATCGACCTGCGCCATGTCTTTTTCACTTGGAATATCAGGATTCATTTTATTTAATTATTGAAATCTTAAGGTTGTGAGTGGCGCCATCTTGTCACTGTAAATAGCGCCGGGGAAACGCTTCATAAATAACATTATGGGACCCTCCTTGACCAGTATGCAAAATTTGGGGAACATTGAATCGACCTGCACCATGTCTTTTTCACTTGGAATATCGGGATTCATTTTATTTAATTATTGAAATCTTAAAGTTGTGAGTGGCGCCATCTTGTCACCGTAAATAGCGCCGGGGAAACACTTCATAAATAACATAATGGGTCCCTCCTTGGCCCATATGCAAAATTTGGGGTACATTGAATCGACCTGCACCATGTCTTTTTCACTTGGAATATTAGGATTAATTTCAATTAACTATAGAAATCTTAAAGTTGTGAGTGGCGCCATCTTGTCACCGTAAATAGCGCCGGGAAAACGCATCATAAATAACATTATGGGACGCTCCTTGACCCGTATACCAAATTTGGGGAACATTGAATCGACCTGCGCCATGTCTTTTTCACTTGGAATATCAGGATTCATTTTATTTAATTATTGAAATCTTAAAGTTGTGAGTGGCGCCATCTTGTCACCGTAAATAGCGCCGGGGTAAAAATTCATAAACAACATTATGGGTCCCTCCTTGGCCCGTATGCAAAATTTGGGGAACATTGAATCGACCTGCACCATGTCTTTTTCACTTGGAATATCAGGATTCATTTTATTTAATTATTGAAATCTTAAAGTTGTGAGTGGCGCCATCTTGTCACCGTAAATAGCGCCGGGGAAACGCTTCATAAATGACATTATGGGTCCCTCCTTGGCCCGTATGCAAAATTTGGGGAACATTGAATCGACCTGCGCCATGTCTTTTTCACTTGGAATATCAGGATTCATTTTATTTAATTATTGAAATCTTAAGGTTGTGAGTGGCGCCATCTTGTCACTGTAAATAGTGCTGGGGAAACGCTTCATAAATAACATTATGGGACCCTCCTTGACCCGTATGCAAAATTTGGGGAACATTGAATCGACCTGCGCCATGTCTTTTTCACTTGGAATATCAGGATTCATTTTATTTAATTATTGAAATCTTAAAGTTGTGAGTAGCGCCATCTTGTCACCGTAAATAGCGCCGGGAAAAGGCTTCATAAATAACATTATGGGACCCTCCTTGACCCGTATGCAAAATTTGGGGAACATTGAATCGACCTGCGCCATGTCTTTTTCACTTGGAATATTAGGATTAATTTCAATTAACTATAGAAATCTTAAAGTTGTGAGTGGCGCCATCTTGTCACCGTAAATAGCGCCGGGAAAACGCTTCATAAATAACATTATGGGACCCTCCTTGACCCGTATGCAAAATTTGGGGAACATTGAATCGACCTGCGCCATGTCTTTTTCACTTGGAATATCAGGATTCATTTTATTTAATTATTGAAATCTTAAAGTTGTGAGTGGCGCCATCTTGTCACCGTAAATAGCGCCGGGGAAACGCTTCATAAATGACATTATGGGTCCCTCCTTGGCCCGTATGCAAAATTTGGGGAACATTGAATCGACCTGCACCATGTCTTTTTCACTTGGAATATCAGGATTCATTTTATTTAATTATTGAAATCTTAAAGTTGTGAGTGGCGCCATCTTGTCACCGTAAATAGCGCCGGGGAAACGCTTCATAAATAACATTATGGGACCCACCTTGACCCGTATACCAAATTTGGGGAACATTGAATCGACCTGCGCCATGTCTTTTTCACTTGGAATATCAGGATTCATTTTATTTAATTATTGAAATCTTAAAGTTGTGAGTGGCGCCATCTTGTCACCGTAAATAGCGCCGGGGAAACGCTTCATAAATAACATTATGGGACCCTCCTTGACCCGTATGCAAAATTTGGGGAACATTGAATCGACCTGCACCATGTCTTTTTCACTTCGAATACTAGTATCAGGATTCATTTTATTTAATTATTGAAATCTTAAAGTTGTGAGTGGCGCCATCTTGTCACTGTAAATAGGGCCGGGGAAACGCTTCATAAATGACATTCCTCCTTGACCCGTATGCAAAATTTGGGGAACATTGAATCGACCTGCGCCATGTCTTTTTCACTTGGAATATCAGGATTCATTTTATTTAATTATTGAAATCTTAAAGTTGTGAGTGGCGCCATCTTGTCACCGTAAATAGCGCCGGGGAAACGCTTCATAAATAACATTATGGGACCCTCCTTGACCCGTATACCAAATTTGGGGAACATTGAATCGACCTGCGCCATGTCTTTTACACTTGGAATATCAGGATTCATTTTATTTAATTATTGAAATCTTAAGGTTGTGAGTGGCGCCATCTTGTCACTGTAAATAGCGCCGGGGAAACGCTTCATAAATAACATTATGGGACCCTCCTTGACCCGTATGCAAAATTTGGGGAACATTGAATCGAACTGCACCATGTCTTTTTCACTTGGAATATCGGGATTCATTTTATTTAATTATTGAAATCTTAAAGTTGTGAGTGGCGCCATCTTGTCACCGTAAATAGCGCCGGGGAAACACTTCATAAATAACATAATGGGTCCCTCCTTGGCCCATATGCAAAATTTGGGGTACATTGAATCGACCTGCACCATGTCTTTTTCACTTGGAATATTAGGATTAATTTCAATTAACTATAGAAATCTTAAAGTTGTGAGTGGCGCCATCTTGTCACCGTAAATAGCGCCGGGGAAACGCTTCATAAATAACATTATGGGACCCTCCTTGACCCGTATGCAAAATTTGGGGAACATTGAATCGACCTGCGCCATGTCTTTTTCACTTGGAATATCAGGATTCATTTTATTTAATTATTGAAATCTTAAAGTTGTGAGTGGCGCCATCTTGTCACCGTAAATAGCGCCGGGGAAACGCTTCATAAATAACATTATGGGACCCACCTTGACCCGTATACCAAATTTGGGGAACATTGAATCGACCTGCGCCATGTCTTTTTCACTTGGAATATCAGGATTCATTTTATTTAATTATTGAAATCTTAAAGTTGTGAGTGGCGCCATCTTGTCACCGTAAATAGCGCCGGGGAAACGCTTCATAAATAACATTATGGGACCCTCCTTGACCCGTATGCAAAATTTGGGGAACATTGAATCGACCTGCACCATGTCTTTTTCACTTCGAATACTAGTATCAGGATTCATTTTATTTAATTATTGAAATCTTAAAGTTGTGAGTGGCGCCATCTTGTCACTGTAAATAGGGCCGGGGAAACGCTTCATAAATGACATTCCTCCTTGACCCGTATGCAAAATTTGGGGAACATTGAATCGACCTGCGCCATGTCTTTTTCACTTGGAATATCAGGATTCATTTTATTTAATTATTGAAATCTTAAAGTTGTGAGTGGCGCCATCTTGTCACCGTAAATAGCGCCGGGGAAACGCTTCATAAATAACATTATGGGACCCTCCTTGACCCGTATACCAAATTTGGGGAACATTGAATCGACCTGCGCCATGTCTTTTACACTTGGAATATCAGGATTCATTTTATTTAATTATTGAAATCTTAAGGTTGTGAGTGGCGCCATCTTGTCACTGTAAATAGCGCCGGGGAAACGCTTCATAAATAACATTATGGGACCCTCCTTGACCCGTATGCAAAATTTGGGGAACATTGAATCGACCTGCACCATGTCTTTTTCACTTGGAATATCGGGATTCATTTTATTTAATTATTGAAATCTTAAAGTTGTGAGTGGCGCCATCTTGTCACCGTAAATAGCGCCGGGGAAACACTTCATAAATAACATAATGGGTCCCTCCTTGGCCCGTATGCAAAATTTGGGGAACATTGAATCGACCTGCACCATGTCTTTTTCACTTGGAATATCAGGATTCATTTTATTTAATTATTGAAATCTTAAAGTTGTGAGTGGCGCCATCTTGTCACCGTAAATAGCGCCGGGAAAACGCTTCATAAATGACATTATGGGTCCCTCCTTGGCCCGTATGCAAAATTTGGGGAACATTGAATCGACCTGCGCCATGTCTTTTTCACTTGGAATATCAGGATTCATTTTATTTAATTATTGAAATCTTAAGGTTGTGAGTGGCGCCATCTTGTCACTGTAAATAGCGCCGGGGAAACGCTTCATAAATAACATTATGGGACCCTCCTTGACCAGTATGCAAAATTTGGGGAACATTGAATCGACCTGCACCATGTCTTTTTCACTTGGAATATCGGGATTCATTTTATTTAATTATTGAAATCTTAAAGTTGTGAGTGGCGCCATCTTGTCACCGTAAATAGCGCCGGGGAAACACTTCATAAATAACATAATGGGTCCCTCCTTGGCCCATATGCAAAATTTGGGGTACATTGAATCGACCTGCACCATGTCTTTTTCACTTGGAATATTAGGATTAATTTCAATTAACTATAGAAATCTTAAAGTTGTGAGTGGCGCCATCTTGTCACCGTAAATAGCGCCGGGAAAACGCATCATAAATAACATTATGGGACGCTCCTTGACCCGTATACCAAATTTGGGGAACATTGAATCGACCTGCGCCATGTCTTTTTCACTTGGAATATCAGGATTCATTTTATTTAATTATTGAAATCTTAAAGTTGTGAGTGGCGCCATCTTGTCACCGTAAATAGCGCCGGGGTAAAAATTCATAAACAACATTATGGGTCCCTCCTTGGCCCGTATGCAAAATTTGGGGAACATTGAATCGACCTGCACCATGTCTTTTTCACTTGGAATATCAGGATTCATTTTATTTAATTATTGAAATCTTAAAGTTGTGAGTGGCGCCATCTTGTCACCGTAAATAGCGCCGGGGAAACGCTTCATAAATGACATTATGGGTCCCTCCTTGGCCCGTATGCAAAATTTGGGGAACATTGAATCGACCTGCGCCATGTCTTTTTCACTTGGAATATCAGGATTCATTTTATTTAATTATTGAAATCTTAAGGTTGTGAGTGGCGCCATCTTGTCACTGTAAATAGTGCTGGGGAAACGCTTCATAAATAACATTATGGGACCCTCCTTGACCCGTATGCAAAATTTGGGGAACATTGAATCGACCTGCGCCATGTCTTTTTCACTTGGAATATCAGGATTCATTTTATTTAATTATTGAAATCTTAAAGTTGTGAGTAGCGCCATCTTGTCACCGTAAATAGCGCCGGGAAAAGGCTTCATAAATAACATTATGGGACCCTCCTTGACCCGTATGCAAAATTTGGGGAACATTGAATCGACCTGCGCCATGTCTTTTTCACTTGGAATATTAGGATTAATTTCAATTAACTATAGAAATCTTAAAGTTGTGAGTGGCGCCATCTTGTCACCGTAAATAGCGCCGGGAAAACGCTTCATAAATAACATTATGGGACCCTCCTTGACCCGTATGCAAAATTTGGGGAACATTGAATCGACCTGCGCCATGTCTTTTTCACTTGGAATATCAGGATTCATTTTATTTAATTATTGAAATCTTAAAGTTGTGAGTGGCGCCATCTTGTCACCGTAAATAGCGCCGGGGAAACGCTTCATAAATGACATTATGGGTCCCTCCTTGGCCCGTATGCAAAATTTGGGGAACATTGAATCGACCTGCACCATGTCTTTTTCACTTGGAATATCAGGATTCATTTTATTTAATTATTGAAATCTTAAAGTTGTGAGTGGCGCCATCTTGTCACCGTAAATAGCGCCGGGGAAACGCTTCATAAATGACATTATGGGTCCCTCCTTGGCCCGTATGCAAAATTTGGGGAACATTGAATCGACCTGCGCCATGTCTTTTTCACTTGGAATATCAGGATTCATTTTATTTAATTATTGAAATCTTAAAGTTGTGAGTGGCGCCATCTTGTCACCGTAAATAGCGCCGGGGAAACGCTTCATAAATAACATTATGGGACCCACCTTGACCCGTATACCAAATTTGGGGAACATTGAATCGACCTGCGCCATGTCTTTTTCACTTGGAATATCAGGATTCATTTTATTTAATTATTGAAATCTTAAAGTTGTGAGTGGCGCCATCTTGTCACCGTAAATAGCGCCGGGAAAAGGCTTCATAAATAACATTATGGGACCCTCCTTGACCCGTATGCAAAATTTGGGGAACATTGAATCGACCTGCACCATGTCTTTTTCACTTCGAATACTAGTATCAGGATTCATTTTATTTAATTATTGAAATCTTAAAGTTGTGAGTGGCGCCATCTTGTCACTGTAAATAGGGCCGGGGAAACGCTTCATAAATGACATTCCTCCTTGACCCGTATGCAAAATTTGGGGAACATTGAATCGACCTGCGCCATGTCTTTTTCACTTGGAATATCAGGATTCATTTTATTTAATTATTGAAATCTTAAAGTTGTGAGTGGCGCCATCTTGTCACCGTAAATAGCGCCGGGAAAACGCTTCATAAATAACATTATGGGACCCTCCTTGACCCGTATACCAAATTTGGGGAACATTGAATCGACCTGCGCCATGTCTTTTACACTTGGAATATCAGGATTCATTTTATTTAATTATTGAAATCTTAAGGTTGTGAGTGGCGCCATCTTGTCACTGTAAATAGCGCCGGGGAAACGCTTCATAAATAACATTATGGGACCCTCCTTGACCCGTATGCAAAATTTGGGGAACATTGAATCGACCTGCACCATGTCTTTTTCACTTGGAATATCGGGATTCATTTTATTTAATTATTGAAATCTTAAAGTTGTGAGTGGCGCCATCTTGTCACCGTAAATAGCGCCGGGGAAACACTTCATAAATAACATAATGGGTCCCTCCTTGGCCCGTATGCAAAATTTGGGGAACATTGAATCGACCTGCACCATGTCTTTTTCACTTGGAATATCAGGATTCATTTTATTTAATTATTGAAATCTTAAAGTTGTGAGTGGCGCCATCTTGTCACCGTAAATAGCGCCGGGAAAACGCTTCATAAATGACATTATGGGTCCCTCCTTGGCCCGTATGCAAAATTTGGGGAACATTGAATCGACCTGCGCCATGTCTTTTTCACTTGGAATATCAGGATTCATTTTATTTAATTATTGAAATCTTAAGGTTGTGAGTGGCGCCATCTTGTCACTGTAAATAGCGCCGGGGAAACGCTTCATAAATAACATTATGGGACCCTCCTTGACCAGTATGCAAAATTTGGGGAACATTGAATCGACCTGCACCATGTCTTTTTCACTTGGAATATCGGGATTCATTTTATTTAATTATTGAAATCTTAAAGTTGTGAGTGGCGCCATCTTGTCACCGTAAATAGCGCCGGGGAAACACTTCATAAATAACATAATGGGTCCCTCCTTGGCCCATATGCAAAATTTGGGGTACATTGAATCGACCTGCACCATGTCTTTTTCACTTGGAATATTAGGATTAATTTCAATTAACTATAGAAATCTTAAAGTTGTGAGTGGCGCCATCTTGTCACCGTAAATAGCGCCGGGAAAACGCATCATAAATAACATTATGGGACGCTCCTTGACCCGTATACCAAATTTGGGGAACATTGAATCGACCTGCGCCATGTCTTTTTCACTTGGAATATCAGGATTCATTTTATTTAATTATTGAAATCTTAAAGTTGTGAGTGGCGCCATCTTGTCACCGTAAATAGCGCCGGGGTAAAAATTCATAAACAACATTATGGGTCCCTCCTTGGCCCGTATGCAAAATTTGGGGAACATTGAATCGACCTGCACCATGTCTTTTTCACTTGGAATATCAGGATTCATTTTATTTAATTATTGAAATCTTAAAGTTGTGAGTGGCGCCATCTTGTCACCGTAAATAGCGCCGGGGAAACGCTTCATAAATGACATTATGGGTCCCTCCTTGGCCCGTATGCAAAATTTGGGGAACATTGAATCGACCTGCGCCATGTCTTTTTCACTTGGAATATCAGGATTCATTTTATTTAATTATTGAAATCTTAAGGTTGTGAGTGGCGCCATCTTGTCACTGTAAATAGTGCTGGGGAAACGCTTCATAAATAACATTATGGGACCCTCCTTGACCCGTATGCAAAATTTGGGGAACATTGAATCGACCTGCGCCATGTCTTTTTCACTTGGAATATCAGGATTCATTTTATTTAATTATTGAAATCTTAAAGTTGTGAGTAGCGCCATCTTGTCACCGTAAATAGCGCCGGGAAAAGGCTTCATAAATAACATTATGGGACCCTCCTTGACCCGTATGCAAAATTTGGGGAACATTGAATCGACCTGCGCCATGTCTTTTTCACTTGGAATATTAGGATTAATTTCAATTAACTATAGAAATCTTAAAGTTGTGAGTGGCGCCATCTTGTCACCGTAAATAGCGCCGGGAAAACGCTTCATAAATAACATTATGGGACCCTCCTTGACCCGTATGCAAAATTTGGGGAACATTGAATCGACCTGCGCCATGTCTTTTTCACTTGGAATATCAGGATTCATTTTATTTAATTATTGAAATCTTAAAGTTGTGAGTGGCGCCATCTTGTCACCGTAAATAGCGCCGGGGAAACGCTTCATAAATGACATTATGGGTCCCTCCTTGGCCCGTATGCAAAATTTGGGGAACATTGAATCGACCTGCACCATGTCTTTTTCACTTGGAATATCAGGATTCATTTTATTTAATTATTGAAATCTTAAAGTTGTGAGTGGCGCCATCTTGTCACCGTAAATAGCGCCGGGGAAACGCTTCATAAATGACATTATGGGTCCCTCCTTGGCCCGTATGCAAAATTTGGGGAACATTGAATCGACCTGCGCCATGTCTTTTTCACTTGGAATATCAGGATTCATTTTATTTAATTATTGAAATCTTAAAGTTGTGAGTGGCGCCATCTTGTCACCGTAAATAGCGCCGGGGAAACGCTTCATAAATAACATTATGGGACCCACCTTGACCCGTATACCAAATTTGGGGAACATTGAATCGACCTGCGCCATGTCTTTTTCACTTGGAATATCAGGATTCATTTTATTTAATTATTGAAATCTTAAAGTTGTGAGTGGCGCCATCTTGTCACCGTAAATAGCGCCGGGAAAAGGCTTCATAAATAACATTATGGGACCCTCCTTGACCCGTATGCAAAATTTGGGGAACATTGAATCGACCTGCACCATGTCTTTTTCACTTCGAATACTAGTATCAGGATTCATTTTATTTAATTATTGAAATCTTAAAGTTGTGAGTGGCGCCATCTTGTCACTGTAAATAGGGCCGGGGAAACGCTTCATAAATGACATTCCTCCTTGACCCGTATGCAAAATTTGGGGAACATTGAATCGACCTGCGCCATGTCTTTTTCACTTGGAATATCAGGATTCATTTTATTTAATTATTGAAATCTTAAAGTTGTGAGTGGCGCCATCTTGTCACCGTAAATAGCGCCGGGAAAACGCTTCATAAATAATATTATGGGACCCTCCTTGACCCGTATACCAAATTTGGGGAACATTGAATCGACCTGCGCCATGTCTTTTACACTTGGAATATCAGGATTCATTTTATTTAATTATTGAAATCTTAAGGTTGTGAGTGGCGCCATCTTGTCACTGTAAATAGCGCCGGGGAAACGCTTCATAAATAACATTATGGGACCCTCCTTGACCCGTATGCAAAATTTGGGGAACATTGAATCGACCTGCACCATGTCTTTTTCACTTGGAATATCGGGATTCATTTTATTTAATTATTGAAATCTTAAAGTTGTGAGTGGCGCCATCTTGTCACCGTAAATAGCGCCGGGGAAACACTTCATAAATAACATAATGGGTCCCTCCTTGGCCCGTATGCAAAATTTGGGGAACATTGAATCGACCTGCACCATGTCTTTTTCACTTGGAATATCAGGATTCATTTTATTTAATTATTGAAATCTTAAGGTTGTGAGTGGCGCCATCTTGTCACTGTAAATAGCGCCGGGGAAACGCTTCATAAATAACATTATGGGACCCTCCTTGACCAGTATGCAAAATTTGGGGAACATTGAATCGACCTGCACCATGTCTTTTTCACTTGGAATATCGGGATTCATTTTATTTAATTATTGAAATCTTAAAGTTGTGAGTGGCGCCATCTTGTCAATGTAAATAGCGCCGGGGAAACACTTCATAAATAACATAATGGGTCCCTCCTTGGCCCATATGCAAAATTTGGGGTACATTGAATCGACCTGCACCATGTCTTTTTCACTTGGAATATTAGGATTAATTTCAATTAACTATAGAAATCTTAAAGTTGTGAGTGGCGCCATCTTGTCACCGTAAATAGCGCCGGGAAAACGCATCATAAATAACATTATGGGACGCTCCTTGACCCGTATACCAAATTTGGGGAACATTGAATCGACCTGCGCCATGTCTTTTTCACTTGGAATATCAGGATTCATTTTATTTAATTATTGAAATCTTAAAGTTATGAGTGGCGCCATCTTGTCACCGTAAATAGCGCCGGGGAAACGCTTCATAAATGACATTATGGGTCCCTCCTTGGCCCGTATGCAAAATTTGGGGAACATTGAATCGACCTGCACCATGTCTTTTTCACTTGGAATATCAGGATTCATTTTATTTAATTATTGAAATCTTAAAGTTGTGAGTGGCGCCATCTTGTCACCGTAAATAGCGCCGAGGAAACGCTTCATAAATGACATTATGGGTCCCTCCTTGGCCCGTATGCAAAATTTGGGGAACATTGAATCGACCTGCGCCATGTCTTTTTCACTTGGAATATCAGGATTCATTTTATTTAATTATTGAAATCTTAAGGTTGTGAGTGGCGCCATCTTGTCACTGTAAATAGTGCTGGGGAAACGCTTCATAAATAACATTATGGGACCCTCCTTGACCCGTATGCAAAATTTGGGGAACATTGAATCGACCTGCGCCATGTCTTTTTCACTTGGAATATCAGGATTCATTTTATTTAATTATTGAAATCTTAAAGTTGTGAGTAGCGCCATCTTGTCACCGTAAATAGCGCCGGGAAAAGGCTTCATAAATAACATTATGGGACCCTCCTTGACCCGTATGCAAAATTTGGGGAACATTGAATCGACCTGCGCCATGTCTTTTTCACTTGGAATATTAGGATTAATTTCAATTAACTATAGAAATCTTAAAGTTGTGAGTGGCGCCATCTTGTCACCGTAAATAGCGCCGGGGAAACGCTTCATAAATAACATTATGGGACCCTCCTTGACCCGTATGCAAAATTTGGGGAACATTGAATCGACCTGCGCCATGTCTTTTTCACTTGGAATATCAGGATTCATTTTATTTAATTATTGAAATCTTAAAGTTGTGAGTGGCGCCATCTTGTCACCGTAAATAGCGCCGGGGAAACGCTTCATAAATGACATTATGGGTCCCTCCTTGGCCCGTATGCAAAATTTGGGGAACATTGAATCGACCTGCACCATGTCTTTTTCACTTGGAATATCAGGATTCATTTTATTTAATTATTGAAATCTTAAAGTTGTGAGTGGCGCCATCTTGTCACCGTAAATAGCGCCGGGGAAACGCTTCATAAATGACATTATGGGTCCCTCCTTGGCCCGTATGCAAAATTTGGGGAACATTGAATCGACCTGCGCCATGTCTTTTTCACTTGGAATATCAGGATTCATTTTATTTAATTATTGAAATCTTAAGGTTGTGAGTGGCGCCATCTTGTCACTGTAAATAGTGCTGGGGAAACGCTTCATAAATAACATTATGGGACCCTCCTTGACCCGTATGCAAAATTTGGGGAACATTGAATCGACCTGCGCCATGTCTTTTTCACTTGGAATATCAGGATTCATTTTATTTAATTATTGAAATCTTAAAAGTTGTGAGTGGCGCCATCTTGTCACCGTAAATAGCGCCGGGAAAACGCATCATAAATAACATTATGGGACGCTCCTTGACCCGTATACCAAATTTGGGGAACATTGAATCGACCTGCGCCATGTCTTTTTCACTTGGAATATCAGGATTCATTTTATTTAATTATTGAAATCTTAAAGTTGTGAGTGGCGCCATCTTGTCACCGTAAATAGCGCCGGGGAAACGCTTCATAAATGACATTATGGGTCCCTCCTTGGCCCGTATGCAAAATTTGGGGAACATTGAATCGACCTGCGCCATGTCTTTTTCACTTGGAATATCAGGATTCATTTTATTTAATTATTGAAATCTTAAGGTTGTGAGTGGTGCCATCTTGTCACTGTAAATAGTGCTGGGGAAACGCTTCATAAATAACATTATGGGACCCTCCTTGACCCGTATGCAAAATTTGGGGAACATTGAATCGACCTGCGCCATGTCTTTTTCACTTGGAATATCAGGATTCATTTTATTTAATTATTGAAATCTTAAGGTTGTGAGTGGCGCCATCTTGTCACTGTAAATAGCGCCGGGAAAAGGCATCATAAATAACATAATTGGACGCTCCTTGACCCGTATACCAAATTTGGGGAACATTGAATCGACCTGCGCCATGTCTTTTTCACTTGGAATATCAGGATTCATTTTATTTAATTATTGAAATCTTAAAAGTTGTGAGTGGCGCCATCTTGTCACCGTAAATAGCGCCGGGAAAACGCATCATAAATAACATTATTGGACGCTCCTTGACCCGTATACCAAATTTGGGGAACATTGAATCGACCTGCGCCATGTCTTTTTCACTTGGAATATCAGGATTCATTTTATTTAATTATTGAAATCTTAAAGTTGTGAGTGGCGCCATCTTGTCACCGTAAATAGCGCCGGGGAAATGCTTGATAAATGACATTATGGGACCCTCCTTGACCCGTATACCAAATTTGGTGAACATTGAATCGACCTGCACTTGTTTTTTTACCCCTTGTTTAAATTATATTTTGGTTTTTATTATTATTATAATTTCCTTTCACATATTATGGCACAAAATTCAGCTCGGTCATATTTGGAACATAATTTTGGAAATCTGACATGTTGACATAATTTACTACAAATTTAGGAAAAAATTTGAATAATGAACTGTGAATAGTGAATAAGTAACAAAGTTCACACACATGCCTTCTATCCGGTATGACAATATGGCCCAGTCCTCACATTTTCTTCAAAAGGTATGCCCCTTTTAACAAACCCCCTCCTGAATTTTCTGATGAAGACTTCCAAATCTGTTTTGCCTAAATGGTTGAAGAAAAAAACATGACCCTAAAAAACAGTCACCCACACCCTATTATACAAATGTAGGGAATATGCTATGCCTCGACCCAGGCAAGTAAATTTAATGAATTTTTCCTTTGAAAAATTGATAAAATGGACAATGCTCCAGTTATATAGGTCAATGTTCATCCACCAGATGTCATGCTGAACAATATACATGGCACTATCAACACTAAAACATGAAGTCTTGATTACCTCACTCTGCTATATCCTAAGTAAGTTATGATGCTAATTAGGAGAATGCTAAAAAGAACTGTGACAAATGTCACAACTGGTACTGTAATAACCTGTGGTGTCAACAATAAGACAGCTGATAAGAGTACACATAGATAAAGCCAGATTCCTTAATTTAGGCCTGCCAGTGGCCTGAATACAGATAACAACAAACATATTCTACTGTGTGCCTTGTATAACATCACACATATTGTCATTTTCCCCCAGATTGTTATTGGCTTCATTGCTCATCAAGTTTCCATCGAGGGGGAGACACTGTGAGCTGCCGCTTTAATGATGCCTCTACAGATTATACAACACTCAATACCAACAGCAAATAAGTCAATAGGTCAATAGAAATGGTAAATACTATAGAGTGCTGTGGAAGTGATAAGAATTGGATCTGATCACTGCCCTACTTAGGTAATCACAGTTGCAGAGCGATCCAAAAGATTAAAGGACCATTCCACATGTCCCCCCTGATTGATGTTACATAGGCTTATATAACCAGCAGCCAAGGATCAAAGGATAAATCCCACCCCTCCAAGGGAATTTCCATGTTTTGGGGTCGATTCCTTGAACCATTGGGTCATGTCAAAGGTTGATATATCAGATTTAATATCTGGTTTCTGAGGCTTGGAAATTGTAGTCTTTCAGCAATACTACCTTATGGGTAAACAGCAGTAATGTGCAATAATTTCAAGAAATCTCCTGTTCACCTGTAGATGGTTACAAAGGTTCCCCTGAGTACTGCTTCCTTTAATTTTATGTATTAGTGTTTGGGAGAGAAGGTTGTATTGCAGGTGAGTTATAGTTCATTATGGTGAAGAAGCCCAATTCCTCCACCTTTTCTCACAGAAAGTGTGAAGGAGTGGAATTTCAGATTTCCTTCCTCAAGGTGACTAATACCTATATTCATCATTAGATCCATTTATCCACATCTTAGTCATGAATATAAGATCACAACTATTATGGTTAAAATAGTCATTTACCATCTCAACCTTGTTCACGATTGATTGAATATTGCAGGAACCGATTATCATTTGTTCATTTTTTTGATATTCCACTGATTTATTTGAATTATTTATTGTGATTCATGTCTGTGTGAAATGTTTGCATATTTCCGGAGAGAGGAGCGTGGCTTGCTGGGGCAGTATATTTTATGTGCTAAATGTAGGGGCCCTGATGTCTAAAGTGAGCGTGGAAGATTCAGAGCATGACATCTGCAATGTTCTTCAACATGGTGAGTTATAGCAATGCCTAGCTTAACTTGAGGATTTGGGATTGTTTAGACATATTTCAATCATGACAGCACTTTCAGGTGTGTCTGTCAGGGAATTTATTTAAAATTCAAGATGGAGCAGATATTAGACCATGGATAAGATAATATCCTGGCAGGTTCTGGCCAGAGCCATCAGGCCACCCACTCTGGCATCAGAAAGTAACTTCATTTTTCCTCAAAAGTTTAACCCTGATAAATAATAATAAATAACATTTGTATAGTGCTGATACCATACTCTGAGTTCAGAGGAAATTCTTTCTTCAGTCTAATAAGACTACTAATGTCAGTAGGGAGTTAATTCCATAACTTAGGAGCAATAACAGTAAAAAAACCCTGTCCGCCATGGTTCTCAAGCAAGTCTAGGGTACTATCATTAAACCTCAAGTCTCTCACTCTAACCAGGTGGAAATCATGCACGTAAGGGGGTGCCTTACCGTTTAAGGCCTTCCAAGCTAAGTAGTTATGTCACTTATGGCACACACAGCGAGCCAGAGTAGTTTCTTCAGTTTCTCTGTTATATGATCAAACTTCCTGACCTCTCCCACTATATGTGCTGCAGAGTTCTGTAAATATTGCAACTTCATAATATCTGAATTTGGAAGACCAGCATGGAGACCATTTCCAAAGCCCAAGGTAGATGCTACAAAGGCATCAGTTAATGTCTCGGTTGTTTTCTCCTATAGGCACTGTGTGATGACTGCCAAATTCCAAATGTGATAATGTCCTTTTTAGCTCTGCTGACTTCTGTGAAGTCACAGAGCTTTAGGAGTGGGGAAAATGTATGTTCGTCCATCTGTCAACATTAAAAGTGAATAAAAAGTACTTGAGAGATAACGATAACTATTCCAACTGTAAATGTTCAATATTACTGGCCTGTTACCATACCCAATGAAGCTTTATATGCTGTGACGGTCCATACAGGCATGAGGAGGGGACTAGAAACTCAGTCAATGGTTTTACTGGTCTGGAATTAACAAAGTTACTTGGAATATCTTTTATTTTACAATACATCTGATTTTCCAATATATCTCATTTCCATCAAAGAGTTGTTACATTTATATCTTATCCTATTTAGTTATCTTACATTTCTATCACACAATATTTAAATATATTTTTTTTTAAACCTAACATGTAAGGAGTCAATAATTTACACATTTTCAAGACTATTACTTGTCTTCTACACTGTGGTAAAAGGGAGAGGATTTTGAACCTAGGTACATTGACCTGTGAACTCTGTTACCATGACTGCATTATCTGGACATGATCTGTTTGTGGAAATGTGGCATTCTCAATTCGTCTGGTGGCAGAAAAAGAATGATGTCATCATTGTGGGACTAAAACCTACTCAGATAACTAATCTGTCAAAAAAAAGAAACAATTGCAGCCCTTCAGGAAATGGTACAAAGCATAATGCTAATGTGGATAGGAAAGAGTTGAAAAAAGTTGAATTTTTTAATCAAAATCATGCTTTTTTGAGCAGTATCATCAAAGTTGTTTTAAATTGTAGGTCATTGCACTAAGTCACTGTCCCATGATAACTTCATTCTGAAATGACTCCAAAAACAGATACAAGATGACTTGAGAAGTGAATTTAGAAGTTTGCCTTAGTTTGTCTTTGTGTCATAAAATCTGGACATACATGAGTCTATAGCTATAGTTTACAAAGCATTCATAAGAAATACACGGCACATTCTACATGCAAATACAAATATCAACGTACATGATTTGAATTAGTGATTCACCAATAAAATAACAACTTAACATCTCTTAAGGAGGACAGAAAATAAGAAACTATTTTTATATGTACTCCAATTCAGCACATTGAGAAATAGAAATGGTCTGATGGGAAAATTTTGTTTATTACCACAAATCCAAAGCACAATTTGTCTGTATCTATGAGAAAAAGAAATCTGTTTTGGGGACCCTGACCTTAGGATTACATTAGATATCTTGTCCGACATGTTCCCTTTAGAATATTTAATGTAACAGCCTTCATTCTACCTTTTCTACATCAATGGTAATATTGAGATACTAGGTACAAAGTATATTTTCACCTTCATTGTCCATATTTTCCTCACACACATTACCAGTATACATTTTTATAGGAAAAGACAAACAATTTCCAAGCTAAGTCTTGGTATCTTTCCACGCAAAAGATAATAACAATTTTTATATTAATAAAACAATCACTGCAATATCATAATCTAATTTCTTAAATGTGTCCTTTTAGCATGTTTGCTATCCAACACCAGTTGGGTGACTTTTAATTGCTGTGATACGGTTCCACATAACAATCAGAATATGACTGAATCAAGTCGTTCTTATGAAGTCTCATCAGACACAGATTGGGCAAATTGTTTGAGAAGAATATCTGCAGCATATCCTGGAGTTATAGCACCTTTCGCCACCTGGAGTTCAAGTCGTGCAACTTTTGGCTTTACAGATGGGTGCTCTCTGAATATTTCCATAATATTGTCCCGAATCTGGTTCCACATCCAAACCTTGTGCTGTTTCTCCCGTGTTTTCTCCAGTTCTCCTGAATCTATCATCTTCGTTTGGAACTGTTCCATTTTTTTCCATAATTCTGGTACACCTTCTTTTGTCTTGGAGGAAATCCTAAGAACCTACAAAGTATATGCAAATAAAAGATAGCAGGAAAAAATCTCTTTGGAAGGGCTTGTTATTTAGGGAGTGAAGGCATTCTATTAATAGGAATGTTATTAAACCATTTAAATAACATGTCACGATGACAGGAGATCATATGGGATGGAGATATAATGATTGTGTCATGCAATGATAAGGTTTATACCTTGGGCTTCCATATTTTTGACTTGGTACGAACAAACTTCAGGGCACTTATGTATTCAGCTTGAATGCGCCGAGCGGCGGGCACGAGGTCTGCATCGGATTTATTCACCACAACAAGATCAGCCTTTTCTACTATTCCTTTCTTTATACCTTAAATAAGGTGAGAAAACTTTACTTAAAACCACAGCCACATTCATCTGAAAGAACTATAAGGATACTTTTTACTATAATTTCTTATCAGTGATAAAGATTATGTTATCATGTCCATTTGTAAGTCAAGAAGTGTCAGGAATAAACATTGATTATAGTTACCATATCGAGATACTCAAAATCTTAATAATACAGGTGATATTTAGATTGGTCTTTATAAACCTACCCTGTAATTCATCGCCCCCTGCTGGGGGAATGAGAAGACAAAAGAGGTCTACCATATCTGCCACAGCAAACTCTGACTGGCCCACTCCTAGAAAACAATAAAACCAATCACATAAGAACACTAAAGAGGACCAATCTCTTGGTGCACCAGATAAGGGATAAAGCAGAACACTCTCTTGGTGCACCAAATAAGGGATAAAGCAGAATACTCTCTTGGTGCACCAAATAAGGGATAAAGCAGAACACTCTCTTGGTGCACCAAATAAGGGATAAAGTAGAACATTCTCTTGGTGCACCAAATAAGGGATAAAGCAGAACACTCTTGGTGCACCAAATAAGGGATAAAGCAGAACACTCTCTTGATGCACCAAATAAGGGATAAAGCAGAATACTCTCTTGGTGCACCAAATAAGGGATAAAGCAGAACACTCTCTTGGTGCACCAAATAAGGGATAAAGCAGAACATTCTCTTGGTACACCAAATAAGGGATAAAGCAGAACACTCTCTTGGTACACCAAATAAGGGATAAAGTAGAACATTCTCTTGGTGCACCAAATAAGGGATAAAGCTGAACACTCTCTTGGTGCACCAAATAAGGGACAAAGCTGAACACACTTTTGAGGGACACACAAAGGGTATCACCTGAGACTAATATGATGACATATCTATCTTATATATTGAGACACAACAAGGGACATGACCTGAGACTTACCCACAGTTTCAACTAGTATGATATCGTATCCAGCTCCTTCACACAGCACGATGGCATCGTTTGTGGACCTCGTCACACCTCCCAGTGTTCCAGAGGAAGGAGAAGGCCGGATGTAAGCTTTAGTATCCACAGACAACTCGGGCATGCGCGTCTTGTCTCCAAGCAATGAACCTATATCAAATTATCAAAAATATTTTAATTTTGCAAAGTGCATCTCTCTGATTTAGAGGATCAGAAATTTTTATCACATCAAGCATTTTTAGGAACATTCACAAATGTCAATGTTTATTCTGCATGAACCATATATTTTTTCAGGAGGTTGGGAGGGATGCCTACCTATATACAAAGAGCCTATGACATTACGGGGTAGAGGAGTCGGGAGTTTTTCCCTCTCTATGATAAAGAAATTGTTCAAAATAGTAGAAATTTTTTTAGCCCCCCCCCCCCCTCACCAAAAATAAGTTGTCATCCATGACAATAAGGTCATGGATGACATCATCAATTAATTGCATGACATCATCTCTCCAATTTAATGGGTGCTTGGTAGCTGTTAAGAAATATTACTTTGTATCATAAAAGAAATCTTGGACTCACCTCCAGTAGTTGTTGATGATGGGTCCACTGCCAGAACTGCCACTTTATAATTCTGCGCTGTCAAAAATTTCCCAAATGTTTCGATGAAAGTGCTCTTCCCTGCTCCAGGCGGACCTGATAAACCTACAACGCAGTTCAAGTTCTGCAATTACTACTTTTTCTTCTCTTAATTGTCAGTTTTGTCAAATTTATTACTTGAACTATTCTTGGTGCACTGAATCTATTTTTATAGTTATAGTGCAATCTGCCCCAATCACTTCACAATAATGCTTTCCTCAAGTCTGCTTATCTTTATTTTTAATTATGCTGGCCTCTTAAATTACTGCAGGGCAAATAGGGCGACTGGTCAGTTGTGAACTTCACAGATTATTAAATTAATTGTAGACTTATACTTACCTATTCTGAAAGATATATTCTTCTTCAAAGTGTGTTTTACTTTCCATTTGTTAAAGTCCAATATTTTGGCCAATAATAGCTGTGCCTGGGCCTTTTTGACTGGGTGAAAGGTTTCTACAAGTGTTATAGACCTTGCCAAAGCAGATCTATTTCCTTCTTTCAACTCGGTAAATAACTGATTGACAAGAGGATCGTCTTCTAGTATCTGGTGCGAGGAGTACGGGTTTGCCCACGGGGCCGCTCTGGTCTCGGCATCTATGCTGGTCTTCACCGTTTTCAATTTGACTTCTGAGGCTTGATCTGGGAGAGTTACTTCTTGGCTATATTCCTTAAATAGTGATGTTGTAACTGCTAACTTGTTTTTAGTTATTAATCTCCGTTTGTCTATATGCAGTGAATTACTTATTTGCCTTGTTGTCCTGTGCTGTTTGCAGACAAGTCCGTAAAAACAATTCAGCTTTTTAATTTGAAGTCTGTTCATTTTTGAAGATATAGTTTGACTAAGAAATGTCCAAAGCTGGAATGGAAAAATATACTGTATAATGTAAAATATCAAGGATTAATAATGGAGGTGCATTTGGCAAAAGTTCTCTCAACATACACCATGTACACATGTGCAAAATCAGTGGAGGCTTGCATGTATGACTCTGACATCAAAATTCATGGAAATATCTTTTAAAAAATGGGGAACCTGTAATCATCTGCTATTTTGAAGTATACTTTTTCTCCATGATTACTATTTGCAGTATGGAATGTGAATATAATCAATATTTTTATCATCAAATGATCTAACCTCCATGGTTTTCAAACAACAACATGTATGTGCCAATGTGTCAGTTATTTACGAAACACAAAAATAGACACCAATAAAGCATTTTTCCCAAACCCTTGGGAAAAAACACTGTCCCATGACCTAGATATAAGTCAAGGTCTTCCATAATCAGGAGAGAAAAAACAAGTCGGTTTAATTTTAAAACAATCACACAGGATTTGCAAAATAACAAAGAATCTAGCGTCAGATTCTGATTCATATTTTTGTAACAGTTCTGACATGTACTTTTTTAATGGAGCAAGATGACAACCCACAATCAGACTGACACCTGACACAAACTTCATTATACCCAAAGCCATCGGCAAAATAGACATGAAATCCACTGTTTCTAGAAACACCGCGCACTGCCCATCATATTGAAGCTTCCCTACTAAATGAACTCGATCTCTGGCGATTGACTGTTGCAGTTCTGATACCTGCCACTATCTTTCCCAGTCATAATCATGATAATGTCTAAAAATACAAATTCGTGTGCATTCTGTAGTGTTTTTTCTTCAGTTTTTTTTACCCGATATCAAACTTGACAATGTGAAATGGCATTTAGAAGAGTCCAAATGATGACGTCATGGAAACACCAAGGGAGAAACTTCATATGACGTCAGAAGCACCACTGCGTTGTGGAGCTTCTGATCGTCGCTGTCACTCCTATAATTAGACTGACCCACTTTCACCTGAATGCACAAACTCGTAAACAATGGCGATGTGATGCCGAGATGAAGAAATAACAAAGAAATTTTTTCTGACAGGACTGACATCATATAATTTCTTAAAGGGAACATAATTGTTTGATTGTTAGTTGCCAGAAGTCGAGTTCTACTGGAGTCGTGAGTTAAATTAGATGGACAGTGCGTGATGTTTCTGGAAACAGTGGATTTCGAGTCTATTTTGATGATATTGATGTCTTTGGGTATAAATTATCTGACATGTGCCCAACATTGACAGGGATAATATGGCCAACTGTAGCATACATACATCATCATGTTATGTACAGTGACCGGCTACTGTCCGAAACCGGCAGTTGAAACTCGGACATTTTTAACTCAGTCAAATATCGAGTAAAACTGTGCTGTACTAATTGCAATTGAGCTGAATATTGTGCCTATTGTGTCATCTTGTAATTCCTATTCCTTTCAAAACGTTAGAAGTGTTTATTTGTTTTTATGGCACGAATGATTGCATCACTGTCAAATGACATCAGAAGTGGTGACGTAACCAACATCACCATAAAACTCAATACAAAACTCAGACAAATTGCAGGTTTGCTGAATGCATGAAAATCGTTCTAATTCTGTAAATATTGAACGGCTATCATGTTTTCTTCACAGGCCTTTAAAGTAGACGATCTTCAATCAATGTGAGCAGGTTTTACAGAGTTTTGAAAGGTTTTGTGAAAATCGGGAGTGAAAAATATAAAAATGTCCAGATTTGGCTGCCGGTCACTGTAAACTAACTGGCAACTTTTGAAAGATTTTTGTTTCCAAGTAAAAATGTTGATGTAGACAAATGGTGTAGAATAAGTCTCAAATAACTTCTAAGTAAAACATTTCATTTTGGTGGGTTTTTTTCTACTAGTGAGCTGCATGGACTCTGGGGGAGTGCATTCTCATGCACTGTTATGTCAGAGGTTGTGTCTCCTTGACGTCTTTCGCAGACGTGACACTGATCATAGTTATCAAGTCTTGACCACTCACTGACATTGTGAATGTGATGAATGACAGAACAAATGTTTCCATCACTGCATTCTTCCATTAAACGTGTTTGTTTCGTGTATGTTAGTATCTGTGAACATAATTTAACATTTTGTGTATTAAAATATCACAAAAGATATCTGTTTTCTTTTTTATTTTACACATACTTACCTAATATTTCCCCAAGTTTCAGCATTATTTCGTCTGCTTGAAAGGAAGTTGTCACACTCTGAAACACTTAGTATTTCCCACTAGGAGTCGCTTTATGCCAATAATTCGCACATTGTCCACCAGAGGCACACCTTAGGTTCACCGCGTCGCCCTCTGGTGGAGACTTTAAATCAAATCGATTAAGCAATAATATTACATGTTAGTCCATCAGCTATATTTCTGTCTATCATAGAGGTGTCTGTCTCATTTTTAAGCTGTCTCTCAGTTGCCCTTGGTTTGTGACACTGTCTCACTCATGTAGCTGCCTCTCACTAGTGCAGCTGTCTTTCACCAATGTAGCTGTCTTTCATCTGTGTAAGGTTCAGCCAGTCTGTGATGTCTGTCTCAATCATGCAACCATCAATCACTAAATACTGCAACTATCCCTCACTTTCACCTTTGAAATGTTAAGTTCAGTCCTTTTTAGTTTATCTCATTTGTAAATTGGTCTCTTGCTCATGTAGCTGTCTTACACTTATGTAGCTGTATCTGACAATTATCAAATCAAGTCAGCTCATTATGGAAGACCTCTGCAGCTGTCAGTCACTGACTTGTACTATATATGATGTCAGTTCATTCTGTCTCAGTTCTGCAGGTGTTTGTTACTTGGTTAGCATTCTTTCATTTATTTATGTTGTCTGATTTATGTCTTCCTTATTAGTGGAGCAGATTTGTGCAAGAAATGGGTGGAACTGTGCCTTTATTTTAAAAGCATAAAACTTGGCTTGATCACTCTGTAGACCTTGATCCCCAATTTTAGATTTAGACCCATATTGTCTTTTGTTTTTTATATGTCAATTTCAATATGGCTGCCAATTATGTATAATAATATCTGAAGAATTTCATTTTTAATTTACCATTTAAAAGTAAATAACACGGATGGTTCCTTTTTTGACAATGATTGCCGATCATTATGAAAAAAGGAACTATCCGTGTTACCAAAAAAATGATGGATTTAAGAGTTTTCATTATATTTATCAAAGAAACATGAAAACAAAGCATATTTGGTAATCATGATTAATTTATTTCAGTACAGAGTACAAATATAAAGTACAGCACATACGGTATTTACTAACATGTGTTTGCAATTGAAATGAGGAGGATCATCCTCAGTCAAAATGTGAGATAAACAATAAATGCATATATTGGAATTATATTGTATTAGCATATACTGTAATGAGAGACACTTTGTAAATGATCTATTTTTTCTCTATTCTTTGGAATCCGCACCTCATGCAGGGTTGACTTTGTGATAGACCACAGGCCGTGGCACAGTTGGTTAGAGCGCCAGCTTATTAGTACCAGTTCCTCTTTGGCAAAACCCCAAACAAACAGACAAACAAATTGACGTGATGTAAAACCCTAAAAACCTGATTCTATTTAAATGTTTTTACTTTGCATATATTTTCATGGATTATATGAATATGGAAGCTTAATAAAATTTTGTTAATTTCCGTGAGTTTGGTTTAAAATTAAAGTAATTATATTTTCATGCATCCAATGAGGTCCAATAAAATAAGGTCAATAGGTCAATGTGAGTAGTGTCAATACTCGTACTTCATGGTTGATCTTTGATACAATGTGATTGGTTTTGTTTTCAACTACCGGTAATTGCTTGTTATTTTGGACAAGACCAATATTCAAAATGTTTTGCAATCAAGAATCATCATAATTTTAACATATAACAACCAGCTGGAGTTTTGCAAGGTTGAAATAAAGACAGATTTTATTTACCATTTCCCGCATTGTTACTAGGGACACTTCTTGTAGCCATTTGTTGTCTGTCCTCTGATGGGTAAAAAAAAATTGCTCTTCAACCCTACCACTTTTTATGTTTCCATTGATTGATCTCCTTAGATTCAATGCATAACACAAATATTGTATCTTGATTTCATTTTGATTACATGAGATAATTTTTAAAATCATAAATACAGATACCAATATTACAATTTAAAAAAAATCTATATTTATAATATTTTTATTTTTTTTTACTGAGAAAAAGCTCAGCGACTGAAATTAACCAATAGTTTGTATAACACTATATTTATACTCTATATAATTTATATACTATTTAGTGATTTATTTTCACATCTGTATGTCAGTATTCTATCTATCTTGATATGACTCATCATATGTAATAACCCTGATAAGTGAGTAACACTGGCAATCTTGTGACAGTGACAATTCAAATTGTCTAATTTCTGCACATTTTTATCTTGCAAAAAGAGGCATGTCTATGCTTGTAGTGACTAATATAAAAGATAACTTCCATCTGAATTGTCTTTTATCCAAACCAATCCAGATTTGTATTGTACAGATGATTGGATTAATAGGTTATCCAGCAATTCTGGTAACCTCACATATTTCATAATATCACCATCTATCTAACACTGTAATCATATCAATGTGTGTGTGTGTGTGTGTGTGTGTGTGTGTGTGTGTGTGTGTGTGTGTGTGTGTGTGTGTGTGTGTGTGGTATGGGTATGTGCCAATAAGACACAATTTTACCCAATCCCTTAGCTGTGACCAATCCAAAATGTATTCCTGCTTCCCTCTTCTATGGCAGTCTTTTATACGATTGCATGGGACACAGTTAACAATGGATCAGGGCTGTTTTCCTGAGAAATAGTTACAGATTTGGACCAGATCTGTGTGATAAAAAGTGGTCATAATGAAATCCTTTCCATATTTTTTTACATAGCATTAAGTGTCTGCACCCTAAGAAATATTACATCAAATTGGCCCCAATAATAAAATGCATGAAATCACTTCCCACAAGTCAACATTTGATATCACCTAGACACTAATAACTGTCCATATATGGACAGTAAAGGTGCCCGTATGTTATGCCTGGAATTCTGGTCACACGTCACTGAAAATATGTGGTTGTTGTGTAGGGTTTGCCTGTTCTATATTTATGTCAATCAATCAGAGCAATCCTCTCCAAAATAGTGACATTATTCACCTGCTGCACAAACCCATTGCAACGAGAGGTCCTTGATAATCCCCATATAGATATTTGGACTAGCACAGTCTAGATATGACCTATACTGGATATCTTCCTTATTATGCCCCTCCCAAGCCAGGAGGTTCCTCTTAAGCTACAATACTTCATGGATAAGCTGCTTACATATTTATCTAATACCAGCATATTTAAACATATACTTAGACAATAATAGCTTTGGCATAATTCTAATAACAATTTATATGCACTAGATTAAAGTTTAAAATTGTAAATCAGTGAGTGGTTTCATTTTACAGAATAAACCCATTTACTTATAAAATGCAAATACAATTATCAGCATTTAAATAAATATAACTTGGCACAAAACATTCCCATATATTTATACTACCGGTAATACATATTTTGACTATTTTTACAAATATCAAATTTACAAATATCAAATTTACAAATATCAAATATTTCAATACTGGTACATAATGTGACAACTCTCACATTTCATGAAGAATAAATGAATGACACTATAGGTGTTTGGTTCCAACTGCATTTGTGGAATTCACTTAGTGGTTGTTGAGCATTTGGACAAAGTATTATTTAACATATCTAAATACATTATAAAGATCATTGGTTGATACTTTGTCGCATAAAATCCTGCAAAATAATAAAAATATTAATCATAAAGCCGTCCTTACACCACATGGGTTTATATATTATATATGATAAAATGTACTGAATTATCGCAGTGTTTGCTGTTCACTAATAATGCCCTCATAGGGGTATATGGAGACATGAAGCCCTCATAGGGGTATATGGAAGATGGAGATATAAAGTCCTCATAGGGGTATATGGATGATGGTCACATGATGCCCTCATAGGGGTATATGGATGATGGAGACATGATGCCCTCATAGGGGTATATGGATGATGGAGACATGATGCCCTCATAGGGGTATATGGATGGTGGAGACATGATGCCCTCATAGGGGTATATGGATGGTGGAGACATGATGCCCTCATAGGGGTATATGGAAGATGGAGACATTAAGCCCTCATAGGGGTATATGGATGATGGAGACATGATGCCCTCATAGGGGTATATGGAAGATGGAGACATTAAGCCCTCATAGGGGTATATGGATGGTGGAGACATGATGCCCTCATAGGGGTATATGGATGGTGGAGACATGATGCCCTCATAGGGGTATATGGATGATGGAGACATGATGCCCTCATAGGGGTATATGGATGGTGGAGACATGATGCCCTCATAGGGGTATATGGATGATGGAGACATAAAGCCCTCATAGGGGTATATGGAAGATGGAGACATTAAGCCCTCATAGGGGTATATGGATGGAGACATGATGCCCTCATAGGGGTATATGGAAGATGGAAACATGATGCCCTCATAGGGGTATATGGATGGTGGAGACATGATGCCCTCATAGGGGTATATGGATGGTGGAGACATGATGCCCTCATAGGGGTATATGGATGATGGAGACATGATGCCCTCATAGGGGTATATGGAAGATGGAGACATTAAGCCCTCATAGGGGTATATGGATGATGGAGACATGATGCCCTCATAGGGGCATATGGATGGTGGAGACATGATGCCCTCATAGGGGTATATGGATGGAGACATGATGCCCTCATAGGGGTATATGGAAGATGGAAACATGATGCCCTCATAGGGGTATATGGATGGTGGAGACATGATGCCCTCATAGGGGTATATGGATGGTGGAGACATGATGCCCTCATAGGGGTACAGGTATAATGGAGGGAACACAAGTTTCTCATTATTTTCACTGACAGGAGTACAGATATGTTGGAGATAAGCAGAAGGCCTAACCTACCAGGAATAACAATATGATTGAGACACAAGGCCCTCAAAGGGGTAAAAATATCATTGAGACAAGAGGCCTTTGTCATGTTTTCAATAAACTACCTCAACTAATCCAGTTTTAGTCCAATAACAGAGTGTCCATGAAAAACAAAAGGACACAGGACAAATAGACATTTGAATGTCAATGTCTGACATAGATTTCTCCTTTTGTTTGGCATCATTTTATGTACCAGCGATCATTTGGCCTATAGTTTTGGAAAACACTAATACTTTTGGAGAACACTAATGATATGGAGGAAACCATCTTTCTTATTTTACATGGGAATGATCACAAGATGATTATGATACTCACTCATTATTTCATCAAAATGTGAATACATCATAAAACGACAAAAAAAAAATAATGCCACACTGAGTAAGACATATACATGATATGTTAGTATGACATGAAATCAGAATTATAAACAATTTTTATCAATTCAATTTCATTTCAATGTTGGAAAAGCCAAATAAATATAAAATGACTAAACCAAAAATGGAATATACTATAGATATTAGGCAATTCTAGACCTCATCAATAGCACTGGGAGTAATGACCTATTTAGGAATAGAATCTTTAACCTTAAGGTCACATTCACAAAAATCAGATCCACTTGTTATACAACATCATTTGTTCACCCTGCCAATGACTTCATATACACTCACACTTTTACATGATTACCACCATATTTGCATTGACTAGATTTGATGTGGATATATTTACAAGCATTTACTCTTCAGGCAAGCCATATTGTGCATAGTTTGGGCTGCACCTATTCTTGGGTCTCTTCCCAAGTATCACAGTTTTGGTGCGGTAGTTGAACCAAGTCTCCCACCTGGCACAGTCTGTATACCCTATAGACATGCTGTAATTCTTTGGTATGAGATCCATGTTGACTTCCGCCAGGTCCCCGAAGTGGCTGGCGTAATCGTTCTGACCAGCGCTCTGGTGGACGCTGAGTAAACTATTCGTGGCATCTATCACCATCGTACTATGAAGTAGGGCGTCAGTCATCAAATAATTATCATAACCCCGTTTGCTGATCACAAAATTTGGAAGTTTATTCCACGGAAATCCGTTTTTACTCACGATGAAATAATCCATGGCTTCTTTGATAAATATCTCTGCAAAGTCGTTAGATGCCATTGTTCTTATGTCTTCCAGGCCACCCATGTAATCCTCGACACGCATGGGGAAATTGATCCGACGACCAGTCAAAAAGAAGTCTTTGACTGAGGTGTTATGATGCAGAGCCCATAATGTTAAAAACAGACTCTCGTCAAATAAAATATCACTGTTCGCAAAGCCATAATAGTGAGCTGGAACGGCTTTTATTGCATCCAGGAACATGTGCTTAACAGTTGGAAGGTTTTCATAAGACCTTGGCACTTTCCGGGTTAACCAGCCATTTTTCCTCAGAGATTCTTCTGTTTCCGAGTCCAGGTCACTGTCGTAATATAGCAGAGGTTGAACGAACGGTCTCAGGAATCCCCAACACTTTATAGTGTTATGATGGATCAAAAACTGGGTGAGTTTTGGTTGGAATGAGGTGAATAGTAGTAAGAGTGGCTTGGATTTCTCTCCTTGGAACTCAGCGCGATTTGACGCCATCATCAATCGTGCCGACGAAACTAAAGTGTCGTTCATGATGGCTTTCTCTACTTTCACCCGCGGCAGCAACAACAACTGAATCCATGGCTTTATGATCATCAAAAGTGCCAAGAAAAGAAGCAGTAAAAGCACAGCTTTTATGTTTAAGATTTTCCTCATCATCACAGGAAGAAGGGTTTGAAAGTATTTTTCTATTATGCTAGCAGGATTGGAATATCTTGAATGTACCCGAAAACTCATGGCACTTCACATGGCAAAAATATTAATTTTTTCCAATTTTTTTTTCTGATCACACAGAAAGTCTGTAAAACCTCATTCTGTACTACATCCCAATTCTTCCATTTTCTGGTATTTTGTTGGCCCTTTCTTGACCTCAGTATGGTGAGTTGGTAGCCACATTCTTTTGTTGGGGATTTTTCAACATTTATGTTCAATCCAAAGAGGGGACAGACCTACAAAGACAAAAACACAAAGTAAACATCAACATTTAATGTCCAGCAGCGGGGTTTGACATGGAACTTCATAAAAAAAATCAAAAAATCATAAAATATTGACATTAAAAAAAATGCCACTAATTTGTTCAAGCTATAGGTATCTGGTTCATCATCAGATTATAGTCATTATCAAGTTCTGATTATACTTGTGTACGGAGTATTTATTAAATCAAAAAGTATCCAGTTTTCCTTTGAGGTAGTCATTTTATTTCTAATAATTTTGTGTACCTGAAGTTCCAAATTCTTGTTTATACATTTGTCAATACCTCAAAGTGTCATCTTTATACTGTGTCAGAAAACATCATCTCAGCTGACATTATGAAATGATGACAAACACATTTCATATAGAAGACTGAAAAAAAACATATTAACCAGTGTGTAAATCATATTTATGTAGCACTTGAGTTCACTGTTATAGTAATCAATTAAAAACAATAGTATAATAAACTCAGTATTGTGCTTATCTCAATTTGACACTGCTGGGAGATTAAAACCTCAAATCCATTGCATTGAAGTCTGATTCATTTACCCATGGATTTAAACGTTTAAATTTGGGCCAATGACACATGTATATCTATAATATGGTAATTGTTATAATAGTTTATTGCACATGTGCCCTGAGCTATGTGAATCACTCACCATCGGCCAAAGTTTGCAGCTGTTGTACCAAGCATTTGTGGACCATGCTCAAACCTGAGATTATAGAATCTAACATTGACTGCAACCATCCCTTATGAACCTTTATTTATGCTGTGAGTAGTTCATACAAGAATTCTTTCTGTAACTCAGTCCAAATCTAACATAAACAGCCAGTAAAATATGAACATGCATGATTTCGTGCAGACTCCATTTGCTGGTTTAAGGCATTACTTGTACTAATATACACATAAAAGTGGTGTTTTAGTTCATATATCATGCTCCCATCCAAAGTGCTGAATGCACATAGAGTCACGTGTAATGGTCAGATCTACTCCTGTTTACATTCTGTGTTTTACTTGTTTTATGCATTTTACATGTTTAACCAATCTTTTCTTATTTATATATATTATATATTGCCCTTTCCTTAGCTCCTCCAACTGAAACACACACACACGCATGCATACATACACACTACATTCTGTTCATTTTATACAGCTTACTTTCACAGAGGTCAACAAGTTGTCAGCCCATAAATCATATATTATATTCCATGCATTTCTGCACATTACAATAATATTAATCTGGCAGTACATCTTATTTTATCTCTTTCACACACCTTGGTCATGTGACATCCCCTGTGATCATGTGACCATATCCAGGAAAGCCCCTTCTGTTATTGTTTTTTTAAATATTTTCAGTGAAAAATGGCACAGAGTTGACTTTTGGAATGAATTGTTCTAATCAACATTGTGAATGCCTAATTATGTGATTTGTATGTATGTTAAGTAAACTAAGACAGTACCCTTCACAGCAGGACTTCTCTATCATATCAGTCCCTCCTACCAAAGCTATAAGAATCGAGTGCAAGTCATTAGTATTCAGAAAAAATCTGGCTGTCAACTCATTGGTGAAAGAATATAAATAGATTTATTTTGTACTGACAGTTGTACTGATTGGTCAGTATATGTGCCAGACACCTGGTTACAGTTTATGACCTGATGTTGGTCAATTCAGATTTGATGATTTTTTTGTGAGCAAGGCAAGTATTTATGACTCAGGGATTTCTAAACTTTGAAAGAGATAAAAAACAGGGCAATGACTGCAGAAGTAGTAATTGAATACTACCTGTGTAATGCACAGCAAGATCACAACGGCAAAGCAAAAACATGAATAGTGTGAAAATCATGGATGAAGGGAAAAGGTCATTGTTTAAGCAAGAAATATTCATGTGCCGAATGCTTCATGCAAGATAAAAAAAAGACTGAATGTTATTACTTGTGAACACATATTATATTTCAATTCTGTATTATTACAAATTTGTATGGTATGGGACAAATAAACACAATGCTATTAGCTCATGTATCATGTAAAAATATTGATAAATATTTCAAGATAAAATTCACAGCAAGACAAGAACACTAGTTCTGCAAGTGCAAGCTGCTGGGACCGGGGACCACTGTAGCTTAGAGTAATATACCTAAGATTCACGCATGTGGGACCAGCTTCTTTCCTAGAGCAGTCTCCTACAAATTACCAAAACGGGGCATATTTTCACATTGCTGGCCTGAACCCATCCACTCACTTCACAAATGCAGGAAAATGCTTTGGTTTATCCTCTATATAGCATCCCTGATATACATGCATGTATTATTTGAGTACTTTTGACCCGCTCAGCTTTTGAACACATATCCTACCTGGGGTTGAAATTTGTGAGGTTCCCAAACCCAACTTTCCCGTCACGCTTCAGTGGTTGAATTTGTGGGGAAGCTTCGATCAGAACGTTCCAACACTAATGATGCACTATTTTTGGCTGATATTTTCCTCTCTGCATCGTTATGCAATCCCTTTGCCAAGATATATTAAGACCTCTGTCCACTTTTATGTCACGCTATCTCTGAATATGGTTTGTCAACAGCCATTATGACAAATCTGGGCAATAAACGTACATCTAAACTGGGCGTATAGACAGCAATTCAACCGGATAAGGGTTGTATGCCTATTTTAAAAGCTGATTGCAATGTTTACAAAAAATGCTAAATGCCTTTAATTATAATCATATTTCTTCATTCTTTATTTCATTTTGTACTCTGGATATCCTTTGTAATTCTTTTGAAGGTCTGATATTTGTAGCTTATATGGTACATGCCATATCTTAATCATTAAAATAATTAATCATTAAAATAATCACATGACAAACTATCACAGTTGAACCCTAGTCGATGACACATAATTAAATCAACCTTTCATCCTTAATTTTGTATTTATTTGTAGTTCATTATGAAATACCATATACAAATTTACAAACTAATTTAATTGTGTCAATATGAAAGTGAAAGCATGTGCGTTACCAATTATAAACTTTACTAACAATTTAATCCAGCTCTAAGGATATGTTAAACAGATGAAAAAACTAGGAGATTTTCAAAAATTTTCAAAAAGTATTTTCTCCATTTTCCAATATATATATATCTAGTAAATAATCAAAGAAGGTGGTTCGAAAATTCTTTAAAACAATTAGAATATTATAAAGTGGTGAGGACGGTCACTGGTTGCACAGCAAAATTTCCAAAGTTCTACCGAAAAGCAATTTTCTCCTCTAAAAGGACATATTTACAGTTTTGATTTCTTTCATTTAAAAAAAGTAAGTCTTGGATATTTTTGATATCTATTGCAATTTGCTTTAAATAAAACATGACAAAAAATTCAGTCATTTAACAAAAAAATCTTTACTTTCTTTGAATTCTATAATACATAAACATGACCAGTTTCAATTCAAGTATTTAACCAGATACTTTCCCAGAATATATCAGTAAGCAATAAAACATATGTGAATCAATATACTCACACAACGTTTGAATCCATATTAATTCAGTCCAAACTGATAAATGCCCACAAACCATGATAAGACTAGGCTATGCTTATATGTCTAAACTAATATCCAATGTCTTAAAAACATTGACATGCAATAATAATATACCTTTGGTTTTAATGTATATCTAGTTTTCATAATTTGGAATCAGGATTTGTCTATACTTGTCTTGTTCAGATCTCTTGAATCTAAATGTTATGTTAACATTTCAATTGGTTGATTCTCTCACAGTGCACACAGCAACCAACCAGACAATGAGTCAATACTGTCTTGAGCTAAGACACATCTGCATATTAAACAAACAAAATGGGCGTCATGCATATACAGGCCTCCTAACTAAGGATTTCGATCACAGCCCATAAGGGCTATGATTCACTGAAATTTTTGTAAAATCTACTTTTTACATTGGAATTTTTCACTTAAATCTGGGTCAGTAAAATTTTGACACCAGTTGCCCATGATTGCCCCTAAGAGTCACTGGGCTTGTACTAATGTTGAGCCCTGCTTGTTATATATTACATGAAACAAAGATTCTACATACAGAGACATAAGCCTAAGATGTACCCAATACCTTTATGAGAGTGCACATATATATATATGAACAACAATAGTACTGACATGGCACTTGGTAAACATGAATGATAGTTTCTGTACTGATCTAATTGGTTCACCCTTTAAGTAAAGTTACAAATCATTTCCCATGTCTGTGCCCATAAGCCTTAAATTGTGATCATCTGTTTGACCTTGAAAAGTAGGTCATGGTCACCCAGCACTGATACTCACTGCACAAAGGCCATTCTTTGCAGCCAACAGCAATATCCCATTCAGCTTAAGGGATGTGGGGTAAAAAAGACCCGCCATAATCAATGTTTGATCAAAATTTAAAATGTTGGTGAGCGACCAAAATATGCTATCATAAAATGTCTAGACAGAATTTTTATACCTGTATAAATTTATGCATGCCTATAAAGACAATACTCCAAGGTTATATTGAGGAAAACTTCCTCAAAAATTATTGCACTTTTTGACTATATTTCGGGTGCAAGGAAATTACATTTGAACCAATATTTGACCATTAAAGCTACTTGAACACACATATAGGGTATAACCAATACTATTTTAGCCAGCACCGCAGTTGACCCATGGAGAAAGTATTATATTATTTCTCTATGGTTGACCAGATAGTGATAAACTCAAAATGGATCTACATTTTACTTATTTCAATTATACATTCAAATAAATACCAGCAAGAAATTTTTCAGGATGCGACTCAAATTCAGGACTCCATCTGTTATAAACCTTGACTTTTAGGACTTGAAACCTGCCAATTCATCATGTATTTGCCTAATATTTTCGGAATGTTTCTCAAATCTATTCAAGAAATTTTTGATTACAAAACATTTAGGCTTTGCCAAAAAAAAATGTTGTGTTTCCCGACCTACCCTAACTTGAACCCCTCCTACTCAAAATATTGAGTGGAATTTCTAAAATACTGCATTATAACTATTCTATTTCTTAAGATTTTCAGATGTACAATAGGATGAAATATCAGCTTAAATTTCGTGCATTTGGGTCAGTTTGACCTAATATCAATTTGTTGCAAACTTTTTAAAGTAATAAAAAAAACAAAATCTGCTGAATGACCTTAATTTTTTTGTGCTGCCTTATGATTGTCCAGTTGAACTCTTTATCATGACAAGATTTGTTACCTAAATTGTTACCATAATGAAACTGAGAGTCAGGTAACCATGGTAACAACAGCCATATGGAGGACCTTGATATTTGGGTGTGAACTTAAATAATCAAACATAAGTCTAACCATGTTGATGTTTGTACTTTGAACACATAGCGATACAGTTTAGTAGTTTGGCAGAGTATCAATATTGCTAACTCTCTCGGCATGTAAATATAAATATATACAAATATATTTATCTTATCACCAATTATAATATGGAAACTTGGAAGCTGATAAATTTAATACTGTTTACATAATAATACTGAGTATAATGCAATATAAACATGATTAATGACAATTAAAATCTAACAATATTAAAATAGTGTTTCAATAGTGTTTCATTGTTTGTACATTACATATACAACATTGATCAGGAAAAAAAATTTAAAAAATAAAACCTTCAGCAAAGCTAAAATAGATCTAAATCCCTATCACAATGTGTATTTTCCTAAACCACTGACACAGGTTTAATATTTTCAATGTTAGAATGGTGATATTCATTTTGGCATACACGTGCCTCTCTGGCATGGAGGAGGACGGAGTGGGTCGTGGTATCTAGCCTGGCGTCCCATGGGGCGCAGTCCGTGTGTCCGACCACCATGGGCAGATACTGCGGCATGCTTGCGTTGATCAGGTCCATGTTAATGTCTTTGTTGATGCTGTTGAGGCCTTCGAAGTCGCCACGTGAATCGCTCTGATGCAGGGCCAGGACGCTGTTAGAGGTATCTATGACGTGCGACGGGAACTCCTTCAGGGCATGGATGACCAGCAAGTTATCATAACCTCGCCTCCCGACCACTAAATCTGGAATGCTGGCCCATGGATAACCCTGCCTGGTTACGATGAAATAATCCAACGCTTGAGGCATAAATATATAAGCTTTATCACTGGAAGCAATCTTTCTGACGTCATCCAGCGAACCCATGACATCTGAGATGCCCATGGGGTAATTGATCCTGCGACCGATTAAAAACACATCATTGAATGTTTTATTCTTATGGATATTGATTAAAGTTAACAACAGAGTTTCGTCGAATAAAATATCAGAATTGGCATAACCATAATACTGAGCGTTGAATGTCTGCGTGGCATGGATGAACATATGCCTGATGATAGGAAGGTGTGCGTTTAACTTTGGGACCGGTAAGATCTTCCAGCCGCAGCGCTTCATCAGCGCCTCCATTTCCACGTCTATTTTCTTCTCCACGTAGACGACCGGTTGCAGTAGAGGCCGCAGCATCGCCCACGTTCTGACGGTGTTATGGTGCACGAACCACTTGGTGGCGCTACTATGCCACGTGGTGAACAGCAGCAGGAGTGGCTTCTTGTTTTTTTGGTGGAAAAACAGAGACTTGTGTTCTTCAATGACTGCTTTAGTGAAGTTGGCAAAGTCTGGAGTCATGATTGGTTTGGACAAGTATATTCTTCTATAATTATAATTGATCACTGGGGATGAGTCATGATACCTAGAAGTAATAATAATCAATACAGTCATGATCAAAATCAAAACCAAAGAGAGGCGTCCAAAGCGAGATCCCAAAAATCGGAGAAACCAAAGTTGCACCTCTCTCCATGAGGACAGAAACTGCCGGACAGATTGCACTTTTTTCAGTAGCGCTTTGATCATTTTGTGTCACTGGGAGGCTCGACTTGGGATATCATGAAAGAGTTCGAGCGCTGCTGATAAAGCACATATTCAGAAAGTGTCCGATTCTGATTAGACCATTATGTATATCAAATATCTCATCAACTTGGTTTAAACAATACAGCAACATGCTTGCCCTGACCTACTAACACATCCGTCTTCAATACTGATCATTGGCTTTTTGTTTTTGTCAATGACAAATAGATCCTTTTCTTTTGGTTATTATGCATCTTGGTGCTCTCATGGAAAGATGTCTATAACATGGTCTACACATTCCGTCGCCTACGCCTACTGCAAAAGAATAAAAAACGATTCAGTGGGGGTTTTTTTGTAGTTTTTTGTTTGTTTGTTCTTTTTTGTTGTTTTGTTTTTGATGCTATAATATCTTGTTTCAAATTTTATACATTTACATTGGAAAAGATATAAAGAATGCAATGACAGGCACATGTTATATACCCACCATAGCAGGACTTTTCTATCATATCAGTCCCTGCCACCAAAGCCATAAATGTGCGCACAGAATTCACCACAGAATTCACCGCAGGTCATCAGTTTTCAGAACAATCTGGCTGTCACCTCATTGGTGAAAGAATATTTAAATAGATTTTTTTTGTACTGGCAGTTGTACTGATTGGTCAGTATATGTGCCAGAAACCTGGTTACAGTTTATCATCTAATGTTGATCAATTCAGATTTGATGATATTTTTGTGAGCAAGCTCAGCAAGGCAAGTATTTATGACTCTGGGATTTCCAAACTTTGAATGAGATCCAAAACAAGGCAATGACTGCAGAGGTAGTAATAGAATACTACCTGTGTTATGCAGAGTACATATTATATAGTAGTCAAAATCCTCCGTCATTCCACGTCACCTTAACCAGCTTATTTATACCTCAACAATATTTAGGCTTTGCTTATAATGTTATATATAAAGAAAATGAAAAAAAATTCCTTCAAGCAGAACTTTGAAAATCGCTCATTGCCCTTTTTAAATCTCACCAAACAGAGCAAATTTAGAAGTAATTTATTTTGTTTCTGATGGCGAACCATTTAATTTTATTTTCAAAGTTTGGACATATGTGTCAATGATGGGGTTGAAACCCAAACACATATTTTTAAAAGCAGTTCTGCCAAACATATATTTATATTATATTATTATATTTATTATTATGGTTATAAAAAAATCAAATTCATAATATAGCTGCCTGGTTATGACGTCACACAGGTATAAATAAAAATCAATCTCACAACAAGTGGCCGGTCTTCACAAAGACCGACCAAAAATAGGACAATCAAGGCCTAGGTTCTATGAAGGTCAGTTCTGGCTGTCCAAGCGTAGATTCAGGCCTTGATTCCATCCAGGCCATACAGTTCTGACTCTATCCAGGCCATACAGTTCTGACTCTACCCAGGTCATACCGTTCTGACTCTATTCAAGCCTAGATTCAGGCCTTGATTCCATCCAGGCCATACATATTGATTCCATCCAGGCCATACAGTTCTGACTCTATCCTGGCCATACAGTTCTGACTCTATCCAAGCGTAGATTCAGGCCTTGATTCCATCCAGGCCATACAGTTCTGACTCTATCCAAGCCTAGATTTAAGCCTAGATTATATCCAGGCCATACAGTTCTGACTCTATCCTGGTCATGGAGGTTCCCTCTCTATCTACATAATCAAGTTTCTGCCTTATTCAAATTTTAATGTACATAGATTTTAGCCCCAATTAAGTTAAATGCCTTATGCAATTCAATGCTTGGCAACTGATCAAATAAACAATTTATTGATCAAAATGTTCACAATTCACCATATGTTTTACCATATCAGGAGGTAACTACCGATCGCTTGCCCTCCATAAAACCAAACATGAAATATGCCGCATGATTCTAATTTTGAATCTGTCATATCTAATTGCAATGCAATGAAAATTTTCCATTCTGCAGCTCATATCTTCCGACATTCTTTGAACATGCATCTAACAATCCCAGGTCTAACTCCAGGGGAAAGAGAGTTTATATCTCACACATACACGATGCTCAAAGCCTTCTGACCCTCTGCTTGGTTTATAGGCTTGGCCATCTTCAGGGAAATTCATGTAGGAAGGCAGACATTTTGTATTTGCTTGCCAGCAACTCCCTTCACAGTCAAAAGAAATTTCCCCCAAAGTCTATGATGTTTACATTTACTAGCTAATTCTGATATAACATTAGAACATTTTCACCTATTTTGACATGCAAGCTTAAAGTTTCTCTTAACTTAATCAGTGAAGGCAGAATGATGACACAATGCAATTATCTGAGATCAGGCATTTCCTATGATAGTCATTTTGCTAACCATCAATAACATAGTCGTTCAGCTTAGCAATGTTACTGTAGGCTACCTAGTCGTTCAGCTTAGCAGCATTACTGTAGGCTACCTAGTCGTTCAGCTTAGCAGCATTACTGTAGGCTACCTAGTCGTTCAGCCCAGCAGCATCACTGTAGGCTACCTAGTCGTTCAGCTTAGCAGCGTTACTTTGGGTTATCTAGTCGTTCAGATTACCAGCATTACTGTAGGCTACCTAGTCGTTCAGCTTAGCAGCATTACTGTAGGCTACCTAGTCGTTCAGCTTAGCAGCATTACTGTAGGCTACCTAGTCGTTCAGCTTAGCAGCGTTACTGTAGGCTACCTAGTCGTTCAGCTAAGCAGCATTACTGTAGTCTAACTAGTCGTTCAGCTTAGCAGCGTTACTGTAGGCTACCTAGTCGTTCAGCTTAGCAGCGTTACTGTGGGTTACCTAGTCGTTCAGCTTACCAGCATTACTGTAGGTTACATTGTTATTCAGCTTACCAGCGTTACTGTAGGTTACATTGTTGTTCTGCACATACTTCTGTTCAATAACAGATGTTGACCTGGTCTTGCTGTAACATAGATATCGAGACCAATAAATCAATGGGTCATTTCTAAAGCTGTTGATGACTGAAATATATACTCCCAATAATGTCTGTGATGAATGTGTGTTTGGTTGACAGGGTTCAAAGGACGTTCTTATCATGACACAAAATCTTATTTTTTATATAACAGTTTTATCTTTTTTTCAGCATATAGTAACAGTTACTTTGACCTATTTAATCATCATATGATGAGAGTACAGAGACTATGTTTGTAGTTTGTCAAATTATGTCATCATGTGATATATAAAAAAACAAGAGCATTGATTCCCCACCATTGAATGTGGTAGAATCTGATGGTTTAAGAAAGTGTTGAAATGTTAGCTGTCTTAGAATGGCAGAATAGAGAATGCAAAGTCAGACAAACATAAAGAATTTGTCACAACATCTTTATAAATGACATTATATGGTTAAAGTGGTTACCATGGCAAAAGAAATCCTCCAATCACAGCCATAATGGAACTTGTCTGAGAATTGATATATGTGCAACTGATATAATGCAATGTGCCTGTGCAATATGAAAATGATCCGAGCAATCCCTGGCACTTTATCATGCAAACAAAAAAAGAAAAAAGTCTCCTAAAGCTCAGCAACTTCAAAGAAATCAGCAGAGCTAAAAAGATGACAAGAAACTGAAGTCATAACCATCTCATAAGTCAGAACAAAAGCTGCCTCCCTCCCTTTAGGGATTAAACTGAAGTCATAATAACCTCAAAAGTCAGAACAATTTAACCTCCCTTTCCAACTTCAGGGATTAAATTGAAGCTCTTGTGGGAATTCAGATATAAATACAATGATTTCAACAACAAAATAAATACAATACTGATCAATGTTTGTGTTCATCATCCAGGTAAATATATTTGATATTTTGAATCATCATTGAACACATATTTTCATGGTATGTGATTAAGTGTGACAACATATTAAAACTGCATCTGTTCCAAGGCCCAAAAAAACTGAAAGGAAAAATCAATGCGAGTGGACATATATAGATCTAAATGATCGTCAGGCTTACATGTACAGTATTTGAGCTGAAAATGCAATTTAGAATAACTAGCGAATAGAGTCCATTCAAATGCATCACAAAGAGCTCACGCAGCCCCTGTGCAATGAGTGAGTGGTAGTCTGGCCAAATTAGGAGTCATGCGATTGATCCTATTCATCATTAAGCGACCTCCTCTCTTTCATTGTCTGCCGCGCACGTAGACCAGATCAATTATTTAACCCAGAGGGCCAGGCTGCTTCACAAATGGTGGCCAAAAAGTGAAATATTTGCAGAGTTTAAATCTCTTCATAGATGTATAAATATCTCCATCATACTTCACATGTTGCATCAAGAAGCTTCCTGATAATTTACCCCTGGCTAAATGAGCTAAACGAGGTCAAACTGTGGATTTGAAAATTGTTGTGAAATTAGGTTTTATTAATCAATACTAAACTCTGTCCCTCATTTTCTGATTTTTTACAATATGTGGTTATATCAAAATGCCTTTATAAATTGTAACACATGCATTGTCTTCATATGATAATAATAACAATTATGACTGCATGTACCATGTAAAAATGTGCTACGTCGCACGTTTTGTTGTGTTCTTCAACTGCTTAACACTCACCATTTTGCAAGGAAATTGCATACCATTATGGCAATGTAAAATTATTGTTTTTTTAAACGTTGTCCTTTACAAATGCCCTGTAACGTTGTCTAATTTAACTTTAATTTAATTGTCTCATCACTTTGTTTCAAATATAAGACAAAAATCATATTTAATTTATAAGCATTTTCTTCTTCATTTCTAGTTTGTTGGACACTGTTTATCAATTTGTTTATCAATGATACAAATCTGAGAGTACTAATCACAGTAGCTTAACATGCACAATTAGAAATATTAAATATTTAAACATTTACAAGTGTAAGCAAGGGTACACATCTATACAGATGTAATATTATATTGATCTCACATTGTGAGATGCGAGGTCTAATATGTGATATTTAAGAACTCTTTAATATCTTCACGACAGAGACACAGTTCCAGTGTTTGTCATGTTTACCAGTTATATTTATTTTACACATTTAGTGATCATTTAGCAGGTTATATTTTTATCGTGCTCAATCTGGCTGCATCACTCTCTTCCCATCATCATTGACATCAGTGACCCCAGTCATCACATCTGCCAACCAAGCAAAGTGTGCGGTCATGCATGGGCGATAATGCATAGCCGGGCACTGAATGCTCTTTTTCGTGAATTTTTAATGACCAATTTGAACAAAATACTCTAGCAATACCTCAGGTCCTTAGATTTGATGTTTTGGTGTAGAAATAAATGCATTACCTTCGTGATTTTGGAAGTATTTCATCGTGAATTCATCTCACGCCCGATTATGTTCCTTCCCTTCACGGGGTTTCCTCACCCTCTTCCCGAACCTGCGCAGTGCCACCTGGTGGTAAAATGAGCAAGCAGCCTCACAGAATGGCCTCTCATCATGCATCAATCACTTGTACCAACTCATATTGATTGCAAATCAACCACACTTTGTTAAAATTGGACATATATTGAATCCCAATGAATTTCTGGCTAAATTCTGTTTCCAGGACAACAAGGGATGGACCATTATTCATTCGGGGTTTTCTCAGTTGCCTGGGCCCCCATTTTTTTCCTAGGGCTGGGGTGCAAAAATCTTTTATTTCTTTGGACAGGTACACATTTAAAATTTGTGTCTAATTTTAATTTAGATGCATGCTTTCACACAAGGTCATCAACAGGTGCACAAATTCATGATCTTCATAAGATCTTATCATCCAATGTGGTATTCAACTACTACATGTAGTGCCCTCTTGTGTCAGAGTGGAATTGCCAATTTTACTTTGCCTTTCTTTTCCTTGGTAAAGGTTGGACCAGTAAATGTTCATGCTGAGCCTTGATGCAATTAGTGCAGAAACCTCAGAGTCAGAAGAAACTGTTGAGAACATTAACAATCAAATGCTCTGATCAAATCGGAAAAAATAGTCCTTTCTACACAAAAAAACAGGAATATGCATTGGAAGTAAACTAAATATGGAGATAGAGATTTGGACTTGATAACTTTAATGTTTTTATGGTTCCATACAGCCATGTTTGGTAGCTGGGAGCTTCCATTTGTCAGCAATATTACACAGGAAAAACTATGGGAAAATTACATTTCATATTATCTTTATTTCTTCAAATACATTGATATGGGTACATTTGAGTTATCAAACATAGAAATGTGTGAAATTAATATAAAACAAATGCAAATACCAAGACAGATCAAGTAGACAATGAAAATGCACAGATTAAGTTTATATTATTACCGGTACCTCACATTCTCACATTTTAGACATGCAATTCTCTACCTTTAGGTTTCTGGCATCATAATAAAATACTCTTTTTTTAAAGAAAAATTTCCCAAGTTGCAAATGTTTTCCTTTAAAATATATCAAATAAACCTCTGAGCTCCTATATTTTTCCTCCCACTATATAAACTTGCTTCTCCATCATTGTGAAAATAGTGTCCCTTTAAAAGACAAGTGTAGATATGCAATACTGTGCAAACTCCATAGAATCAATTCTACAATTTTTTTTCAAGTTCTTCAACATTCAAATTTTATCGGAACATTTATTCTAAGATCTTATATTTCTCAAGAGCTATTATGGGTTGGGGGTTAAAATTGATGAACCAATAAATCTTGAATAATGAGGTCTTCTCACAGAACCTTAATAAATAAGTAACGCAACACAAATACTGCTTTTTATCAAGTTAAATATGCAATGATTAGTTTTTCAAATTATCATCACATAAACAAAATATCTAAGATAAGTTCTTTTTGTGTATTTTATAATTTTTTTTCATTCTTTTACACATTTTGCCATGTACATGTACACATTTAACTACAAGTTGTGAACACATTGTGAATTCAATGTGATTTTAATTCTTGTACATTGGGAAACAAGAATAATCCTTCTGTCAATTATCACATATTGCAATATGATTCAAAATAATGTTGAGATTTCAAAAAAAATAAATAGATACCTAATGACAAATGTCTTTTAAGGCACTGTTGAAAAATAGTTTGGTAACTTTGTTTTTGAGTACAATTTGATTACTTATGACAGCAGAAATCATTGTACAAGTAGACACGGTAACAGCAAGATTTCAGACTATTGTATGCATGCAGTGTATTCTAATGTTGCTTTATGTTGAAGCTGACCTACTGACCTAGTATATGAACTGTGTCAGCCAAGCATATCCAGACTGCCATTTTATTGTAGACAAGAATATGATGCATGCTGATTGTGGCAGTGTTGGTGATTCCGATCTTCTCATTGGTATAACAGTACTTCCAAATTTAAACAGCACAGGGCCTGAACATCCAGAATATTCTGGCAATGTAGATGTGTCATGCTCATGCCAGTTTTATTCCAAACCTTGTGAGTTGGATATTAGATAGTATAATTAGAGTGTAGACCCTCTGGGATATCTGAAGCGTCTGCTGTCATAGGCCTGGCTATTAAGAGATTCCACATCAGGGTAAAAACATTAATCATCACATCTGAAAGTGACAATATTGTAGAATACATCACAACATTTAGCGTAATATATTGTCAATAATGAAAATGGTTGTCTGAGATCTCTTTGGCAGACATGTGACCACATCTGTGTTCATGTTCAGATTTATGAGTGGAATGAGGAGACGGACAGTTCAACTACAGAAAAGCACAGGAACATCTTCCAATGCCTTAATAATTCTGACAATCTGATATGCAACATTTTACTGCATCCCTAATATTCTAGGTCTCTCAATTAAGAACATTTAAGGAAAATGAAACATTTGTTCAAGATTTCAAAAAATTAAATTTGAAAATCCAATTCTATAGTGTTACTACTATAGCACTCCCATATCATTTCCAGACATGATATATATTAATATATATGTATATAAAACCTTGCCTAACATCTTTTTGTTGAATACATATCCCCCAGATTATTACTAAAATCCACTTCAGACACCACCACTGAAGTATAATTTCCTCTAATAATAAATCCTGTGTGTTCTTTACAAGCCTTTTCATTCACACTATCGCTCTTCACGTATACTTGTTAAAATTCCACCATTCTCTTTTTTTAAACCTTACAAATATTTGAGGTCACTTGAAAAATACTAAGACGCTATGCATTATTTACAGAGTGCCTCATGTTTGACGTCTACAAAACTATCACATGTTTACAATGAGGTGTTATGCTTGTGTCCAGCATCTTCCCGCCAGCCATGCTCTTCTCTACCGGAAAACCTCGTCATTTCTTGCTGGATTTTTTGCTATTGTCCAGGTTAAGGAAATTATTAGCAGGTCTATAACAATTAAAAATTAAGTGTGCAGATATTAAGCACTTTTATTATGTCTATTGGCAACTATATGAATATCATCATGTAATGAAACTTTCATTCAATTTGCTCTTTTTTTAAATATAATATAAATGTTGTCAAGGATACTGTTTTTCTGATTTCCTTTCCTTCTCTCTGAACTCTGCAGGCTCCTATAGAAAAAAAAAAAGAAGTGAAAATAAGTAAGAACCTGTAAAGAAGAGTTCAATTTGGAAAAAGTCCTAAAAATCAACTTATTGACAAAATGTTTTACCTGAATGATTCCAAACTTTTTCATCTCAAAATCTTTTCGTAAAAAAAAATAAAGTCTTTCTATTGTTTTAATTCCTCTTACAATCAATTATTACTCATAAAAAAAACCTCAAAGAGGGCTCACTTTTTTAATCTTTTTAGTGGTGGTGATGGGTAGATGGTCGTCTATCTCCACCTCACGAGGTTTGCTCGTACGCTTCTCTTTTGGAGACCTCGACATGTGGTGCTCTTCTCGGCGAGATTTCTTGTCTTCAGAATCTCCATTCTGAACACCCCGTCCTGAGCGGCCTGTAAAAATTATCTCATTAAATACTACCCGCATGGCTGATAATGAATAATTCACATTGATCTGCATGATGTTTCTGTATGTTTTGTTTCATCAGATTAACTCAATGATGTTTCTGAATCTTTGTTAGAGTAACCCTATGATCTTTCTATACGTGTTGTTTAGTCAGAGTACCTCTATAATGTTTCTACTCATTATGTTTTGTTAGAGTAACTCTTTGATGTTTCTGCATGTTTTGTTTATTCAGAGAAACTCTATGATGTTTCCGCATGTTTTGTTTAGTCAGAGTAACTCTGTGATGTTTCTGTACATTTTGTTTAGTCAGAGTAACCCTATAATGTTTCTGTATGTTTTATCTTGTCAGAGTAACCCTATGCTGTTTCTGTATGCTTTGTTTAGTCAGAGTAACCCTATGATGTTTCTGTATGTTTTGTTTAGTCAGAGTAACTCTATGCCGTTTCTGTATGTTTTGTGTATGTGTTGACACCTACCTGGGATGATTTCCCCTTCAGTCTTGTAGCGCTTGGTCTCCACATCTCGGTATTCTCTCTCCTCAACCCTCTCCTGCTGAGAATAGACAAGTGCAGACCTCATGTGAATTCAAACAGTCTCAATTCTCTTCTACTAAATACTATCTTTCTTGTACATATTTACATAAAGAGTTTTATAAGTTACCTTTTTGATTACTTCTAAGATGCAGCGGTTATGCTTATAATGCATTTGTTTTGTGCAATATTTTGTGGTGTCCTTGTTAATATAGGTACAGATTTAAGCAGATGATTATTTTGACCAATTAAAATGCATGTTACATATTGAATTTGTTCCCAACTTATCTAGATTCTCATTGGCCAATATTTGTCACAGCAAAGAAGCCAATAGCTAAGAACGCCAACCACTGATTAGTTTCAGAGAAGATCAAAGTTGACGGACAGACAGAATGACAGAAAATATCTCCCCTCCCCATCCCTGTACATCTTCCCACAGAATGCAATATCTCCCCTCCCCATCCCTGTACATCTGCCCACTGAATGCAATATCTCCCCGCCCCATCCCTGTACATCTGCCACTGAATGCAATATCTCCCCTCCCCATCTGCCTACTGGATGCAATATCTCCCCTCCCCATCCCTGTACATCTGCCCACTGAATGCAATATCTCCCCGCCCCATCCCTGTACATATGCCTACTGAATGTAATATCTCCCCTCCCCATCCCTGTACATCTCCCCACTGAATGCAATATCTCCCCGCCCCATCCCTGTACATCTGCCACTGAATGCAATATCTCCCCTCCCCTACCCGAAGAAGCGAGACATTGTTAGGAGATGGCCATATACGTTTGGCCTGAGTTTAGCTTTTTAGTAATCCTGACCCTCTTTCTGCTCTCCTTCTGCCGTTCCTTCTCCCTCTCGTACTCTCGGTCATACTCCCGGTCGCGATCTCCCCGGTCATGGCAAGGACTCTGAAATAGGCAAACCAGGTGTAAGAAAGCTTCACTCATACCTTTAGATTTTAAAAAGGAGAATTTCCATTATGTTCATATTATAAATCATAATAATCAAAGTAGGCCTAATTTCTGATGAAATATAATTGATATTTAAATATTTTCTCATCTCATTCCAAAAGGTCATAAATTGAGACAATGCCAGATTTGTTATTTCAGGTGTTACATTCATTACAAAATGCACCTCTATTTTGTGAATTGAGATTGGGATCTTCCAGCCTTTGCCTCAATAAAATCAAATCTAAATATCAGTATATTATAAGAACACCACTGGGTCAACCTTGACTACACATGTAGTTGGTGAAGCAAGATTTGTGGAGACTGTTGATGACCAGAACCAGGATGTGTGACCTTGTTATCATTGACTTGACTAAATGGCTTGTGAACCTAACAGGTACAGTGCGTAAAAAGAATTAGAAGTAGACAGATTTATTTAGTGCTTTAATATCAACATTTTGCTATATGGCTGAAGATCTTGTTGAGGAAGTGGGTTATATTTCACTGTGCGCCAAGGTAGACCTTACCTGACCACGTAGGCGGAGCTAAGCTCTTTATCATAACCTACCGCTCCCTCGCAATTTGTGGTTCGGTCCTCATAAGTCAAACATATAAGAATGCATGAAACACCTACCTTGTGAAGTTTAACATTTCTGGTCTCTGTATCATAATAGGAGCTATGACCATGACTGGATTCCTGCTAACAGATCAAACAGAGCATCCTCCATCGTTACTATACAAATACAAGCAAACAGTGTATTCATACCACAAATCAAAGAAAAACACAATATATGTATATATATAAAAACATGCATATCTTGGTTAAATTTGGTCTTTGTTTTTATGCTGTCTTGAAACACTAACTAATCTGCCCAGTGATATTTTTTTGCATTACAATATCAACGCATGGTAATTTAAAATTATGAATTAAAATTGCAAAAGAAAAAAAAAAATATTTAACAACTGTGAATAGAAATAAAAATGATATAAATATATATATATATATATATATATATATATATATATATATATATATATATATATATATATATATATATATATATATATATATATATCATAGAATAAAACCAAAACCTTTCATATTTTCAAAACTGCTGACAAAGATGAATAAGGAAAGATTTCACCTAGTCTTCACCAGGTCAAAGGGTCAGGAGGTCAAGCAAGGTCATTTGGGGGCAGTTTGGACCTCTTCATCTGGAAGCACGGAGAAAGGTCAGCAGAGGGATTACTGGCGGATGAACTCCACATTTCCATATCTCCAGTATTGAGGTTAATCCTTGATATATTTTCACAATTGATGTTATGATACTTTTTGCCAATTTTCCTTCAACCTGACAATCTTTTCGTAGTTTGCATTCCTTTCCAAATTTTGTTGTTGCCGATGTGGCCAATCTCTCTTAAACTGAGCTCCATGTGTTATCTATCCTCGTATCCATGATCCGTGAAAGGTAAATCCAATGCCTGAATAAATCTATGGGAGAGAGACGGAGGTAGCTGTGCCATATGATACAATCACCGGGTATAAATCTCACTCCTCCCTTCTTGAAGATGGCCGACTTTGCTGCTTGAAGACATCAATATTAACACCTTCACAGATCACATCAATATCTATATTCATATCTTAAGGCCATATCGTTCCAACTTTTCTATTAAATACAATTTAGGATTAAGAAGGAAAAAACTATACAATTGCCACTGGGGCTCAAGGCACTACTCTTTATACAGGGTGTTTTCTCCATTTTCAAATAAACATAAGACAAACCATAGGTTTTTGTAAATCACTTGGAGACAGACAATTCATGTGTGAATAGATTATTCATTAGGAGATGGATCATTCATTAGGAGATGGATCATTCATTAGGAGATGGATCATTCATCAGGAGATGGATAATTCATTAGGAGATAATTCATCAGGAGATGGATAATTCATTAGGAGATAATTCATTAGGAGATGGATAATTCATTAGTAGATAATTTATTAGGAGATGGATAATTTATTAGTAGATAATTTATTAGGAGATGGATAATTCATTAGTAGATAATTTATTAGGAGATGGATAGTTCACTGGTATAAGGAGTTTATTTGGAATAAAGATAATTTATTAGTGTCTAAAGAAAAGTTTGGAAAATGTCAATTTAGACTCTTATTTTCCTACAAATTATTGAAGCTGTTTTATTTATTTATTATTTTTTTTAAGCTGTTCATTTCATTTATTTCAAAAAATGTTCTTGAGAATACTTCATGCTTTACATTTCACTGACCTGATTTAACCAGAAAGATGAGCAGAAACGGGGACAAAATTTTAATTAATTATAATTATCAAAATTGATTCTTTATTACAACATGGGAGATTTCAAACTTTTAAAATGGTCAAAATAGGGAAAAAAAATATTCTTTTTACTTTAATTCAATACAACAAGCTGCTTTGACTAATATAAATGACTAAATATTGATCTGAATAAAATGAGAAAGATTTGGGCTTTTGGGGATAATGAGATAGAATAAGTATTTGTGAGTTATCCCACGTGGACCTCATGCATAAGGTAAGGTGAGGTGAAGGTCATTCCCCTTTCAAAAAAACTGATATTAAATATACTCATAAAACCTTCAATTTTTTCATATGGAATAATATTTCTATTAAAACTAAACAAATGGCTTAACTTTCAGCAGTATTCTTATATAATTGTGTCAGTAATAGTGAAAATAATGGCTGCATCTGACATGCAATATCAATATAAAAATAAACATCTCATGCAACTGCTTATTTGTGAAAAAATTGAAATGTCTTTATGAATATATCTACTCTTTTAATTACCGTATATCAATATACAGTTACTGAATGACACCATATATTCAGCAATATTAACAATAGTTTATGATTTTTATTCATCAGGAAAAACAGAGATTATTTTCCTTCAGCTTGCAGACTGAACCTCAGTTGCATGATCATATCTCCCGTATGACAATGTACTGGCTTATGAAATTATCTCAACTACAAAATAAATTTCTAAGCAGCAATGACCTTTTTCAGATATATTTAATATATAATATTTAGTGCACACAGAAATGGGTCCACTTTTATTTTTGGCCTATATAAAAATATTATTTTCTTATTTTAATTTAAGTATAACAAAACTTACAACTTTCTAAAAATAACTTTCCTTTCCACTTTTTAATTTTTTTGGGGGTATTGACTATGCCTTCATAAGGATGGGTGTATTGGGCCAAAGTGTAAAAAAAAATAATCTAATTTGGGCCTCAAAACATCACTTTCAACTTGTACATTAAATATGCAGTAAATAAAGAAATTGGGTCTATAGATTAGTAGTGAGTAAAGATGACATGCACAAAACCTTACCCTATCTCAAATTATACTATTGATAAGTCATCCATATTTGAGGTGATTTAGGTTATCAAACAATACAAATAGAAATCTATGATCCATTTCTTCATTTTAAAAATCTTGTTTCCACAACATTGCAATGCATCTACCAAATTCGGGTGAACATGCTGCATAACTATCAATATCATAAAAACCATATTCTAAACACTACAGTCAAATTAAACTACATGATGTGAACAAGTATGAGAAAATATACTCTTAAAAATAGATCATTTTCTAAACAAATCATTACTTGAAAAGTTTCAAGTATCACATATTCAGTCTCAAAATTTTTAATTAAATGAGTGAAGTAAGCTGCTCATTTAAAACCTGATATATTTATCATATATACCATATAACATATTACATTACATAGATACAATAGAGATCCTACTACATTCTGTCCTGCATACAAAATGTAAACCAAGATTGAAATCTGCTGAACTTTTTACACCAAGTTAAGGTTTTTTTTTATAGAAAAATGGAATAGTTATCACACTTATGAATAAAATGACTTGACAATTTATTTCCTTTTTTGAAAAAAATGTCATCTATTTTTCAGCATCCAGAAACCTTGTGACAGCTCTAAATGTTGAGAAATTGTCTGGTTCTTGTTTGTACAATTTTTCCAATAAACATGACAATATTATTTGGGAACCTGATAATTTTTCCTTCCATATTTAGATAAATTATGTATTGGCTCTTATTGCTCTGAATAAGGAAAATATCCCAGAGCTTTAAATAGTCTAAATGTGTCCTCTGAATGATTTCCCCTCTAAATATACAAATATAAAAGTTTCAGTTCCATGAGCTGACCTGGTCTGATATAGTACTATAAAAAATGTCTTTTGCTTCTTCATATATTATATATATATATGAGGCTTTAGTACACGTTTCTTTGTCTGGGCAGTGATAAAGTAAGCATTTCCCTTAATTACAAGCACTCAATAAGAATTGTTCTATTTTTTTATAAAAAAAAAATGTAATTAATTCTACCTTCATCCATTCACTATTGTCCATACTTATATTCCATAAATAAATAGCAGCACAGAAATATGTCCCACAATTTTCCTCACAAAAAGTCACTACATATAAACATTTGTGACTTTGTTCATACCAATTTCTTTGGAAAAAAAGGGCAAAAAATGAGGAAGCAGAAAAATCTTTCACATGAAAATAAACATTCTTTTCATTACATCAATATATTTCACAATACTATATTAGAACCTTGCGTGGAATGTTGTGATGTCATCCTCTTCTTTGTGACATCATATTAGAACCATGCATGGAATGTTGTGATGACATCCTCTTCTTTGTGACATCATATTAGAACCATGCATGGAATGTTGTGATGTCATCCTCTTCTTTGTGACATCATATTAGAACCTTGCACGGAATGTTGTGATGACATCCTCTTTGTGGCACGATGGATGTCATGGATTGTAACATATGGCACAGCTACCTCTTGGTATCATCAAAATAAATATTTATCTCAGCCTTTCCAATTACTGTTTCATATTATAAAGGCAAACAAATAGGCATAACTTGTACTGCCTCGTAGGGCAGATGGTTCATATCCATATATGTACATATTTCATGTGATAAATATCACCCATCTGATGGGTGTGGCAGTTGGAGGTAGAAGGGGGGCGTCTTTCCCAGTCTCCAGAATCCACCATACTTCCTTCTTACGGGTCTGAGTAGTAGAAGATTCACCTCCTGCTTTCATTGTGAATTTGACTGTGAATTTGACTTTGTTTTCTTCATGTTCTCCTTGCATTATATTGCCACCATGATTAATGATTTGATGCTACAACTTCTTTTGTGCTTGCGATTTCCGATTGCCATTTGGAGTGGATTATGACCTGTATTCGCAATGGTGTCATTCCCACGTACCATCTCCGGTTGCTTTCTTGACGACTTGCAGAATGCCGCTAGCTTCTGAACCATTTATCTCTTCCTTTTTGCCATCAAGGTGTTCCCTAGCAACAAATATCACGGAGACCATCTGGACAAATGGAGGTGCCCTGGATGGAGGTCATTCCATCAAGTGATATCAGGAACCCCTGGGAGGTGACCATCTGGGCCTATTCACGACTTGCAAATGATATGCAATTCATCTCATGGAGGGAGGCTCTCGTAATCTGATACAGCTTGGAAACAGCCAGCTGAAATCATGTGTCGGGCAGTCCAGGTTTGGATGGATATGACACGGGAGGAGACGTGTTTGGATGCTCACAGAAATATACTGGACCAAGGCCCATGACTGACTGATGGCTGAATTACTAATGACTCACAGCAGTGGATTTGAGAGCCAATCTAAGGAGGCCAAAGCTGAAGGCACAACTGATTTATATATATTTATCTATATATACTGCATATCTGGAGGGCTCTGCAGGAGAACTTGAGACAGATCATATCTTCTAGCACTAGGAGTGGACAAGGACATGCTTGAAAGCTGACAAGATCAGGGAACATACAACTCAAAGACGCATCAACAACAAACGGGCCACGCTGCATCACAAAGAGTCTTTGCTTCCATTCACAGGTTTCACATCACTTCTTATTTGCATCATACTTTTTGCCATTAAATGTTCATATTTGGACGCTGGCTCTAACTCCATTAGAATTGTCTTTTCTCCAGTATGGACCCTTTGTTTTCTACATATAAATACAGTCCTGTATTTTTCAGAAGCTATCATGGTGGCAAATATTTGAAATGCTGCAAACTGCTTCATCTCTTGTTGCTAGGGGAAGCACAATGGAGGTACCTTCTCATGACGATTCCTGACTCTTTCCAATATAAACCCTTTCTCTTTTCATTTAACAGGAAACTATAGAAGACCAAATTCTTTTGCACCTTGTTTCTCTCAGATATTCATTCTTCCTTCCTTGAGATGTTGACTCATATAACAGTTTCTTTTGGAAGTTAAGCACCATACACACTGTGTACATTTAATTTTATTCCTCTCTTTTTATCTCAGATTAAATCCTGAGACCCAACACTCATGGTAACCATGTGACATGCTTATCCAATCACAGAGCCTCTTTTACCCAAAATGCGATGTATAGCTGATGTTGATTGGCTGGGGAGATGAATCTGAGTTGATGTGTCCAATCAGAACACCCATTGCATCCATAATGAGATGTGTGGCTGAAGCTGATTGGTTGACTGATGAGTCTGGAACCTGTATCATCAGAAGACCTCTGGTGATATACTAACCTTTGAAGGAGCCTCTATTTTCCGACGTTTCACATCTGCAAATAAAAAAACAACAACTATTAATACAGTAACTAAATGCAATATTTGATATTAGCCAGTAATTGGTCTATTTTATCTTGAGGTATATGCAAAGGTTAACTTTGCAATATGAGTGAAAAGAGTGAAACATTATAATAAATCATGTGATAAGTTGATTAACTGAAGACTCAAGCTGTGGGCATCAATCTTTGACAATGTGACTGTTTTTTAACCTCGGCTAGTCCAAACAAAAGTTAAATGTGTCTACATCTACCGAACAGATTTGCAGACAAAAGAGCTTTAAATATTTTCAATATCCAGCCTTTGAGTATCTACCCAAAACTATTGTGATGATCATAGACAAATTTAAAAATATTAAATGTTGGGATGTAGTATATGTACCTCTGTCCTCTGCAAGTTTTGGCGATGGTTCAGCACTGCGGCGGTGACCGTGATGTGAGCCGTGACTGCTGCCGTTAGATGCCACGCTTGACGACCTCTCCTCCTTGCTGTAGCTTCTCTCGTGTAGACGCTCCTCCTTCTCACGTACGGCCATCTCCTCCCGATACTGCTTCTCCTCCTTCACCTTCGTTTTCCTCATCTTCTCCTCCTTCTCCTCGATTCTCAGCTTTTTTGCCTTTTTCTCTTCTTTACGCTCTTTTCTAAAACGAAAAATCAAAATGAATTTGAAAAACTTTTAAGTCCACATTACATGAATTCATTATCTCAACATCACCAAAATCAATAAAGGGTAATTCTTTCACCACCAAATATTGTAAATGGAAATCCTTCAAATAACAAATACTCACGCTTCTTTTTTCTCAGCTTTAATCTCGGCGCTACTAGCCCCCGACTTGTTCCCTTTGGCTTCTTTGCTCTTTGCATCTGATTTTATTTTGCCATCTTTATTCTTCCCTTCCTTTGGCTCTTTCATCTTCATTTCCTTGGGCTCCAGTTTGACCTTTCCCTCCTTTGGTTCTTTCATCTTTGTTTCCTTGGACTCGAGTTTGACCTTCAGCTCCTGTTGCTCTTTCATCTTTGCTTCAGATTTGCTCATCTTCGTGTCAGGCTTGTTGGCCTTTATTTCAGATTTGCTTATGCTCTGTTTAACATCCTTCTCCTTGCTGTCCTTACCTGCACAACAAATATACTCATAGAAACATCATCTTATTCCAACTCGTATTCCTTCTTCATGCACTATAAGAATGGATCTTTATCCACAGATTTATACCAATCCTGTCAAATTTTTTTGTTTTTTGTTTTGATCAGTTCAGAATACTTCTTTGAGTGAGTTTTGAAAAGAGCAATAATTAGATAACTTATTCATTCACATTTATTCCATTTAAAAAGTTAATGAGTGCCACTAATTACCCTGGAAATTTTACCTAGTAATGTGCACATTGAACACACTCACTAGTTAAACTGGGATTAAATGATTAAAGTGTTCCAGGCAATTTTCTCTTTTCTTATTGGGATGATAGGATTTTACTTATATTCAAGAATTTCTTATAAGAGAAAGGTATGTGTAATTCAAAGTTGAATTAACTGGCATGGACCAAGATTGCAATGAAGTAAAACCTAAACAGACCAGTCTTGGCCAAGAAAGGAATGAAGTAGTTTTTTGATGGACAAATAGTTGAAGGGACCAGTAGAGGAAGAAAGGGACAAGAAGAGGAAGAGACCAGTAGAGGAAGGAAGGGACAAGAAGAGGAAGGGACCAGTAGAGGAAGGAAGGGACAAGAAAAGGAAGAGACCAGTAGAGGAAGGAAGGGGCAAGAAAAGGAAGGGACCAGTAGAGGAAGGAAGGGACAAGAAGAGGAAGGGACTATTTGAGAATGGGAGGAGTAGAGGGAAGGACCAGAGGAGGAAGGGACTAGTTGAGAAAAGGACCAGAAGAAGGGACTAGAAGGGGTTGGGACCAGTGGAGGGAAGTGACCAGTAGAGGGAGGGACCAGTAGAAAGAGGGACCAGTAGAAGGATAGACCAGTAGGAGGGACCAGTAGAAGGAGAGACCAGTAGAGGGGAGGGAGCAGTAGAAGGGGGGACCAGTAGAAGGAGAGACCAGTAGAGGGGCGGGACCAGTAGAAGGAGGGACCAGTAGAAGGAGAAACCGGTAGAGGGGAGGGACCAGTAGAGGGAGGGACCAGTAGAGGGAGGGACCAGTAGCCTACTTACCCTCTGAGTCAGCTTTCTTATTGTTGGAGGCTGAAGCAGCAGCAGGTTTACTTTCAGAAGTTGAAGAAGGCCCATTAGATTTGGCTGATGCAGCTTTTGGCTATAAAAGATGAAGTCACATAAAGTCACAAGGAAATATCTTTCAAAGTGTCAGTAGCAGGCAAAACTAGGCCCTTTGAAATAAGGGCCCTATTTCTAAGCCTTAGCCTAGAAAACTCTACCTTCGATATTATCGGGGATATGCACTATATTATACTACCTCCGGTATATAATATCGAAGGTAGAGTTTTCTAGGCACGGCGTAAGAAATATAAAACATTTTATACCTCTAACATCATTCGTAAACTTTTCTCGAGTGATCTTCAATCAGTTTTGAAAAGTTAAAAAAAACACAATGTTGAGAAATACTTCTGATAGTCAATTGAAAATAAAAATATATCACAGTATGTTTTGTATATAATTCTCATGATTCATTCCCATCAATTGTCAGCAGATGAAAGTGGTGCTTGCTAAGTGTAAATTTAAAATGACTGGGAACCCACTCCATTTGTAACACTCAGGATTTTAACCAGTAACTTACTGTGTCCTTATTATCTCTGTTGTGAAATTCTGATTCTTGGACCCAAAACTTCTTCTTGGCCTTCAACTGTCCACAGTATCTGTGGAGAAGAAAATAAAAGTATAAATTGCTAAAAATGAGTTGTAATATTTACCCCATGGCTATAGTATTTTATGACAATATTTACACCATGGCCATGGTATTTGAGGACAATATTTACCCCATGGCTATAGTATTTGATTGCAATATTAACCCCATGGCTGTGGTATATGATTCACAATATTTACCCCATGGCTATGCTATTTGATGACAATATTTACCCCATGGCTATGGTATTTGAGTCACAATATTTACCCCATGGCTATGGTATTTGATTGCAATATTTACCCCATGGCTGTGGTATATGATTCACAATATTTACCCCATGGCTATGGTATATGAGTCACAATATTTACCCCATGGCTATGGTATTTGATGACAATATTTACCCCATGGCTATGGCATACAGATCAGGTCTATTTTCCTTCTCCTCCTGGCAAAGCTTGTCAACCCTTCTCTCTAGCGCCATTCCGAATTTCATGAGACGAGGGTAATGTGGTAGAATCTGACGTGAAAAAAGGTTAATATCTTTACACCCAAACTCTCTTCATATAAATACGTTTTATTATCATCTACATAACCTAAGGCATAAATTGAATCAGATGAAGATAATTTTTTCTTTTTGTATTGAACTTCTGGTATATAAACCTATCTTGACAATCCATATAATTCAAGTGATAAATCACTTCTATTCGACATGCAGAAGTAGTGGATATAATGCAAGCATAAAGAACAAAAAGATGTGGTTGTTACTTTGATGAGGACGATGAGAGCATTTCTTATCTGGATGTAGTTGGTGGACTCGAGGCAGGCCACCATGGCCTTGGAGAGAGCAAAGTGCCATTTGTGCACCACGTGGCGGAAGTTCTCGTAGTCCAGCTGGTCTGCCTTGTTGTTGAGGGTCTGCTGCCCCGGCTTCACAGGCTTACGGAACACCGTCACAAAGCCAGGGTAATTGAAACACTCCTGTAACAAATAATAACCACAATTTCTAAACTTAATTGCTTTTTGCAAAGTAGGAATTTAAAGCAACTACTTCAAACAATTTGACAACTGGAGATACTCCAAATAAAGGATTAACTTGGTAGATTTAGTGCTCAATAAGCTGTAGCCAGAACTAGATTTCTCGTGAGAGGCCAAACTCTTAACTTATAGAGGTGTCATATTCTGCTTGAGGGCAGATATATTTAGTCTAATAAGCTGTAGCCTGAGCTAGATTCCTTGTGAGAGGCCAAACTCTTACTTATAGAGGTGTCATATTCTGCTGGAGGGCAGATATATTTAGTCCAATAAGCTGTAGCCAGAGCTAGATTCCTTGTGAGAGGCCAAACTCTTACTTATAGAGGTGTCATATTCTGCTTGAGGGCAGATATATTTAGTCCAATAAGCTGTAGCCAGAGCTAGATTCCTTGTGAGAGGCCAAACTCTAACTTCTAGAGGTGTCATATTCTGCTTGAGGGCAGATATATTTAGTCCAATAAGCTGTAGCCAGAGCTAGATTCCTCGTGAGAGGCCAAACTCTAACTTATAGAAGTGTCATATTGTGGAGGTTGTATGAACAAGACACATAGCAGGGTTTCACCTGTCGCCTCATTTTGTTCACTCCCTGTATTTGACACAGTAATGATCCAAATTCTGAGATGCATTTCTTCAACAACTCATACTTATCAATCAGGGAAATGCGAGTACATAAACTCTGGAAAAAGTCCTTTTATATTTATATATTAAAACTAATCTTAAAGATGTATCATTCCACCAACAAACAGAGCTCTATCTATAATAGTCACTGAATATAGCTCATGGATTTAAATGTTGACAGACGGACAGACTGACTGATGGAAAGAGACTTCTCAGTTTTGCCAACAGCTATCACAGACGAAAAGGCCTTAAAATGGAAGATAAAGGCTGTTACAGTCCTTTTGTCATCTTTATTGCCCAAAGCAGTTGGCACACCATGATATGTTATAAAACATGAAAACAAAAAGTCACAAATGTCTCTCAATGATGAATCTTATCCAAACTTGCTAATTGGATTAAAAATGGCTGCCAGTGGTCCACACGTTGACCTTGAACTTTTCTTAAGAAGGGCAATCCTTGTGATACAATTCCTTTGTTTCACCTTAACTACAATTCCTGTTTGACCTAAACTACAATTCCTTTGTTTAACCTTAATTACCACACGGACACACAGAGAAAAAAACCCATTTCTTTGAAGCTCTTTCCTTTCCAATTATGATCTTTACGTACCTTTTCAAAGATGTTCTTGTCGCTGTGCCATCTCATTATGGTATCCAGAGCGGCACAGAGGAAGCGGCCATATCTGTGAGCCTCACTCTCGGTACAGCTCGTAACTGAGAATGTCACATCCCCGAATATCTGAAAACATCACACGCTCACATTACATTCATAATCTAATAATATGAACCCATTATATCTGAAAACATCATCGTCACCTTAACATTTACCCCCTTTACATGTGCAAACTCTTGTTCATAATCTAATACTATATGAACTCATTATATCAGCTGATGATTGCTTGCATAAATCCACAGTTAATGGTGCGGACACAAGTTTTCATGAAACAACTGTTGACCTTCTGAATAAAACATTTTATTTGGCACTGGTTATCTTTATCTATGATCATTATAGGTCCCCTGCCAATCACTCCAACTAATTATTAAATAGAGTGGAGTTGTAAAGTTCTGGTTCCAGTACAGTTGTATAGTTCCGGTGTGCATTTTTCAATTGGGAAAAAAAACAACATGGAGATCGACAATCTCACTATTGAAAATTTAGTGTCTAAACCCTAAACTTTGTGATGAAATGCTAATACCCATCATATTACCCCCGCATAAATTTTGGTAGCTTTTTAAAATAGATGAGTAAAGGTTTACTAACAATGGGGCACCTTCAGATTGGGACACCAGAGTGTTTTGCCTGACAGAGGCCTGTTTGCCCATTAATGTTTTGGCTGATATCAGGAAGATAACTTGGATGTATCACAGTATCATGACCACATATTAGTTAAACATATCCTATAGGTCTAAAATAACTGCCTGTGTCCTCCATCATTTCATTCCATCACTTTAGGCATCATCAATACATAAAAGTACATCTTACCCGATCATAACAGATGAGGGATGAGAAGTTGGGGGTCTTGAGTTTGTGGAGAGTGTGTATGAACTTTGCACAGTAGATGGCGTCGATGGCGGTGAAGCAGCAGCGAGGGAACACGCACTGCTGCAGGAACGCTGAGATGGAGATGTTCTTGGTCGACCCTGCCCATAGAAGAGCACAATAAAATACCTCTAGACTAACAATATATAGATAGGTGAAAGGCTAAAATGTTTTACAAATCTGTATTATAAGACATACGGATGCACACACAAACGTACGCACGCACTCACACACACATACAAAATATACATCTATTTTTCTTTAGATAAATAAGGAAAGGTGGTTTACTTGATTGAAACCAGAGTTCCTTCTCGTGTTCGAGGCGGGCCATGACCATTTTGACGTGTTCCTGCTGTCTCTTCTCCTCATCAGCAAGCTTGTCCTTGAGGGAAACACACCGCTCCCTCTCCTTCTTCTTCTTGCTCTGGGCCTAAACATATAAGATTATCTCTTACTCTGGCCTCAACATATAAGATTATCTCTTACTCTGGCCTGCACATATAACATAATCTCTTACTCTGGCCTGCACATATAATATTATCTCTTACTCTGGCCTGTACATATAACATTATCTCTTACTCTGGCCTGAACATATAACATTATCTCTTACTCTGGCCTGAACATATAACATTATCTCTTACTCTGGCCTGCACATATAACATTATCTCTAATTCTGGCCTGCACATATAACACTATCTCTATCTCTGGCCTGTACATATAACATTATCTCTTATTCTGGCCTGCACATATAATATTATCTCTTACTCTGGCCTGTACATATACCGTATTTACTCGTGTATAAGTCGAGGTTTTTTTCCAAAAACTCTTAGTTAATGTTTAGGGGGTCGACTTATACACGAGAGCAACCTGTGGACGAGGATTTACGCCAAAAAATTACGACACTATGAGTTTTCATTACGAACATTCTTATTTTCGAAATAACGAATATCGGACATAGCGGGTCGGTTTAACAGTCTTATACTTGAGTAATTACGGTAAAACGTAAATACGATCTTCATATTTTCGAAATAACGAATATCAGTCGCAACAGATTGATTTTAATTGCGTTTTAAATGATAAAGAAAGGTATTTACCTAATATTATTGGTCTATTATTTCAAAACCCTTTGTTTTGACTTTGTTCTCACTGATTCCAATTATCAGCATTCAGTTTTGCGTTTCGTCATTGTCTCCACTGCTTTGAGTCGTGTCTTCCCTTTTTGATTGCGTTTTAAATGATAAATAAAGGTATTTACCCAATATTATCACAAATTGTTCGAGAACAGAACAAAACCATCAATCCATTTAAAACGCAATTAAAATCGATCCACGTGTGAAAGCATTTCTGTCAACAAGGGAAGACACGACTCAAAGCAGTGGAAACAAAGACGAAATGCAAAACTGTGAACGCTGATAATTGAAATCAGTGAGAACAAAGTCAAAACAAAGCATTTCGAAATAATATGTTTTAAATGATATATAAAGGTATTTACCCAATATTATCACAAATTAAATTGCAACACGTGGTCGCAATTTTGAAAGGCGGAAGTGACGGGAAGAGGCTCTTGTTTTTAGCGCGAAAACGAGTTTGATATTTTAATTGCATTTTAAATGATAAATAAAGGTATTTACCCAATATTATCACAAATTCGCTTTGCAGGTCAAGAACAGAACAAAACCATCCATTCATTTAACATGCATTACGCAATACTAGCGTGAAAGCAAATATCGGACAGGCGGACTACTGTCTACACGTGTCTTCCCTGTTGACAGAAATGCTTTCACACGTGGATCGATTTTAATTGCGTTTTAAATGATAAATAAAGGTATATACATAATATTATCACAAATTACGTTTTGCAGGTCGAGAACAGAACAAAACCATCCATTATTGCGCAATATATTAACAATCGTTTTCGCGCTAAAAACAAGAGCCTCTTCCCGTCACTTCCGTCTTTCAAAATTGCGACCACGTGTTGCGTTGAGTCGTGTCTTCCTTGTTGACAGAAATGCTTTCACACGCGGATCGATTTTAATTGCATTTCAAATGATAAATAATGAAAACGCTTTGTTTTGAGGCTAAAATCAATGATGTGGAGAAATTCTCGACGTAATTGTGATAATATTAAGTACATACCTTTATTTATCATTTAAGAACAGAACAAAACCATCCATTCATTTAACATGCATTACGCAATACTAGCGTGAAAGCAAATATCGGACAGGCGGACTACTGTCTACACGTGTCTTCCCTGTTGACAGAAATGCTTTCACACGTGGATCGATTTTAATTGCGTTTTAAATGATAAATAAAGGTATATACATAATATTATCACAAATTACGTTTTGCAGGTCGAGAACAGAACAAAACCATCCATTATTGCGCAATATATTAACAATCGTTTTCGCGCTAAAAACAAGAGCCTCTTCCCGTCACTTCCGTCTTTCAAAATTGCGACCACGTGTTGCGTTGAGTCGTGTCTTCCTTGTTGACAGAAATGCTTTCACACGCGGATCGATTTTAATTGCATTTCAAATGATAAATAATGAAAACGCTTTGTTTTGAGGCTAAAATCAATGATGTGGAGAAATTCTCGACGTAATTGTGATAATATTAAGTACATACCTTTATTTATCATTTAAAACGCAATTAATATCGATCAGCCACGGATATGAAAGTTCAATTTGACATGTTGGCCGCTCCACTTTTGTCTCGTGGGCACCCAGACGCTAAGATCAAGGACGTCACGTACATCGTATTACGTTTTACTTTGTGGAGAAATTCTCGACCCGCGAAGCATAAGTTGTGATAATATTGGGTAAATACCTTTATTTATCATTTAAAACACAATTAAAATCGATCCTTCCGATATTCGTTATTTCAAAAATATGAACATCGTATTTATGTTTTACCGTAATAACTCGAGTATAAGACCATCGTCTTATACACAACTCGTCTTATATTCGGAAATTGTTTTTTTTCAAGAAAAATAACCTCGATTTTGGGGGGTCGTCTTATACACGAGTCGACTTATACACGAGTAAATACGGTAACATTATCTCTTACTCTGGCCTGCACATATAACATTATCTCTTACTCTGGCTTGTACATATAACATTATCTCTTACTCTGGCCTGAACATATAACATTATCTCTTACTCTGGCCTGCACATATAATATTATCTCTTACTCTGGCCTAAACAGAGAACATTACCTCTTACTCTGGCCTGTACATATATTATTATCTCTTACTCTGGCCTAAACATATAACATAATCTCTTACTCTGGCTTGAACATATAACATTATCTCTTACTCTGGCCTGCACAAATAACATTATCTCTTACTCTAGCCTGCACATATAACATTATCTCTTACTCTGGCCTGCACATATAACATTACCTCTTACTCTGGCCTGTACATATATTATTATCTCTTACTCTGGCCTAAACATATAACATTATCTCTTACTCTGGGCCTGCACATATAACATTATCTCTTACTCTGGCCTGAATATATAACATTATCTCTTTCTCTGGCCTGCACATATAATATTATCTTTTACTCTGGCCTGAACACATAAAATTATCTCTTACTCTGGCCTGAACATATAACATTATCTCTTACTCTAGCCTGCACATATAACATTATCTCTTACTCTAGCCTACACATATACCATCCTATAATGGAAGGCTAAGATGCAGTATCCTACCATATCTTTGTTGTCCTCGATGCCTGTGATCTGGTTCTCCAGTTGCTGGGCTTGTTTCTCGTAACTCACATGTGGCACGCAAAGATCGTACATTGACAGTGTCCAGAACGTTGTGTAAAACTCAGGGCTGCAATTATAGGTACACCCAACTCACCATCTTTTGTAAATCGTACAACCATTTTTCTCTTGTATTCTCTATTGGGGACATTTAGTCTTTTAACATATCAAATCTTTCCATTATTCTATTTATCCTGTAGTTGTTGCATACAAACATCTAAATCAAAGATACAGTACAAATCGGATCTAATCTTAACTGTATAGTGGCGGGGATATGTTTACCTGAGATCTTCCCAGAATTTGGGTGGGTGTGTGGACCTCATGAGCTGGGTGACGGGAGACATGACATGGTCCACTGATTCCTGGTATCTCTGCACCTTCAGGCCCTGACCGGACTGCTTCTCTTTTTTGTCTATCTTACGAAGTTCATCAAACTTGCTCTGCAATCAATGACATATCAATTTGATTCATCTCCTTGTGTTCATGAGTTAATGTAATGATAAAATCAAAAATAACATAAAAAATATGAGATTGATAGAAAAATTTCGGCGGACATCAGAAATTTTAATGGGCAATAATTTCTTGGAATATATTGGGAGTTGAAGAGGAGAACCCATTATTCAGGATACATACATTAATGGAATGGGAGTATATGGACCTGGTGAGGGAGAAGGCATTATTCAGGATACTTACGTTAATGGAGTGTGAGTATATGGACCTGGCAAGGGAGAAGGCATTATTCAGGATACTTACGTTAATGGAGTGTGAGTATATGGACCTGGCTAGGGAGAAGGCATTATTCAGGATACTTACGTTAATGGAGTGTGAGTATATGGACCTGGCAAGGGAGAAGGCATTATTCAGGATACTTACGTTAATGGAGTGTGAGTATATGGACCTGGCGAGGGAGAAGGCAGCATCTGGCGGTACATGGTAGGTGGACAGCAATATGTCGATTGTGGGCAGTCTCTTTCCAATCTCATCTACATTAAGTTGCATTGTCAGGAAACTTATAAACTGGGCAAAAGTGTCCTGGCACTGAAAAATAACACACAATATATATCTCCATAAATCTTTTGCACCTTTTGACTTTTGACAATGATAAAACTAGGCATGCTAAAGCCTTAAAAAAAAGAAGCTTGTTTACGATTTCCCTACCTACCTAAGTTCAAACCAGCAACACTAAAGTTTACCTCCGTTTCAGTTAATGCCATTTAAATACATGTATATCTATTCCCAATAAATTTCATCACTTTTAACAAAAATAATAAAAATATAAAATCAAAATCAAATCTACCCCCACCTTAATTTTTCAGGGCAAATTATCAGAAACAAGATAATTATTTCTTTGCCTTTTGACTATATTGTCTGATCATAAATCTGAGTGTTAATTGAGGAATTTCTCATGATTACCTGATCGTATAATTTGCCAATATCTGATCATAAATCTGAGTGTTAATTGAGGAATTTCTCATGATTACCTGATCGTATAATTTGCCAATATCTGATCATAAATCTGAGTGTTAATTGAGGAATTTCTCATGATTACCTGATCGTATAATTTGCCAATAAGTTTGATATGGCGTTTATCTATCTCGGGCATCATCATGGGATACGGACTGACGATGGGTTTGCTGTCGGGGATGTCATAGAGGATACTGGCTTTCTGCTGGGCCATCAGAATGCACATAGGTATCGCCAGGTCATGCTCCATCAACGAGTCCTTCAGCCGTGACGACGACTTCTTTGTGTTCCGCACTTGAGAGAAATATCCTCCCTGATAATAACAAATATATAGATTACATAATGGCAACATAGTCACCTCCATAATAGATATACAAGATACTTTGTAATAATCTGTCATGGATCCATGTTTCTATCTGAAAATACTAACCCAATATCAATCTAATAAATTATGATATATTTCCTTGCTCCAAATTTAAGTCTGATATAGATATTGTGTGGCATCTATTAGAAGTAGGTATAAACAGACTTCTTGTCTGACACTTGATATTTGAGAGGACCCTATATCTATATGATATGAACCTATATCTATATGATAAGAACCTATATCTATATAATATGAACCTATATCTATATGAAAGGAACCTATATCTATATGATATGAACCTATATCTATATGATATGAACCTATATATGATATGAACCTATATCTATATGATATGAGCCTATATCTATATGATATGAAGCTATATCTATATGATATGAAGCTATATCTATATGAAAGGAACCTATATATCTACATGATATGAACCTATATCTATATGATATAAACCTATATCTACATGATATGAACCTATATCTATATGATATAAACCTATATCTATATGAGAGGACCCTATATCTATATGATATGAAGCTATATCTATATGATATGAACCTATATCTATATGAGAGGACCCTATATCTATATGAGAAGAACCTGTATCTATATGAGAGGAACCTATATCTATATGATATGAACCTATATCTATATGAGAGTAACCTATATCTATATGATATGAACCTATATCTATATGAGTGGACCCTATATCTATATGATATGAACCTATATCTATATGAGTGGACCCTATATCTATATGATATGAACCTATATCTATATGAGTGGACCCTATATCTATAAGATATGAACCTATATCTATATGAGTGGATCCTATATCTATATGATATGAACCTATATCTATATGAGTGGACCCTATATCTACATGATATGAACCTATATCTATGAGAGGAACCTATATCTATATGAGTGGACCCTATATCTATATGATATGAACCTATATCTATATGAGAGAAACCTATATCTATATGAGAAACCTATATCTATACCTATAAATGAACCTATATCTATATGAGAAACCTATATCTATATATGAACCTATATCTATATGGTAGGAACCTATATCTATATGATATAAACCTATATCTATATAAGAGAAACCTATATCTATATGATATAAACCTATATCTATATATATATATATGGTAGGAACTTATATCTATATGATAGGAACCTATATCTATATGAGAGGAACCTACATCTATACCTATAAATGAACCAATATCTATACCTATAAATGAACCTATATCTATATGATATGAACCTGTGTCTATATGGGAGGAACCTATATCTATATGATATGAACCTATATCTATATGGTAGGAACCTATATCTATATGATAGAAACCTACATCTATACCTATAAATGAACCTATGTCTATATGATATGAACCTATATCTCTATGATATGAACCTATATCTATGTGATATGAATCTATATCTATATGGGAGGGGTTTTTATAAGCAGACCTCCTGTCTGAGAAGCTCTCCTCCTCCGATCTATATGATATGAACCTATATCTATATGGGAGGGGGTTTTATAAGCAGACCTCCTGTCTGAGAAGCTCTCCTCCTCCGATCTATATGATATGAACCTATATCTATATGGGAGGGGGTTTTATAAGCAGACCTCTTGTCTGAGAAGCTCTCCTCCTCCCATGGCCTCCAGCTGGTCGTCCGTCACTTCCTCTGATATCTCTATCCCTGCCATCTTCTGAACCACCTCCCTCAGGATCAGCAAATCATAACTGGAAATCAAAGCATCACAAACATATCATGTAACCGTATCAGCAGCTGGCACCAAAAACTAAGGGAACTCAGCAAGACTACAGACAGAAACCAGACGTTATCTACAGAGCTACATTTGCAAAAAGCTGAATGTTGTTTGTTTGTGCTTTTAAAACAAATTTTGGCATACAATAAAATTTTGTATTTTTTAATTTCTTGCAAAACAAAAATATTTGAAAGATGCCAGATTTTAGCACCTGTGCCACATTGACACATATGTGAGGGCAAGCAGCCTCCCCAGGGGGCGTGGCACATATATCTGGGGGCATGGCACCGTACCTTTTTCCTGCCTTGAGTTGGTTGCCCACGTACTGCATCAGACCTCCAAGTTCTATTTGGTACTTCTTAAACAATGATCCACTAAAACTGGCTAAACCTGCAAACATTTATATCATAAGGTTTATATACACATTAGTATTTGGTAAAATGTTACTGGTCTTTTGTCTCAATTATTTGAGGTCATCTGTGACTTTAATATTTTGAATAACAAAGAGGTAATGACCTTGCTTATCCTTGCTTATGGCATTTATGATAAATGGCCCACATATGGCTAGATCCCCTAGATCCTACTTATGTCTGAAAAATGGCCCACGGATGGTCAGACCTCCTAGATCCTACATATGTCTGATAAATGACCCACAGATGGTCAGACCTCCTAGATCCTACATATGTCTGATAAATGGCCCACAGATGGTCAGACCTCCTAGATCCTACATATGTCTGATAAATGACCCATGGATGGTCAGACCTCCTAGACCCTACTTATGTCTGATAAATGGCCCACAGATGGTGAGACCTCCTAGATCCTACTTATGTCTGATAAATGGCCCACAGATGGTCAGACCTTCTAGACCCTACTTATGTCTAATAAATGGCCCACAGATGGTCAGACCTCTAGATCCTACTTATGTCTAATAAATAACCCACAGATGGTTAGATACCCTAGATTCTATTTATATCTGATAAATGGCCCACAGATGGTTGGATAGTTAGATAAATGGCCCACTGCAGATGGTAACTAGCAGCATATTGTACTCACTCTGAAGCCACAGGGAGATGTTTGTGTCGTCGTGCTTTAATCGTTCCTTCTCGGGATTAGCTAATGCTTCGATTATACAATCTGAATTCTCAGGTCAAGGTGTGAGACAACGTTAATGATGGTCATATTCATCAAAAGCGAATATGGATCCAATTAGTGTCAGAAAATACACAATATGCAACCCACCTATGGTTGGCACGCCTACATGCCAGTTATGACACGTTTGATTAATGACCCACCCACATCCACAATTATTGATCAATTACATTTACTTTCTTTACCGTTTCCGGTCAAGCTTATGAGAATAAAGGATACAAGCCATGATGTCATAGGACAAGGCACTCAGATACTTCAGTGAGTCCACCACCGGTCCAATAAAGTTATCAAATTTCTGAATGGTTGACAACAGCTGCAAAGTAGAAAATGTTAACAAATATATTTAACACATCAGGATGCAAACAGACACACACAATGAGGATGACTAGTCAAATTAGAATGTAAACTCATATAAATGATAACAGATAGCCAGGACTCATGTCTCGTCAAATTAGAATGTAAACTCACATAAAGGATGACAGATAGCCTGGACTCATGTCTCGTCAAATTAGAATGTAAACTCATACAAAGGATGACAGATAGCCTGGACTCATGTCTAGTCAAATTAGAATGTAAACTCATATAAAGGATGACAGATAGCCTGGACTCATGTCTAGTCAAATTAGAATGTAAACTCATATAAATGATGACAGACAACCTGGACTCATGTCTAGTCAAATTAGAATGTAAACTCATATAAATGATGACAGATAGCCAGGACTCATGTCTAGTCAAATTAGAATGTAAACTCATATAAATGATAACAGATAGCCAGGACTCATGTCAAGTCAAATTAGAATATAAACTCATATAAATGATAACAGATAGCCAGGACTCATGTCTCGTCAAATTAGAATGTAAACTCATACAAAGGATGACAGATAGCCAGGACTCATGTCTCGTCAAATTAGAATGTAAACTCATACAAAGGATGACAGATAGCCAGGACTCATGTCTAGTCAAATTAGAATGTAAACTCATATAACAGATAGCCTGGACTCATGTCTAGTCAAATTAGAATGTAAACTCATATAAAGGATGACAGATAGCCTGGACTCATGTCTAGTCAAATTAGAATGTAAACTCATATAAATGATGACAGACAGCCAGGACTCATGTCTCGTCAAATTAGAATGTAAACTCATATAAAGGATGACAGATAGCCAGGACTCATGTCTAGTCAAATTAGAATGTAAACTCATATAACAGATAGCCTGGACTCATGTCTAGTCAAATTAGAATGTAAACTCATATAACAGATAGCCTGGACTCATGTCTAGTCAAATTAGAATGTAAACTCATATAAAGGATGACAGATAGCCAGGACTCATGTCTAGTCAAATTAGAATGTAAACTCATATAAATGATAACAGATAGCCAGGACTCATGTCTCGTCAAATTAGAATATAAACTCATATAACAGATAGCCTGGACTCATGTCTAGTCAAATTAGAATGTAAACTCATATAAAGGATGACAGATAGCCTGGACTCATGTCTAGTCAAATTAGAATGTAAACTCATATAACAGATAGCCTGGACTCATGTCTAGTCAAATTAGAATGTAAACTCATATAAAGGATGACAGATAGCTTGGACTCATGTCTAGTCAAATTAGAATGTAAACTCATATAAAGGATGACAGATAGCCAGGACTCATGTCTCGTCAAATTAGAATGTAAACTCATATAAAGGATGACAGATAGCCAGGACTCATGTCTAGTCAAATTAGAATGTAAACTCATATAACAGATAGCCTGGACTCATGTCTAGTCAAATTAGAATGTAAACTCATATAACAGATAGCCTGGACTCATGTCTAGTCAAATTAGAATGTAAACTCATATAAAGGATGACAGATAGCCAGGACTCATGTCTAGTCAAATTAGAATGTAAACTCATATAAATGATAACAGATAGCCAGGACTCATGTCTCGTCAAATTAGAATATAAACTCATATAAATGATAACAGATAGCCTGGACTCATGTCTCGTCAAATTAGAATGTAAACTCATATAAAGGATAACAGATAGCCAGGACTCATGTCTCGTCAAATTAAAATGTAAACTCATATAAATGATGACAGATAGCCAGGACTCATGTCTAGTCAAATTAGAATGTAAACTCATATAAATGATGACAGACAGCCTGGACTCATGTCTAGTCAAATTAGAATGTAAACTCATATAAATGATAACAGATAGCCTGGACTCATGTCTCGTCAAATTAGAATATAAACTCATATAAATGATAACAGATAGCCAGGACTCATGTCTAGTCAAATTAGAATGTAAACTCATATAAATGATGACAGACAGCCTGGACTCATGTCTAGTCAAATTAGAATGTAAACTCATATAAATGATAACAGATAGCCTGGACTCATGTCTAGTCAAATTAGAATGTTAACTCATATAAATGATAACAGAAATTTGAAAGTAAATTACCATGTTTGAACATGGTGACAGGCTAGCCATGAATGTGAACTCACATAAAAGATAGCAGATGACTATGGTCTGCTATGGCTTTCATGCAAACTGACACATTCAACCAAACAGACAGACAGTCATGACACATGCTCAACTTATAGAATATATACTCACATATTCAAAGAGGATGGCCGGATTGCTGTGACTCAACTTTCCAATTTGACGTCCGAGCGGTTTAACATTTTCTTTTGCCAGCCGTCTGTAATGAGATTGGCCTTTTATTGAGGATACAATTTCATTTCAAAACCAAAAGAAATTCTACACATATTACTCAGCAAGAAATACAATACTCAAAACAACATTTCTCAGATCTTTAAAATAATTTGAGAGATGACTTAAGAATTTGAAGCTCAAAAAATGTAGAAATCTGTAAAATTATCTTTCATATTTGGCTTATATTCAGGAAGTTGAAACCTGATTGTTACAAATTTTGAGCCTGTTTCTGGTGTCTAAACTATTTAATAGCAGTACCACCTACTTCATGATGTACTTGGCTTTGTCAATGCACTCAGCTCTCGCTCGTATCAATCTGGGATGCTGTAAGTACGTCTCATTCTTCCACTGGCCATAGAGACGGTATCTGAAACAAAGTAATACTGGTTATACCTCGTACAAGTGTATGGTCTGATGGGTTGTGTGGTTTTTATCCTCATCAAGTGTCGCTGTAGCCTAGAAAGGGGTGTGGTTGTCGCCAGGAGAGGGTTGTGGTTGTAGCCTACAAAGAGGTGTGGTTGTGCCTAGAATGGGGTGTGGTTGTAGCCTAGAAAGGGGTGTGGTTGTAGCCAAGAAAGGGGTGGGATTGCAGCCAGGAATGGGGTGTGATTGCAACCAGGAAAATATTTCTGTGTGATATTCAGAACAAGATCAAACATGCCATGTGGTTTCTACTGTCACCACTTCAGGGATACATTCCAACACCGTCAACCTTTGGCACACACAAGCTACTACAGGTCAACATATCACCCCCTGGTGGGGATTGTCACCTACCTGTATTCATATTTAAGCAGCTTGAGGAAGCTCCAGAGTTCCTCAGACATGGAGCAGTTGTTTGGCATGAGTGAGAGCGTCGGTAGAATGACCTCATCCATCACCGTCAACAAACCCCTCAGGATCTCCTCATTTACTGGATTTGGATCATTTGACCGCTGTAAAGGATTTGTCAAGTCTGATCATCTGCACTAATATATGTTGATGAAATATATGGGAATACATTTTATTTTAATGTTTTGCTTCTAAATTATTCATGTTATGAGAAATCAATGAAATGGTGTATCAAGAGATGGCACCAGTCGGAAGATGGCACCAGTCGGAAGATGGCACTAGTTGGGGGATGGCACCAGTCAATGGATGGCACCAGTTAGAGGGATGGCACAAGTCGGAGAGATGGCACCAGTCAATATGTGGCCTACCTTTTGCATGAATGCCCTTGCAAGGCGGATGAACTTTCCCATGAGAATAGCATCGCAGGCAAGGTGTGGTCCCAGGTAGCACAGGATGGGGAAAGCCACACTGTTGAGTTCTTCAAATGTTTTCACCTGCTTCATGCCACGCACGGAGGACACCTTCTTCCGACGCTTTAGAACTAGCCGTGGCAGCCCCGCTTGACTGTAACCCAAACATCACATGCATATATAACAATATTCTTCTTCAAACCAAACTCATCCACACTTTTGCACTTTCAAGATCAGGTCATTTTTGTAGATATAACCTCCAAAATGGGATATATCAAAATGCATGTGTCTCATATGACTAATTCTTCAAGGGTACCTCAAATTTGGACAGTCAGTCACACAGATTGGTTCTTTTTAATTTCAATCTAAATATTTTAGTTTGAATGGCCATAGGACAATGGATTATTGCAATCTTTATTACAGAGATTGAATGGAGATTATCCACTTGGCAAAACTCATGTCATTATTAAATTTTTTATAAACTGGATCAAGTTTTATACGCATGATGGGTTTATCAAATATGGGTAGATGCTGTACACTTACTCGACATATATGGGCTCTATGGTGGGTTTATCTATGGTGGGTTTATCAATATAGATGCTGCACACTTACTCGACATATATGGGCTCTATGGTGGGTTTATCTATGGTGGGTTTATCAATATAGATGCTGCACACTTACTCGGCATATATGGGCTCTATGGTGGGTTTATCAATGGTGGGTTTATCAATATAGATGTTCTACACTTACTCGAGATATATGGGCTCTATGGTGGGTTTATCAATGGTGGGTTTATCAATATAGATGCTGTACAATCACTCGACATATATGGGCTCTATGGTGGGTTTATCAATGGTGGGTTTATCAATGGTGGGTTTATCAATATAGATGCTGTACAATCACTCGACATATATGGGCTCTATGGTGGGTTTATCAATGGCGGGTTTATCAATGGTGGGTTTATCAATGGTGGGTTTATCAATGGTGGGTTTATCAATGGTGGGTTTATCAATATAGATGCTGGTACACTTACTCAACATAAATGGGCTCTATGGTGTAGTGGATGAGACGACAGAGGACCTTGGCGATGGGTTCGTAGCTGACCATGCTGAAGGGTGGAAGGCCATCCAGGATTGCTTTAGCTTGTTCCCAGGCTCCGAGGTACAGCAGGGCTTCACACAGACCCTGCTTCTGGTTGTCTACAGGCTAAAATACATAGGCCAATATTATATCTACAAATATATAATGATAGCTGTCACATATTCATGTTAGTGCCCCCGTATTTACCCATTGAAAACGCATTAGTGCCTCTTTTCAAAACCTGGATGATTACAGTGACCTGGGTTTTGTTCCCTGATTTTGATTTTGCAATTGTATGATCTTAATGTTCTGGCTGTCAGCTCCGGGACAAGATATGATACAATTTCTCATTTGAACTGAAAATTGTAAGTCTCTCCTTGGTAAAAAAACTGATATTGATGAAAAGATATTCAATCCCCTCAAGCACAGTCATGTTTTCCACAGATATCATTATATCTGTCTACAAGATTGAAAAGCATTCAATATTTCTATTGTGGTTTTCTGACGGGATCGTAAAACTCCCACCTCGAGTCTACCATTTAGGACATCACGCCATGACTCATACAATATCTACTGTGGGATCACATTCATCAAGGGAATTCTCCACAAGAGAGAGCTCTCTTAGAAATCATTCATAGACAAACGTTGCACATTTGAACCTTACAGCCTTTGCAATGCAATCATCTTCTTACCACACCAGCAGCAGATTTACAAGGCCAAAAATAATAACAAATCTGTTTCCAAAAACGTGCCTTGAAAAAAATAGGATAGGGGCTAGATTTTTGTTTTTATTTTACTTTTTTGTTAAAATGATCAAATATATTAAGAATGCATATATGTTAATGAACTCATAAATACGTCTTTTCACCTAGAATGTAAAAAAAAAACAAAAAAAAATTGAGAGTAGCTGGTATGAACTGGGGTAGGTAGATAAAGCAACAAGCTTCTTTTTTTAAGCCCAATAATATGAGTCGCTGATATTTCTTACCATTTCCCTGTCTTTGTCTTCTTTTTCTTTGTCCTTATTGTCCTTCTTTTCGCCGAGGACGACGATGGTCATCCTCCTGGCGAAGTCCTTGGCTTCCTGTACCTGCTTCTGGTACCTCTCCTGTATATCACTGTTTGAGGGCGACAACTAAAAACACAACAGAAATCACATCTCATCATTCCAATTTCTTTGCAATAATAAAAGTATATCGTTTATTAAATATTCCAAGCACAATATTTTTTTATTTTTTCACATATTAATTTTATGTTAAACAGTATAGTTAGCACAAAATTAGAATAAATTGAAATAGATTGACTTTACAATTACTAAGACTCTTCTTTATTAAATATTTCAAGAACATTTTATTTTTTACCTAATGTTAATTTATGTTAAAATAGTATGGACAACATAAATTTAAAATAATTTGAAAAAGATTTGCTTATTGATTATCAAGACTCGTCTTGAGAAGCCAACCCAAGTTTACAGAGGTTTAATTAGGGTGGATGACCATATTTGCAATACAATCCAAACATCTCAAAATCATTTTCTCACTGATAACCTTTAATCCTCATCACTAGTGTTTCAAGCTTCATCTGGTTCTTGTCATAATTTTCAAATAGAATTCCTGTTTTGTCTGAGGTGGAAAATAGGTATGGAAACCCAATTTCTTAATGGATAAAAATAAGACTTGCTAATTGGGTATTAATAAGATTTGCTAATTGGATTATAATGACCAACTGTGGTCTTTAAATGTTGCTTTTTCAGACATTTCTCATAAAATAGATGGTTATCCAGTTTGATTCCTTGCAGGTATCCATCCTCTGAAGTCCTTCAGTGGCAAGACAACACATTAATCACTTCTTGGCAAGACAACAATAAACAAATTAAATTTCTTATTTGAAAATGTGTATAAACATTTTTGGCCGTATTAGTCGTCACAGTAACTTAGCAACAGCTGAAAATTGAAAGTTGTCATGCTAACCATCAATATTTGCCGTTGCTAACAAAAACAATTACATCTGATTGAGACAGAAATAGAATGAGAGATCATATTTAAAATGGGAGGATAATTACTACTTTGTTTTCCCATATGATCCCCAGACTCCAAGTATCAAACTTCCATATTTAAATTGAATGTCAGATACACAGACGGTCTCACCTGTTGCCTTATTTCACTCATTCTCCATATTCCACTGATTTATGAACAACATTCTGAAGCACTTTTCTTCCACAATTCATACTTATCTGTGAAATGTGAGTACCTGAACTCTGGAATGGGAATTTTTATTGAGTTGGGGGGAATATTCACTGACAAAATGAAGTTTGTCCCTAACACCAATATCATTCTTCAAAATAAATCATTTAACCAAATAAATCATTTAACCATAGATTCACAATCCAACCATTAATGTCTCTTCCACCAAATCATAGTCGCTGAATATACTTTTCAAATCTTTTTCAAAGTGTTCAATGAGGGGTGACTGGTCACTGAAGCATGTAGTTTTAATCGCTGATACCAATATTATTTGTCAGTTCATTTAACAATCAATACAATTCCTACTCATCAAGATGTATCCTCCCATCAATAATGATACTTTATCTGTAATAGTCAGAGAATACAGCTCAAGGCTCTAAATGTTGACAGACGGATGGACAGAATGTATCACAGGCAAGACAGTATCACAGACAAGACAAAATTGCAATATGACAATCGATATATACAAAAGCTATGACTCATACTTTGTACACCTTTGCATCTGTGGTAAGTATTGACCTGGTTTTTTTTACATTAAATGACGAAGGGCAAACACTTTTTTTATCTGTGTGAATATTGCTCTGAATATAAATGACATCAGTTTAGTAGCACCATTGTTGTCATGGCATTGTGCAAGTCACTTGGTTCATCCAATGAGATCCGCCCTCAATAATAATAGCGTGCAGCAGAATTTTACTAATAATCTATCGGTAAAGCATAGGCCATTGAACCCACAGTAATGAGTAAACTTTCATGCGATCCCTGAGTTTACACTATCAACATGAATCTTGAAGCACTTTGTTTTCTTCCTTCACCTGTTATGATATAACACCAGAATCTGGTTAGAAAAAGATCATTTCAGAACGGTTTCAAGTTCAGGAACGCCATGTCCAGTCATGCACATGAGTTTGGCCCACCAAAATATCATCCGATCAGAATTGACCAGCCGAAGATCAAACCCTGTCATCAGTTGGTTGACCATGACGCTAACCAATAAAAATCTGTAAGAATAGGCATTTATTCTGTCACCAATCAGTTCATAGCCAGATTTTTATGACTTGTGACTTATCATTGATAGCATCGTTTGATATGATCCGGAAGTCCTTTTTTGGCGGTGAGGTACAGGTATATAAATGCTAATGTCATGATGCAGTTAATTTCAGGGGAGAACTCTCGGCACAAAATGGCTGGATGCTCCACCACTAAGTGGCATCAGCAAATCACCTGATATAACAATACTTCTTTGCTGATATTAACACACCCAAATGGTTGTCATACCCGTCACGCCAACGTTTGACCCATTTATAATACACTCTGATCTGTTGGTCACACATGATATTAAATCTGATTATGAATTTAATCATATCAGATATTCTCTTTTTTTTCATGACAATTATTCTATTAATGTGTTTCTATAAATGTGAACACCGGTTTTGTATTTATTCAGGTGAAATCATGTATTATTTGCAAGCTTTTTCTTTCATACGTGCCATTATGCGCGTAAGCATTTTCATCATTTTAACACAATACAAGCAACATAACATATATCCTGGTCTCAATCATTTGGAGCAGTGTATATCTATTGGTCGCAGTGTATATCTATTGGATGGTGAGGTCACAGTCAGGTGACACTGCACTCTCTCATTCCACCTACTTCTACCTGTATTGAGTTCTGGTTTGATTTACAAGCATCCATCCTGATCTCCTCAGACTGGGCAAATTGATTATATTCACAAAGTAATGAGTTGGCTCTACCATGAAGGCAGTACTAACCAACTTTTCTGAAAAAAGACTTTTGCATTGAAATTATTTCATTTTCACTATTTCTATATTTTCATCTGTCATTTTATATCTGATAACCTCCTTCATTTCATAATTACACCATCTTATTTTTCACTGTTATCACATTTATTGTAATTATAAAATATTGGAAATAAACCATGTATCACATCATAATTGAAATAATCAAAAGCAACACCAATTCTCTGTGTTTCTAAATTCCCAAAGTCAGTAAGAATATGACTTGATGGTTTCAAAAGGCGATTGTTGCCACTTGACTGACATTTCACAGCAGCCACTTTTGAACCAATCAGGTACACCTAATAACTTGTCTGCAGTTATTGAAGCCGTCAGTTTTCTTGAGCAGCAGATGTACAAAACAATGAGTGGCACGCCTGATAGATGTGTTAATGGGTGGAAATGTCATATACCTGCAGTCAACATGACTCCACTCTGCACCTGCTGTAATACACTATACAGTATATCACAGTAGATAGATGTGTTAATGGGTGGAACTATCTCTATGTCATATACCTGCAGTCACCATGACTCCACTCTGCACCTGCTATAATACACTATACAGTACACCACAGTAGATAGATGTGTTAATGGGTGGAACTATCTCTATGTCATATACCTGCAGTCACCATGACTCCACTCTGCACCTGCTATAATACACTATACAGTACACCACAGTAGATAGATGTGTTAATGGGTGGAACTATCTCTATGTCATATACCTGCAGTCACCATGACTCCACTCTGCACCTGCTATAATACACTATACAGTACACCACAGTAGATAGATGTGTTAATGGGTGGAACTATCTCTATGTCATATACCTGCAGTCACCATGACTCCACTCTGCACCTGCTATAATACACTATACAGTACACCACAGTAGATAGATGTGTTAATGGGTGGAACTATCTCTATGTCATATACTTGCAGTCACCATGACTCCACTCTGCACCTGCTATAATACACTATACAGTACACCACAGTAGATAGATGTGTTAATGGGTGGAACTATCTCTATGTCATATACTTGCAGTCACCATGACTCCACTCTGCACCTGCTATAATACACTATACAGTACACCACAGTAGATAGATGTGTTAATGGGTGGAACTATCTCTATGTCATATACTTGCAGTCACCATGACTCCACTCTGCACCTGCTATAATACACTATACAGTACACCACAGTAGATAGATGTGTTAATGGGTGGAACTATCTCTATGTCATATACTTGCAGTCACCATGACTCCACTCTGCACCTGCTATAATACACTATACAGTACACCACAGTAGATAGATGTGTTAATGGGTGGAACTATCTCTATGTCATATACTTGCAGTCACCATGACTCCACTCTGCACCTGCTATAATACACTATACAGTACACCACAGTAGATAGATGTGTTAATGGGTGGAACTATCTCTATGTCATATACTTGCAGTCACCATGACTCCACTCTGCACCTGCTATAATACACTATACAGTACACCACAGTAGATAGATGTGTTAATGGGTGGAACTATCTCTATGTCATATACTTGCAGTCACCATGACTCCACTCTGCACCTGCTATAATACACTATACAGTACACCACAGTAGATAGATGTGTTAATGGGTGGAACTATCTCTATGTCATATACTTGCAGTCACCATGACTCCACTCTGCACCTGCTATAATACACTATACAGTACACCACAGTAGATAGATGTGTTAATGGGTGGAACTATCTCTATGTCATATACTTGCAGTCACCATGACTCCACTCTGCACCTGCTATAATACACTATACAGTACACCACAGTAGATAGATGTGTTAATGGGTGGAACTATCTCTATGTCATATACTTGCAGTCACCATGACTCCACTCTGCACCTGCTATAATACACTATACAGTACACCACAGTAGATAGATGTGTTAATGGGTGGAACTATCTCTATGTCATATACTTGCAGTCACCATGACTCCACTCTGCACCTGCTATAATACACTATACAGTACACCACAGTAGATAGATGTGTTAATGGGTGGAACTATCTCTATGTCATATACTTGCAGTCACCATGACTCCACTCTGCACCTGCTATAATACACTATACAGTACACCACAGTAGATAGATGTGTTAATGGGTGGAACTATCTCTGTCATATACCTGCAGTCACCATGACTCCACTCTGCACCTGCTATAATACACTATACAGTACACCACAGTAGATAGATGTGTTAATGGGTGGAACTATCTCTATGTCATATACTTGCAGTCACCATGACTCCACTCTGCACCTGCTATAATACACTATACAGTACACCACAGTAGATAGATGTGTTAATGGGTGGAACTATCTCTATGTCATATACTTGCAGTCACCATGACTCCACTCTGCACCTGCTATAATACACTATACAGTACACCACAGTAGATAGATGTGTTAATGGGTGGAACTATCTCTATGTCATATACCTGCAGTCACCATGACTCCACACTGCACCTGCTATAATGCACTATACAGTACACCACAGTAGATAGATGTGTTAATGGGTGGAACTATCTCTATGTCATATACTTGCAGTCACCATGACTCCACTCTGCACCTGCTATAATACACTATACAGTACACCACAGTAGATAGATGTGTTAATGGGTGGAACTATCTCTATGTCATATACCTGCAGTCACCATGACTCCACTCTGCACCTGCTACAATACACTATACAGTACACCACAGTAGATAGATGTGTTAATGGGTGGAACTATCTCTATGTCATATACTTGCAGTCACCATGACTCCACTCTGCACCTGCTATAATACACTATACAGTACACCACAGTAGATAGATGTGTTAATGGGTGGAACTATCTCTATGTCATATACTTGCAGTCACCATGACTCCACTCTGCACCTGCTATAATACACTATACAGTACACCACAGTAGATAGATGTGTTAATGGGTGGAACTATCTCTATGTCATATACCTGCAGTCACCATGACTCCACACTGCACCTGCTATAATGCACTATACAGTACACCACAGTAGATAGATGTGTTAATGGGTGGAACTATCTCTATGTCATATACTTGCAGTCACCATGACTCCACTCTGCACCTGCTATAATACACTATACAGTACACCACAGTAGATAGATGTGTTAATGGGTGGAACTATCTCTATGTCATATACCTGCAGTCACCATGACTCCACTCTGCACCTGCTACAATACACTATACAGTACACCACAGTAGATAGATGTGTTAATGGGTGGAACTATCTCTATGTCATATACTTGCAGTCACCATGACTCCACTCTGCACCTGCTATAATACACTATACAGTACACCACAGTAGATAGATGTGTTAATGGGTGGAACTATCTCTATGTCATATACCTGCAGTCACCATGACTCCACACTGCACCTGCTATAATACACTATACAGTACACCACAGTAGATAGATGTGTTAATGGGTGGAACTATCTCTATGTCATATACCTGCAGTCACCATGACTCCACACTGCACCTGCTACAATACACTTTATAGCATACCACAGTACATGAGACGCACATTACACGTTATATCAAAGCTCGCAAATTGACAAGATTTCAAAATAAACTGAGGAACGGTTTTTTTAAAATTTGGTCTTCTGACTGTAATCTGAAATGACCCATTTGTGACTCCAAAAATTATTGCAAAAATGACTTCAAAAATGATTGTGACATTCAAATCTATTGACAAATCTATTGAAATACCTGTGTTGTAGGTTTACATGGACAATTTAAAATTTATTGCCTGATCACATTATTGCCAGATTGAGATTAAAATAATGAGTGGCAAGTAATGTTTGAATTCAGTACATATCTTTTCCACCAGATCAGATGGGAAACTTTAGTGGCATGTCACAATCTAACTTTCAAGTTAGAGTTATCATGATTTTCACTGTGATGTTAAAATAAAAATTTTGTATTTTTCATCATGAAGAATCTTATGTTTAACATTATTTGGGCTTTTCTGGAATGTTCTTAATTTGGGGCAATCTGGCATATCTCAAAGAGAATGAATCTTAGACTGGTATATTCTTAATAAGGAGTATTCTGGAATATTCTTCCTGTGAAGTAATCTGGCATATTCTAAAAATACAAATTAATCTGGTAATTTCATAAAATGACTAGAGGTGTGGTTCCAAAACATGATTTTTATTCTTTGAGGTCTTATCAGGGATTTGCCACATAGGCTCAAAATAGTAACCTGGTATATCTTAGAAATCTGACTTAATCTTAATATGGAGTGATCAGCGACATTGTCATAATACAGAATCTGATATTATCTATATATGAAGGAATCTGGCATATTCTTATATTGAAGAATCTAATATATATCTTCATATGGAATAATCTTCTGCATTCTTAAAATGAAAAACCTGATGGAATCTGCTTTATTCTTGTAATGAGGATTATGGTGTGAATCTTCCTCTGGATTAGCCTGGTTTACTATTAATATAATGCAATCTGGTGCCATCTTAATATGAAGTAATGTGGTATAGTCTTACAAGGAGGAAACTGTTTGGATGAGGTATGGTGCCATACAGGTGTGATTCTAGACCCACATGGTACAAAGTATACATCACCATCTGGTCTCCTCCATTCACAACGCATTAAATTACCTGTCTCATCATCTCTCACGTTCATAACAGAAAAATACAATGCGACACTCAATTAGGCGTGTTGATTGACTTGGACAAGCATATATTTGAGGGATTACTATTGGGATTAGAATTTCCAGTGAAACTGCTGTGCTGGGCACTGGAGGAGGATGTGGACTGGGCCTAGACCTGATGGAGATCAAATTCCAAATCAGAGTGTCGTATTACTGCAACTGCTACATATGATAATACCTGTCATATAGACTCTAGTCGTATACTGATCATGCTGGGGAGAAAAGAAACAACGATTGTTCACACTGGTTATATCTATAGATGCAATCATTGATAATAATAGATTGATGAGGAAGCGTATATTGTGCTGTATATAGTTACTCCCTGTTCTGGGCTTGGTCATGCTATATGTATATGCATGATGCTGTTGCCATTGATTTTATCACATGAGTCTTGCTACACGCTGACAGAGAATCGCTTCTGCCATTAATTTCTGCATTTTTCGTTCATCAATGTGTTTGCTGAATGAGTGATGAGTCGATTGTCGGCGAATGGTTGAAATATTGACCAAATTGTGTTGTGCTTTTATGGTGTCCACCGGTTATTGACCGTGTCTGTCCCTCAGACCACTCTCACATCAGAACCAGAAATCACTGATAGTGAGGGAGAGGACAGTCACCTGCTGTACACCTTACTCATCTTACTCCACTGAAGCACATTTGTGAGTGTGATAATCACATAATATTTTTTGATTATCAGGGGAAAAAAAAGATTTTTTTTTTTTAAATGACAAAATGAGGCAAGTGGTGTGATGGAGGAAAGAAGCTTGTTTCTCGGTATTCGGCTGTTCATCAGGACAATATTTGTACAGCATCTGCCTATTCTATCTACAAGTTGAGTTGTGTGAGGAATGCAGCTCCACAGTTTACCTGTTGAAGCAGCGTGGCTTATTATCATCACAAACAAAAGCAATGGTGCAAGAAGAGTCATGTGGCACGGTGTCCCCACCCATGTGAGCTTGATGACTCTGTGAGCCTGATGACTCGACGGCTTTCCCCCAGTGCAGTGCTTCCAGTGCAGTGCTGCCTCTATGTGTGTGAGTGGTGATCCCGTGGGAATATGACAGGGGTGTGAGAGTGAGGTATCGACCTACTCCTTGGAGAGAGGAGAAGAGAGAGAGAAGAGAGAGAGAAGAGAGAGAGAGAAGAGAGAGAGAAGAGAGAGAGAGAGGGAGACAGCTAGCATGTGCTGATATAAGTGGAAGGTGGTGGTTGCCGTGGCGAGCAGCAAGGAGTGGCTGTCGCCTACCTGTGTCATACCTACCTGTGTATGACACCTGTGTGAGGGACATGCCGTTTACCTGCCTGCGACACTGACCATCGGCAAACATCTCGCCGACAGCTTGCTCACCAACAACACGGACAGAGGAAAAAAAAAAAACAACAACAACACAAAATGTGATCTCCAGTCCGTGCCAATATTTGCCAGTCATCATGAGGATATCTGATAATTCTTCTTTACTTCTTTAAAAAACATGAAAACCAAGTCATGAAACATAAATTTAAAGAATCCGCCCAGATGCACAGATAAGATGACGGTGGGATTTCCAGAGAGTTCTTCTGCGATGGTGTACTGGTCTGGAGGCATGGAGGACAATGTTACCATGAAGGGTCTAATCACAGTCAGTGATAGCAATGCAACGCAAGCGGGCGTGACCGAAACGAGACCTCCTTCATGGGACCTGGAGCCTCAGACCAACTGGGGTGTTCTTGGCTTTGTGGTGCTGGTGGTGGTTGCTATTCTCTGTAACTGTGTGATAGGTGTGACCGTGCAGCAGAGTCCCCGCTTACACAGCATGTTCTACTATCTGCTGTCCAGCCTGGCATTCAGTGATATACTCAATGCAATATTCGTTCTCCCCATTGCAGTCGCCAAAACTCTGCTCGGTAAGTGTGTGCATCGTTAGATCAATCCACTTCACAAGATACCCAAACTTTTCCAAACACATCTCGACTTTTTTTATTCTAACCTTCGTAATATATTGTCATAAAATTTACCACCAATGTCACAACTTTAGCAGAATCTATTTTATTGATATTTCGTTTTTGGAACGAGGCCATCTTCATATATTTTCAATAATTGTCATATAGTTCATAATTTCAAATGCATAGCAACTGTTATATACACTCCCATAACCTTGACTATTAACATAGTTGTCTTGTTACTGTTAGTTCAAAGTCACAACAGTGTGTGATAAAAAGAAAGAACCTTAAATCTAAATGTTTGCCACAGAATTGTATACTCTGTCTTTTTTTCAAATACCAGACATTTTGCCTGTATTCATAGAGACCTTTTGTGAACAAAATCCCGATATATAATTACGGATATGTCTGACAAAATGTTATCTCCAAAAACTTCCTATCTGCGAGAATGAATTCACTTTGCAATATAGTTGCTGAAACACATCGGTTTATAGTTTATTTCAGATCTAAATAATATATAATATATTCTGCAATCATTTCATCAGATTTACTGCATTACCTGATTAATCAAAACATGATAGTCTCCATGGATACGTAACTAACTGAAATGCTACATACTTTCACCTCATAAAAAACATCCTTTAGCAACTTTGATTGCTACAATCCATCCCCTGTCTTACATTATGCCTTGGAAATTGACTATGACCATTTTTCACACGACTATAGATTAGCCTTTTTAAATGCTTATAACAACAAGCTAGTGTCTTTGACTCCTCGTGTGCTGCATGCAAACATTCAAAATCTCACTTCAGGAAAATGAAATGCTCTTATCTCTATTGATCTCCATACTAAGAAACAAGTTTGAATTTGATGGTGTATCCCTGCTGTTATATAGGATTGAAAGTTGTATCCCTGCTGTTATACAGGAATTGATGGTGTATCCCTGCTATATATAGGATTTAATGGTGTATCCCTGCTATATATAGGATTGAATGGTGTATCCCTGTTGTTATATAGGATTTAATGGTGTATCCCTGCTGTTATATAGGATTGAATGGTGTATCCCTGTTGTTATATAGGATTGAATGGTGTATCCCTGTTGTTATATAGGATTTAATGGTGTATCCCTGCTGTTATATAGGATTGAATGGTGTATCCCTGCTGTTATATAGGATTTGATGGTGAATCCCTGCTGTTCTATAGGATTGAAAGTTGTATCCCTGCTGTTATATAGGATTTAATGGTGTATCCCTGCTGTTATATAGGATTTAATGGTGTATCCCTGCTGTTATATAGGATTGAAAGTTGTATCCCTGCTGTTATATAGGATTTAATGGTGTAACCCTGCTGTTATATAGGATTTAATGGTGTATCCCTGCTGTTATTTAGGATTTAATGGCATATCCCTGCTTCATGCTTGGTCATGTGTCTCACCTGTATTTTCACATCTGCAACACGTGTCACCTCATCTCACCTCATAAGATGACAATACAAATCTGTATATTGATATTGAGCATGACATGCAATCTCTTACAGAGGACAATAATTATAAGGTATTTTGTAAGATTCCTAGCCTCGTGTAACCTCCTCCTTGCGGCCCTTTATCATAGTGCTATGAATGTCATTCCAGACAGGTTTCATAGTTCAAAGTAGGAAGATATGAAAATAGGCAATACAAATTGAGAAGTTTGAGAGCTGCTCCAAGCATGTAATTGTCAACTTATGATGTAAGATAAGCTGAGATGAGTAGGTCTAACTGGCTGATATCTACTAATATCTCCTGAGAGTAGGTCTGACTGGCTGATATCTACTAATATCTCCTGAGAGTAGGTCTGACTGACTGATATCTACTAATATCTCCTGAGAGTAGGTCTGACTGACTGATATCTACTAATATCTCCTGAGAGTAGGTCTGACTGGCTGATATCTACTAACATCTCCTGAGAGTAGGTCTGACTGGCTGATATCTACTAATATCTCCTGAGAGTAGGTCTGACTGACTGATATCTACTAATATCTCCTGAGAGTAGGTCTGACTGGCTGATATCTACTAATATCTCCTGAGAGTAGGTCTGACTGACTGATATCTACTAATATCTCCTGAGAGTAGGTCTGACTGGCTGATATCTACTAACATCTCCTGAGAGTAGGTCTGACTGGCTGATATCTACTAACATCTCCTGAGAGTAGGTCTGACTGGCTGATATCTACTAATATCTCCTGAGAGTAGGTCTGACTGACTGATATCTACTAATATCTCCTGAGAGTAGGTCTGACTGGCTGATATCTACTAATATCTCCTGAGAGTAGGTCTGACTGGCTGATATCTACTAATATCTCCTGAGAGTAGGTCTGACTGGCTGATATCTACTAATATCTCCTGAGATGAGTAGGACTGACTGGCTGATATCTACTAACATCTCCTGAGAGTAGGTCTGACTGGCTGATATCTACTAATATCTCCTGAGATGAGTAGAACTGACTGGCTGATATCTACTAATATCTCCTGAGATGAGTAGAACTGACTGGCCGATATCTACTAATATCTCCTGAGAGTAGGTCTGACTGGCTGATATCTACTAATATCTCCTGAGATGAGTAGGACTGACTGGCCGATATCTACTAATATCTCCTGAGATGAGTAGGTCTAACTGGCTGATATCTACTAATATCTCCAGAGATGAGTAGAACTGACTGGCCGATATCTACTAATATCTCCTGAGATGAGTAGGACTGACTGGCCGATATCTACTAATATCTCCTGAGATGAGTAGAACTGACTGGCCGATATCTACTAATATCTCCTGAGATGAGTAGGACTAATTGGCTGATATCTACTAATATCTACTAATGATGTGTAGATAATCTCAAATATATCGGGGATTAATATGGCAAGAAAAGGCATTAAAGTGAGCATAATTTGAACTTCATAATAAAGTGTCCCTTGCTTCTTGAGTTTTGTGAACTGAAGAGATCATTACAATCCTGATTTCTCATATCAAGGTAGATTTTTGCTGAAAATGTGATATGTGCATGTTGATACTGGCAAACTTTCTCCTGTCCACCTGACAGTTGCAGAGAATGGCGTTGTCCTAATCCCTGATCATATTGCCTCAATAGACACTTGTTATAGGAGCTTGAGAGGGAACAGTTTCACTGGAGATGCTGCTCATTCACTGATTTACATATAGAAATTACATCAACCAACAGAAATACTTTAATCGTTCAAGTTCAAGACAAATTTTGAAGACAAAAGAGGTATATCTTGCTACTTTTATGAAGAGTCCACTCAGCTATTCTGCTACCCTTTATGAAGAGTCCACTCAGCTATTCTGCTACCCTTTATTACAAGTTCACAATTTGTAATCTTCTTATTCAATCAAATGTCTACTAAATTCTTCCACTCAATGACATAGAAGTTGATTCTTTGGTCACTAAGCAATACATTTATTAACAAACAGTTTTATAAAACCAGACAAAAATAGACAATAATTTATTCATGTTTATGCTGTATATGCTCTGAGCTATATTTGGTAGCATCTGATTATAATGACATCATTAATGATTAGTATCAAATATCATTATGAATAAATAAGTCCAGGATAACTGAAGGATGCATTAAAATAGATGTAGTGTATCAATGCCACTGACAAATCCCTCAGGATTAAAGTGATTCGAAGCTTATATACTGTCTCAGTGGCTCTAGAATAACGTCAGAAATAAAGTTTAGACACCTTGATGTTTGTCTGCGTAAAGTTGTAATTTGTGATGTAATGAGCAAGAGCACAGGTGAGGCCAGGTAGGATGGTGTATATACCTGTCTCTATCCAGACAGGTGAGGCCAGGTAGGATGGGGTATACACCTGTCTCTATCCAGACAGGTGAGGCCAGGTAGGATGGTGTATATACCTGTCTCTATCCAGACAGGTGAGGCCAGGTAGGATGGTGTATACACCTGTCTCTATCCAGACAGGTGAGGCCAGGTAGGATGGTGTATATACCTGTCTCTATCCAGACAGGTGAGGCCAGGTAGGATGGTGTATATACCTGTCTCTATGCAGACAGGTGAGGCCAGGTAGGATGGTGTATATACTTGTCTCTATCCAGACAGGTGAGGCCAGGTAGGATGGTGTATATACCTGTCTCTATCCAGACAGGTGAGGCCAGGTAGGATGGTGTATATACTTGTCTCTATCCAGACAGGTGAGGCCAGGTTGGATGGTGTACATACCTGTCTCTATCCAGACAGGTGAGGCCAGGTTGGATGGTGTACATACCTGTCTCTATCCAGACAGGTGAGGCCAGGTAGGATGGTGGATTTATCGTCTCTATCCAGACAGGTGAGGCCAGGTAGGATGGTGTATATACCTGTCTCTATCCAGACAGGTGAGGCCAGGTAGGATGGTGTATATACCTGTCTCTATGCAGACAGGTGAGGCCAGGTAGGATGGTGTATACACCTGTCTCTATGCAGACAGGTGAGGCCAGGTAGGATGGTGTATACACCTGTCTCTATGCAGACAGGTGAGGCCAGGTAGGATGGTGTATACACATGTCTCTATGCAGACAGGTGAGGCCAGGTAGGATGGTGTATACACCTGTCTCTATGCAGACAGGTGAGGCCAGGTAGGATGGTGTATACCCCTGTCTCTATCCAGACAGGTGAGGCCAGGTAGGATGGTGTATATACCTGTCTCTATCCAGACAGGTGAGGCCAGGTAGGATGGTGTATATACCTGTCTCTATCCAGACAGGTGAGGCCAGGTAGGATGGTGTATACACCTGTCTCTATTTGGACAGGTGAGCAACAGATGCTGAAAAACCCACCACTTAGTATACTCTCTCCATCTCATCAGACAATGTGAAACAAGTAAAAAAAAATGAAATGGTATTTTCACGGCTCTATCTGTAACAATAGCAATATCAGGTTGGCCTTCTGGATTTTTTAAACAATGCAAACGTAACACTGGCACCTCTCATCCTCCACTTGTATAACCAAGTATAAGGTATAGACCTTTTTTTTAAAGTATAGATCTATTGCTCTGGTTGATCCCTTCTCATCAGACCATGTGGGTCGAATTGTAAATGACACTGACCTTCACACTACTACCTTAATGAAAAATACAAACAAACAAAAAAAGCATGACTGCAGATTGAATGTCGTGTTGATGTGGAAATGTTATGCAAATGTCAATTACTGGTATGCCAATGATAATTATTCCTCAAACAACAGGAAGGTGAAATATGTCCTTGCAGTAATTGGGCATTGCTGTAGCCCTTGACATCTTGGAGGAATAAAGGCTTTTGTCCTGCTGGTTAATATCTTGACATTATGAACAGATACACATCACAATCATTTATGTATATTGCCATGTTAAATATCATAGGATTATTCTGTCAATTTGTGATAAACATGAGCTCTCTGTCAGTCAATAATAAGAATTTTCATAACTTGATAACTGAATATCAATTCACCACATCAGTTTGACTAAAAAGCAAAACACCATCTGTACACACACAAAAAATTATATGGAATTTTGAAATTTGAAAAAAGGTTCAGAACTACTGCAGTTTATGTGACAGACTACAGATATCAAGAAAAGGAGGGGAAAAAGCAAAAGCAAGAAAAGTAACTTGTGAGATGAGTAATTTAATTTTGTATTTCAGATGATTTCCCGCTGTCACCAGTATTCTGCCAGGTGTGGCACACTCTGCTCAACACGTTTGCAGCCTCCAGCCTGGCCCACATGCTGCTAGCCACTGTGCACTCTCACCTCATGCTCAGCATCCCGCTCCAGTACCGTCAGTGCTCCAGAGTGTCCAGTATTCTCCTGCAGTTCTCTGCGGTGTGGTTGATTCCCGTGCTGTTGGCCGTTCCCACCGTGGTGATGTTTGCTATGCGTCGCTTCGATACGACGGAGACGCTGCTGTGGGGCTGTGGTCCGCTCAGCGCCACCTATGTCCTCGTCAGCCTCCTGCCCTCGTTCTACCTGCCACTCATCGTCATGGTCGTGGTTTACATCAAGGCCACAGTCAAGGTCAAACAGCAGAACAAGATCGCCATCAAGCTTCAGCATGAGGTGCTTAGCAATGGAAACGCTCACAGTACCAAGCCTGACATCAATAATATAGAAGCTGGAAATGTCAAAAATTGCCACCACAAAGTCTCTGAGAACTCTATCAAAGACAAAACAAACATGCTCATTGCAGTCATCACCAAGAATGATGCAAAGGACAAGCGCGAGTTGCTTGGCAACGACTCGCCTGACATCAAGCTTGACCGCTGCATCAGCGTGGCGTCGGACACTATCAGCGACTGCTCCATGACCACCTACAATATGTCGGAAGTAGATTCCTCCATGGATGACCCAGAGTGTCACTCCATAGGTACGGACAATGCCACCATCCCGGTTACAATCCACTGCGACCCCACTGAGCCACCACCGCTAGATCAGGGAGTTGCTGTTCTGCCAAAAAGCAATGACGGTAACGATCAACCTGAAACCGCTGATGTTGAAACTCTATCGACAGATGAAAATCATCACACAGATAAAAACGTGGAGATTCAAGGAGAAAACCCTGAGGAGGATGGGAAGGTAGAAGTGGAAGAGGATGCTGGGAACGCTGTAGTGCAAGTGAAAGCTAAAGCTGGAAAGGAGCAACTGAATGCTCCCGTGGACAACAATGACATAGCTTTACATGTGAGTCTTGACAGCACCGGCTTGCTGGACACAGATAAACTGCTACAAGGTCTGGACAATCCAGCGTACAACTCACTGGAAGAAAACCCACTCGCCGAGTCCATCAAGCCAAAGAAGGTCAAAGAAGGAAGCAGCCATGATAACGAAGCAGAGAAATCAGAGAAATCTTTGAGCAGCGAGAACCTGGGTCATTCCAGGAATAGTTCCCTGGAGCATTGTGGGATTGATGGCCCTCACAGGTCCATCCTGAGGAGAGATGGCAGCAAAAGGCAGAGCCGCAAAAATGTCAAGTTTGATCTGCCCGAGGGAGGAAAAGCGGAAAAGAAAGGTAAGGGAATTCAGCGACGACCTACGGGTATCAGACGAGACAGCAGAGGTAAGAACAACAGTACTCAGAAGCAAAAACTGCACCGGCTGAGTTCTCATCTGCCTAACGCAACTGCTGTCAACGGCAAAGTAACAAATATAGCAAAATCGCATGCAAGTACCAAAGGATTTCACTATCAAAATGGTAGTGTAAAATCCTCCACGTTCGAGTATATGGCACAAGTGCATCGTGACCAGGGACTGCGTTTATCCAGCAAGGTGCGCTCGCAGAAGGCCAACATCCAGCTGCTGTGCGTGATGCTCACCGCGTTTCTTGTGCTCAGTCTGCCCTACTTCATCACGCACACTGTGCTCAGCATGTGCCAATCGTGTCGCAGCAACATTAGCACCACCATGGTGGTCGTCTTTGAGTGGCTGTTTCATGCCGCGTCCGCAATCAACCTGTTCATATATATGGCCTGCAGCAGTGAGTTCAGAACTGCCTTTCTTGTCATGCTTGGCTGCAAATGATGCCATCCTCAATTCATCTTGACTTAAAGCTGTGTTCAAGGACCAGGATTCCGGTTGGGGGCCTGTCATGTTGATTAATACCAGTTTTCAAATTAGTATTTTTTTTCACAAGAAAGTGAAGCCACAGTATTAGAGGAAACTTTCCCTGAAACACTGGGATAAATACAGCATTATCTACTTTGAAACAATGTCTAGGGTTTGAAGCTGGATTCTTTCAAATCCAATAAATATATATCAATTTTGGTATGTCAAAATACTTTTTTCATAACCTATATGAATTATGGAACCACATTTAATATATATACCAAGCATAGCATTAAGACTTCTGTTTGTGATTAGAACAGACTATAAAAGGCAAGGTCAGCAAGCAACCATAACAAGATGGCACAACTTACATTTGAATCGGTACTAACTATATACATCGTGGGACCAACAACACTGGTGTGTGTAGCAAAACATTACCCATGTTAGACTTGGCAAGTAGACGCTGGTGTCACTATTATGTTCTATTGTGTGTCTCTGTGTGAAGTAGACGTATACAATGCAGTAAGCTTTGCCTATCATCACTGCTCATTGATTTGTAATTTACTGTGAGTTCCTTTGTGTTTGTTCCAGGAATACTGAACATACTTTCATGAATGCCAATCAAACATGGTTCAGGACAAGCGATCGATAGGGTAGCAGTTCAATGACCTTGTTGTATCAAACAATATCCAAGCATTCACTTGAGAAAAACCAGTAAATTGTTGCTCGGCATTTTGTGTGTTTGTTTCTCTTTGCTTGGCAACTCACCCTGACTAATAGTATTCAATATACATTTACTAGCCTTTCTTTACTACCTTGACAGGAGGTTTCCATAGTCATGATCATTTATATTCAATATATAGCCTATGTTTACAGATTTGCCACAAGACCAATTATATTCAGAATGACAAAACATGCTACTACTACTATAATTATAAGCCTTTCTCATGTACTTCTGCTAAAGACTTTGCCAAATTGGTACACCTGATGACACGTCCCCTGACATCCTTTCCACATCTACCCACATACATGTACCTGGTTACATTTCACCTTTGTATGAACATGATCACCAAAGATTCATTTAGCAGAAAATAGTAAACATCTCAAATATGAACCAGCAACGTTAAACACCTGTTTGTTTACTCTCATCAAACTGTAATCAGAACAAAAAGCTGTCAGCCTTGACATCTTCAAAAACTTTTAAAGGTTTTTTTCACTGTGTCAGTTACCATAGATATATTTGGAATAATTCAATATGACATCATTTTATTCCAATTTCTGAATAGAAAAAAAAAACAATTAAAAAAAAACATCTTAAATGAAACAAGTATTGAAGATTTGATATAATTCAACATCATATGATTTAATTCCAATTTTTGTAAGAAAAAAAAATCTTCAATTTAACAAATATTGTTGATTTGAATTTGTCAGACTAGAATGCAAACCGCCCACACTCTGCTAAAGCAGCTGATCTGAGCTTGATCCTGCAGCTTCATATCTCTCTCCCTCTCGTCAGAATCACTCATCTCACACTGTGATAATCAATACAAACTGGGTTGCTATTCTGACCATAATTGTGATGGTTTGGAGAAGATACAGCAGAGCATAAGCTGGTCAGGTGGCACGTTCAGGTGTACAGGTGTTTTTAGGTGTACAGGTGTTTTCAGGTGTACAGGTGTGAGATTAGCACGACATGTCAGCCCCTGTCACACAGTTGCTGCCTGGAGCTGTCCAGCAAATCCCAGGGGTCTCTGTCTCCATATACAAGTATTATATTACTCTAGACAACTCCTGTCAAATTTACAAAATTGTTAATTAAGGCTAAAAAACAAAAATCTTGTTTCTGATGACATGCCCTGAAAAATAGGATGGGGGTAGTATTTTTATTTTTTGTTAATAAAAGTGATCAAATTGATTCAGAATGGAAATTAATTATGAAATTATAACTGAAATTGTGTCTCTTTACACCTAGAAAGCCCAAAAAGCTTTAGCTGCTTGGGGGGATCGGAAACAAGCCTTTTTTTCTTTAGGCCTTATGAAGACAACTTTCATTGTATTTCACTCCAGCCATCTTCTCTCAACCTGATACCAGAGATTATATGTTATTTTTCATATCAATATTCAGGATAACAGGTCTCATTTCAATGTAAAAAATCAAGATCATACACAAATGTCTTCTCCGAGCCTCTGATAAACTACAGTTATATTCTGTTGTAAAAAAAATGAAAGTTTATTCCTATGTTCCTAGAGTTGACAGAAATTAGTCCAATATAATGGATGTATCATTATTCTTTGTTACAGTGATGTAATTACTTTTACAGCACTGTATTTATCATCAAACAATTACTAGTTTCCTGATATAAATCAGTGATATCAACATAGAGGGCATTTGTAGGGTGTGAAACAGTCCTGTTCGAGACATGTCCACAATCTGAAAGCTCCTACTTGCCCAAGAAACCCATTTCCAGGCCACAAAATGCAATAATAATTAATTGTTTTCAAATGCTTTTTTTATAACAGTTCTTTTATGTTATGATTATGATATAAACATTTCAATTTTTTTCTCATATAAGCTCTTGTATTTTATGATTATGATGTAGAAGTGCCAATTTCCTGAGTGCTAGGATAGAGCTTTTCAACATGAGTGAAAAACTGATGATTCTGTAAAGAGATTACACTGGTGCTGCCATCTGGTAAGGAAAAACAGGAGCAGGTGCACATATCAGGTGCAACAACTTTCACTGCTATATGCATCTACACTGTCGATACAGCAAACATATCACATCTATTGAAACCTTCCTTCAGCCAAGCTGATACATTGTGACCATTTGAAATAGAGAAGACTTGACATATTAATAAGTTTCTGATGGCAGTGAATCACTGCAGTATAAAATACTGACAAATGTTAATCTAATGAATGAGGCCTGACATCGCTTTCCTGGTACCAGATGGCTGTAATCTAATGAATGAGGCCTGACATCACTCTCGTGGTACCAGATGGCTGTAATCTAATGAATGAGGCCTGACATCGCTCTCCTGGTACCAGATGGCTGTAATATAATGAATGAGGCCTGACATCGCTCTCCTGGTACCAGATGGCTGTAATCTAATGAATGAGGCCTGACATCGCTCTCCTGGTACCAGATGGCTGTAATATAATGAATGAGGCCTGACATCACTCTCCTGGCACCAGATGGCTGTAATCTAATGAATGAGGCCTGACATCACTCTCCTGGTACCAGATGGCTAATATCTAATGAATGAGGCCTGACATCGCTCTCCTGGTACCAGATGGCTAATATCTAATGAATGAGGCCTGACATCACTCTCCTGGTACCAGATGGCTGTAATCTAATGAATGAGGCCTGACATCACTCTCCTGGTACCAGATGGCTAATATCTAATGAATGAGGCCTGACATCACTCTCCTGGTACCAGATGGCTAATATCTAATGAATGAGGCCTGACATCGCTCTCCTGGTACCAGATGGCTGTAATATAATGAATGAGGCCTGACATCGCTCTCCTGGTACCAGATGGCTAATATCTAATGAATGAGGCCTGACATCGCTCTCCTGGTACCAGATGGCTGTAATCTAATGAATGAGGCCCGACATCACTCTCCTGGTACCAGATGGCTAATATCTAATGAATGAGGCCTGACATCGCTCTCCTGGTACCAGATGGCTGTAATCTAATGAATGAGGCCTGACATCACTCTCCTGGTACCAGATGGCTGTAATCTAATGAATGAGGCCTGACATCACTCTCCTGGTACCAGATGGCTAATATCTAATGAATGAGGCCTGACATCACTCTCCTGGTACCAGATGGCTGTAATCTAATGAATGAGGCCTGACATCACTCTCCTGGTACCAGATGGCTAATATCTAATGAATGAGGCCTGATATCACCCAGATGGCTGTAATTTGTTTTAAACTCCAGTTAATCCCTACCAAGGCAACATCATATTAGGTTTGCTCTGATTGTCTGTAATGCTTTGAATGATTTGTCATAAAGATTATGAACTAACAGACACAATTATCTAACAAAATGCCTTCAAAACTGATAATCAAGCATCATTGTTCTAACCAACTATATCATTTCACTAGAAGCCTTCATAATTGAGTTTAGTGAGTTGACAAATGTGAACAGGCTTGAGAACAATGTGGTGGTGCCTCAAGAATCCAATGTAAATCAGGTATATCTTTGTCCAGCTGTCAAGTTCAGTGGGTGCTAAAAGTATTGGTTAAATTTGAACAGTATTTTTCAAAGTATTTTTCACTGTTTAATCTAGATGATAAAAGTTATGGTTTATGTGTTTTTATACATGTTTCTTTAATATTTGAAGTTTTATCCTGGAAAAAACCGAATCCAGTCATCTATTTGGTCCAGAAAAGGGCGATCACATGATGTCATAAAAAGGTTATCACATGACCAACTTGTAACATATATAAGTCGTGTGTTGTGACCTCTAACCTTCTAATGGACGCCAAACCCAGTTTTCATTTCTTCTATTTATTTGTGTTGTCCAAATACAAAATATGATCAAACACATTCAGTTTCATTGTCACCAAAGTCATATTTTGTTCAACAAAAACATGTATGAGCAAATAGTTGGTAGATGAGTAATCTGGACTGGTGAGAGAATGCACTTGTTGAACTTGAACAGACAAATGAAGTGCAACTTTTGTGAAGTTGACCAAGTTAATGAAAATATAAATTTCATGTCTCAAATATTTAAGGTAAATATATTGGATGACATGCATGAGACCAATAAATCATTTCAGGAAATCCCTAAGGCCAAAAAAACAATAAACTTGTTTCTGATAACATGCCCTGAAAAAATTGGATGGGAAGTAGATTTTTATTTTTATTTATTTTTTTAAAATTTTTGAAATTAATAGAACATATTGAGAACAGATATACTTATATGAAATTATAACTCAAACTATGAATTTACACCTTGAAAGTCCGAAAATAACTTTAGGGGAGCTGGTTTGAAATTGGGTAGGTAGGAAAATCAGAAACAAGCTTCTTTTTGTTTTGGCCTATTGTGTGACCAGACAATTGTATTGGGAAATATATGATGTGATATGTATATAACCAGTCAAATGTTTATGGTAATATACCATGTGATAGGGTTGTGATTGGTGAAGAGATTCAAGAAATATATAATGTGAAAATTATGTGACCAGTCAAATGTTGAACCCCAGGATCTGGCTTATAATTTTTAAAATCTTTTTATTTCATAAATTGGGATGTCAGAACTTGATTTGAGACAAAATCCCCCATATCTGACAAGTTATCACTTGGGCTAAAAAAAAGAACAACCTTGTTTCTGCTAATGTGCCCTTAAAAAATAGGATGGGGTAGTTTTTATTCTTATTTAATTTCTTTTTATTAAACTGATCAAATATATTGAGAAAGGATATTTGTAAATGAAATCATAACTGAAACTCTACCTCTTCGCCCAGAGACTAAAAAAAACAACAAAATAACTTCAGGGTAGCTGGTTTGAACTAGGGTAGGTTTAGAAATCAGAAACAAAAATTTTTTTTTAAAGGCCTTACAAGGACCCCAGTTTATGTGACTGTTTATGTGACTGGGAATGTGACAGGAAATGGGTCATCTATATCTACATTGACTGGTGCATTTATTAATACAAATATTTTTGGATATTTCTCATGCTATTATTTTGAATACTGATATAAAATCTCCTGTCCATATTTGACAGGAAATGTTATGAAAAAAAATCCTTCTCAACAGTGTTGGGTTCATTTTCATTAAGTGGGAATGGTTATAGTATCAAATCGGGTGCAGGCACGATGATTTGTCCAAGTAGCAACTATTTTAAAGTTAGCTTATTAATATCATATCATAATGTTATAACATAAAATGTTGATTATTTCATATAAAAAAGAAAAGTATTTCATTGTTATCTAGTTATTGTAATAAAATGTCTGTGATTGTTACAAATAATTTGGTTTTGTTTTTTACTTTCCTGAACTCTCTTACCAAATTCCCAAAATATTTAGTAAGCCAGAGACACAAAAACCCAGACAAATTCTCTTATTCACATAGAAATCCTTTCAATTCACTCTTTGACAAAACTTCAGCCAATTTTCCAAATTTATTGGGTTATTGGAGATATCTAATTGGGTAGTGTGTCAAGGGTGAAAAAAAAAAGTAAAATAAAATATTTCCTTACAGAAAACATGAGAATATCCCAAAATGTGACCTGAGAAAATTATATTATCTACTGCTGACCTCTTGTGGACAATTTGGTGCTGTCACCTAGTGGTTATTTTATCTCACTTTCTAAATGTACTGCTTTCTGGCGACCCATGTGATGGCTATGTTTGCAGATAATTCCAGGATTTCTTTTTCAAACTCTACATCACTATATATAATGATTCAAGATGTTCCTGATCATTATCAGGAGGTTAAGCTAAAAATAATAATGCACCAGTACGTTTAGTATAAATAATTAGGTATTGCTTTTGGGAAAGTTTTATTGCACCTCCAATTAGCTGAGTCCTATCAGGGCTTATTCTGACCAGCGGTGGCTGGAGTCAATGCTGCCTGGTGTTCCTGCTGAGGAGAGGGAATATATTGCTGACCTGGCTACAATTCAATCATTTTAAACAATACAGCTTGTTCAGTCACAAGGCTATCCCATTCATTTTCTGACCAGCATTTCCTGTTGGTGCCTAAATGAAAAAAAAAAAAAAAAAAAACATTAAAAAAAAGCTACATGGCAGTAATTAAGCCATGCCTCTAAACAACAATAGAATAGGCAATGTTGGCTTAAAGGTCAGCTGTGTACTAGCATCCAGACTTTATTAGATCATCAATTATCTCGGCAATTGCCATATTGACAAAATGCCCCATCTAACATTGCTCCAGCAGTTCCCACTATGTGAACTACCATAACAAAAAAACTAAAACACATTCCACCTGCTCTCTGCAGTCAATTTATGATTTAAAGAAATTATCAAATAATTAATATTCCAATCTTGGTTAATGTGTGTCATGTCTTTTTCCATCACAGAGTACATGAGTCATATCTATTTCCATCACAGAGTACACGAGTCATATCTATTTCCATCACAGAGTACATGAGTCATATCTATTTCCATCACAGAGTGCAGGAGTCATATCTATTTCCATCACAGAGTACATGAGTCATATCTATTTCCATCAGAGTACACGAGTCATATCTATTTCCATCACAGAGTACATGAGTCATATCTATTTCCATCACAGAGTACATGAGTCATATCTATTTCCATCACAGAGTACATGAGTCATATCTATTTCCATCACAGAGTACATGAGTCATATCTATTTCTATCACAGAGTACATGAGCTTCATCATATTCACAGAATAAATGAGTCTTATCTCACCTTGTGACAGCTTTATAAATCTCTTCCACAGGTATATGTATCAGACATATTTCTATCATGGAGTTTTGAGAACCTTATTTTAATGTAATTTATCTATTCTATATACCGACAGTTCCCATATGGTTCCTGATATAATTTGACTGCACAGTTAAGGTTTCAGCAATGCGTCATTGTGTCATGTGTACTTGAACATGGCTGTTCTCTAATCCAGAGCACGATACTGACAACAGGAAGCATCCAGCAGATCCACGTTGTATATTTTTTCCTGGGAAATAGCTTTCGTCTAATTTACTATAGAGCCAATTCTAATCTGGCTTTTAATCAAATGGTCTTTCAACGATTGAAGTACAGCAGCTTTTTCTTGCTGTGATCTCCTTGGGACGTCTACTTTATTTCTGTGTCTGCAAATGGTTCTGCTCGCAAACTAGGGCACAGAAGTAACTTAGGTAACTGAGGACAACAGAAGTAACTTAGATGTACATGCTAAGGACAACAGAAGTAACTTAGGTATACATGCTGAGGACAACAGAAGTAACTTAGGTATACATGCTAAGGACAACAGAAGTAACTTAGGTATACATGCTAAGGACAACAGAAGTAACTTAGGTATACATGCTAAGGACAACAGAAGTAACTTAGGTATACATGCTGAGGACGACCAAGTGTCTTGTAGCCTCCACTTGGGAGGCATCAAATCCAACCAAAATCATAATTCAGAGGGTGAGGCTATGGGCTCATTCCACCAGTCTTATCAGCAAGGTAAATGGAAAGAAATGTGTAGAGACCTAAACCTGTGGGAGCCTAAGTGAGCTTGCGGCCACCTCTGCTGTAGTTCCCAATCATATGCTTGCAGCCTTGTCTCCAAAATAACAGTGAAATAGAACTATTATCTCAAAAATGACAAAACAAAGACGAAGCCTTTACATTAGTTTCAGGAATTTTCTTTTGGACAAATAGGGGCAAACATGCCCAAATTTGCTGTGAAATCAATGGGAAAATTTCCCTCTATATTGTATCTTTCCATGTGATTTATTTGTTTGTGTCTATTTATGTATTTTATCATTGAATACACCTTCAAAACATCAAGGCTTGCCACAAAATAAAATGTCCAACTTTTGCTTTTAGCTCATACACAGAAAAATACCAAAATGATCAACATCATTTAGGGGAAAGGGCAAATATAAGAAGATAATTTTCTACCTCATGAATTGATATCTGAAAACCTTGGGTCACAAACTAACTTGGCAAAATAAAGATAAAAGCTGTTTACTTAAGGCTGAGCTTAATATTCATTGTCCTTTTGTTAATCATGTGGCATCCCAATCAGCTGCTGAGATGGTTTGTATACAGTGGCAACCGGCTGGGCCCATTCATCAGAGCGGCTGGTGGTGGCGGCGATCCGGTGCTGAGTAAACCGGCTATATTTGGCAACCTCTCCCTATCACTCCAAACTGTTTTGTCACAATTTCTTTGTTGGGTACCGGACGTTGACACAGGGCCACCAAAGCAACCAAATCATTCCGTGTAGAGACCTCTCTCCGCTGGGTTTTCATCGACCATGAGGCCGCTGGATGGCTATCAATGTACATAAGAATGACCCTATAAGCCATTCAATGCTTTATACTCAAGTTCTTATCCGAGATGGCTCAAGCATGTACTGTAGGCTTGCATGTCAAGAGTGCTGCCTCATTCTGAAACAAAGTGCCAGGCTATCTAATCCCAAAACTATGCAATTATTTTCCTAATGCAATGATAAAATTTGCTTCTAGCCCTGTCTCAAAAGTATACTGCAGATTGGAGCACTAATGTACAACATGATTTACAATGGTGGGTTGCTAGGGCCTAAACAATGCAAGAATAACTTGGTTGCCAGTCTGTGTGTATATTTCTATCACTCATAAATTATTTCCCATCTCCAAAGTTTTGATGAAAGTTTTGAAAGAAAATAATTCTGAAAAGAATGTGAAAAAGAAGGCATTCATGCTTTATTGCTGTGAAATCATTTTCTCCACCAGGTGGCTCTCAATGCTAGTGCTAAGAAATATCGGAGGAGGTTACGAAGAACAGCAAAGTGAGAGAGGTTACCATTCTTCATAACTGAAGACTTTCTCATAATAGGCTCGGGGAAAAACCTCACACAAAAATGCTTATTTTTATGATCTTGTGTGCGGTGATGAAAGGTAAAAGACAAAGTGTGCTGTTCCATAAATAAGACAAGCTTTATTCAGCAGCCAGGAGAATATTCTGACTCTATAGCTGGGGTGCGTAGTACAGTGAACAGCATGGAGGACTAGTCTCCTAAATCTGGTCAAGTTCCCATCTCCTAAACCTTGCTGGGTTCCCCTTCAAGATATGCTCTGATTTATCATTGTGCTTTTAATTTTGTCATATTTTAAATAGCAAATAATAAAAATATAGTACAATCCATAATGAATCCACAGAGCTCTACTATAAATGGTGATATAGATGATTACTACACACAGGGCACTCTCTTCACTATCTGCAAATTCAAATTTATCTTGATTGTTGCAACATGCAAAAAATAAATATGCTTTCAAAGTGTAAATTAACACCGAACTAGTATTTCTGAGATATTTTTCTCAGGCAGGTATCACATAATAAATATTGCCTTAAAATTTAAAATACTCATGCTAATGATACATTTCCACAGATATCAAATTTTTACGCAAGACGCTGCAATTTATGATGTCATTAATTGAAACATTTAGTCCTCTGCAGTGGAATGAGAAACAGACTGCAGAACCATAAATGATGACCTTCACAGCGCAATATCTGCAAAGGTCATCTATCCCTCACAAGCTGAAAACTCACCACACAAAAGGGACTTGGCAATGCAGCTATAACTTACACATATTACATATGCTGTAGTGTCTGCTCATAAAGAGACCAGGGAAATTGCTAGAAGCACATGTGAGCTTTAAACATTATCCCACGACACTACAATCTACAACAGCACTACTACCATCTACCACGCACACATTTGTTTTCAGCCCACATTTCATGTTAGGGTTATGAACCATTATCACATTGCTTAAATAATTGAAATGTTTTTTTTCAATGTGTACACTTATGGTTAGGGGTGTATTATGGAGGTAGGACACCCAGTTCATGGCAGCAACTCGGGTTTTATGTGCGGCAGGGCACAATTTTTTGTCAGACAATAGAGGAAAGTTAATCAAACAGTACAAAAAAAAATGTTTAATCAGAGGTAGAGTTTATATCAGTATGTCCAGATCAGTCAGATTCCCCTATACTCTTCACAAAGAGTAGGGCATGGCGTCCTTGTGACAGGCTAATAACATGATGATTAAAGAAAAATGTGTCCGTTCACAGACAGACAATGAAATGAGAATATATGTTTAAAATCAGCATTAAGCATGTCAAACAGCAATTTGCTTTCTTCCCAACAAGAAATGGTGTTCCTGAAAGACTGCCAATATATGTCTTCAATTAAACTGAAATCCCTAACTTTTTTGGCAAAGAGAGTGAAATCCCACGATCTGGACCATAACTTAAGAAGCAAAATTCACAAGCGATCAAAGGCTTTAAATGACATGTTGATAAAGTGCAAAAATGTGGGTGGCATGTGGGTTTATAGAGGGATCCTGCTAAATGAGGTTCTTCCTGACCTCTCCGGGATCTTTTATCCCACCCTGTCCTGACCTCTGCGATGAGGACAGACCCTCACCCTCAGCCTTCTCCACCCATCCCGGTCACTCGATCACAGGTCAGTGATGCAGAGAAATGGCTGCCGCGTGATGTTACTGCAGGAATGCTGAGTGGATAGCCGCGGCCCATTGATGAAGTCTGCCAGGAATGCCGTGGACAAGGCTCGTGCCATGTGTGAGCACTGGGGGTCACATTGCATGTGAAGAGCATTTATAATGCCCCCTCCTCGGCATACACCATACACATCAATCAAACCAACGTTTCAAGTTGTTCCCTCACATTTTACACTCAGCATGTCAAGAAATGCTACCGTTTTTTTCACAAACCGAGACAGAAATTGACATTCCATGTAAACTGCTATAGATTTGATAACAAAAGCACCAGAGCTTTGCAAACAATTATCATTGACAGAAACTTTCATGTTAACTTCGTCAAAACAACACTCACAGCTCCTAAATAAATATTGGCCCGATAACGCCTTTTCTGTATTGAAGTGATCACAATTCTCCACGGCTTTTAAATGAAAATTACACTTTTTAAGTCCTGTATTGATTATTTCATTTTGTTCATTTCTAAAGGGATGAACATCTACAATAAAAGAGAAAGCTAAACATGAGAGTGCATACCTTCATATCCATGGCAACGCACACTGCCATTTAATACTTCGGCTGTCTCCAGTTACTTGTAATAACACGTCTACTAAATGCTGATAATCATTGTCTCTTTAAGACAACATTTCAAACTTTTGAATATCATTTAAAATGGTTTCATCTTTCAAAATCTGCCAAGCCTTACAATCCTTTCTTTTCACTGAAATAATTTTACTGCATATATATCTCACATTGTTGCTAACTTTGATGTTGAACATATACTAAATAATAAATTTGCTTCCTCTTCCTATCTGAAGGTATGACAAGTAGCGATACATCACAGAGTACAGCTACCTCATCATTCCCACCAGAACCAATGACAAGTAGCGATACATCACAGAGTACAGCTACCTCATCATTTCCACCAGAACCTATGACAAGTAGTGATACATCACAGAGTAAGGCTACCTCATCATTCCCACCAGAACCAATGACAAGTAGCGATACATCACAGAGTACAGCTACCTCATCATTCCCACCAGAACCAATGACAAGTAGCGATACATCACAGAGTACAGCTACCTCATCATTCCCACCAGAACCAATGACAAGTAGTGATACATCAAAGAGTACAGCTACCTCATCATTCCCACCAGAACCAATGACAAGTAGTGATACATCAAAGAGTACAGCTACCTCATCATTCCCACCAGAACCAATGACAAGTAGTGATACATCAAAGAGTACAGCTACCTCATCATTCCCACCAGAACCAATGACAAGTAGTGATACATCACAGAGTACAGCTACCTCATCATTCCCACCAGAACCAATGACAAGTAGCGATACACTACAGAGTACAGCTACCTCAAATTAGGTATAATTAATTTTTAATGAGTTTTGAGAATGAAGAATACCAAGTAAACAAATGTGATCCGAGAGATTCTATTATTAGGAAAAATACATAGCAAACAAAGTTGGATTCGGCATTGGAGACTTTTACTTGGAATCAATACACATTTCCACATCAATATTTAATTGTGAAAAAAAATTGTGTGGGTTTTGGAATCCCTGGGGATCAAGTTGATACTATCCTGTTTGTTTTGACTTCCCCTGCTTGCTTATCTGTCCAAGCGCTGCCAAGCTTTTGACGTTCCTAGCTAAAAACTTTTATGACAGTGCCTTCATCGAAATCCAATAAATCGTCTAATATCAGGAAGTATTTGTGAAGCCTTGAAGCAGCAGACATGCCTGAACAAGGTGCCTGTTTGGTAAACATCTGGGACCAAAGTGAGCTTGCTTTCTCTCTGCAGAGCCACAAAGGAACACGCTCCATCAGTACCGGGGCATAAACCAAGCCATAAAAAGTCGACGTCCAACAATAGAAAGAAGCTGAATCCAGCAACACAATGTGGTGCAATGGAGAAGGTTAAATCAATTAAAACCTGTAATGAGAGGGAATGTCACCTGCCCATGTCAAAATTATTGATCCAGCACATATTGACCGATTCTGTTTTGATGATCAACTTTGATTTATATTTCTTTGGCCAAAAAATCTAAAAACAACAACCTTGTTTCCATAACGTGCCCTAAAAATGACAGGGCGCATATTTTTATTTTTATTTTATTATTTGTAAAAAATGATTAAATATATTAAAAATGACTGTATAAATGAAAATATAAATACAACTATGTCATTTCACATAGAAAGTCAAAAACATAGGCATCAGAGATGCATCAACCCTCAGCCCTGGTAACTCATTGCACAACATTCGCTCCACACAATATTTGTGAACAAAACGTCACTGCACCAAGGCAAATTGATGCAGGGGTTAAAAAAACCCATAAAATCTACTTCCTTTGATAGCTTAGGTGTGTCAAGTATCATGAAACTGTCATTTACTCTAGAATTATTGAGATGGGCTGGTGACCTTGAAAAGCAGGTTAAGGTCACCGTCCATCAAATTCATCTGAAGTCTTCCCAGATGCTTATGTGTGTCAATTTTCATGAAGCTGCCATTATTTGTTCTTAAGTTATTGCAATGACGTGGATTTGACATGATTGATTGTCCCTGTGACCTTGAAAAGTAAGTAAAGGTCATATTCCATCAAGAGAAGTCTGAGGTCTTCACCAGATGCTTATGTGTGTCAAATCTCATTAAGCTGCCATCATTCGTTCTCGAGTTATAGCAATGATAGGGATTTCACATAATTGTACCTGTGACCTTGAAAAGTAGGTGAAGGTCATGTTCCATCATGAGAAGTCTTGAGGTCTTCACCAGATGCTTGTGTGTCAAATCTCATAAAGCTGCCATCATTCGTTCTTGAGTTATTGCGATTCTTGGGATTTCACATAATTGTCCCTGTGACCTTGAAAAATAGGTCAAGGTCACCGTCCACCGAACTAGTCCGAGGTTTTCAACAGATGCTTATGTGTGTAAAGTTTCATGAAGCTGCCATCATTTGTTCTTGAGTTATCACGATGACAAGGATGATTTCACATAATTGTCCCTGTGACCTTGAAAAGTAGGTGAAGGTCATGTTCCATCAAGAGAAGTCTGAGGTCTTCACCAGATGCTTATGTGTGTCAAATCTCATAAAGCTGCCATCATTCGTTCTTGAGTTATTGCGATTCTTGGGATTTCACATAATTGTCCGTGACCTTGAAAAATAGGTCAAGGTCACTGTACATCGAACTCGTCCGAGGTTTTCACCAGATGCTTATATGTGTCAAGTTTCACGAAGCTGCCATCATTTGTTCTCGAGTTATCGCGATGACAAGATGATTTCACATAATTGTCCATGTGACCTTGAAAAGTAGGTGAAGGTTATGTTTTATAGAAACAATTCTGAGGGCTTCACCAGATGCTTATGTGTGTCAAATCTCATAAAGCTGCCATCATTCGTTCTTGAGTTATTGTGATTCTTGGGATTTCACATAATTGTCCCTGTGACCTTGAAAAATAGGTCAAGGTCACTGTACATCGAACTCGTCCGAGGTTTTCACCAGATGCTTATATGTGTCAAGTTTCACGAAGCTGCCATCATTTGTTCTCGAGTTATCGCGATGACAAGATGATTTCACATAATTGTCCCTGTGACCTTGAAAAGTAGGTGAAGGTCATGTTTCATAGGAAAAATTCTGAGGGCTTCACCAGATGCTTATGTGTGTCAAATCTCATAAAGCTGCCATCATTCGTTCTTGAGTTATTGTGATTCTTGGGATTTCACATAATTGTCCCTGTGACCTTGAAAAATAGGTCAAGGTCACTGTCCATCGAACTCGTTCGAGGTTTCCACCAGATGCATATGTGTGTCAAGTTTCATGAAGCTGCCATCATTTGTTCTTGAGTTATCACGATGACAAGGATGTTCGCTACAGACATACATACATACAGACATACATACATACATACATACCCACGCCAGGAGTACTGCAATACCCTCAGCCTGATTACATCAGGGGCTGAGGGTAAAAAACTTTAGGGCAGTTGGATTAAACTAGGGTAGGTAGGGAAATTAGAAACAAGCTTTTTTTCAGATCTTATCAAATATCACTCTCAATCTGAAATTCAATATCTTTCTCATATCTTTAAATTGTGACCAAAAACTTACAAATGGTCTTCTTTAGAATTGTTCTAAATTGTGATTTGTTGATGTTCAGAGTTCAGTTAATAATTCCCAACCAGACACAAGTTGGCAAGCAGTATTTCTGTTACAGCACAGCGCAGTTCCCGTTTGTTTATTCTTATTTTGATGTCATTTTATGTTCTGATATATCAAGATGATACCTACTATAACCTCTAAAGGATTGGAAGGACGTTAACATCCACCATGGGCAACATATGGGAAGGACATTTATGTCCTCGCTGCTCTGGCATAATGACACTATTCTAAAAGTGATATGTCATTTTATAACATTCTATAGGGCTGCCTGCCACTTGTTATGTACAATGTAATTATGGTAATGACATGAGATTGCTTGAATCATGAACTTTTGACCCTAGTACTTCATTAAGCATAGTGAATAACCATGGTTATAAATCATAATAATATAGCCTGCAGATACAGGAGTCCAGAAAAAGATGGTTAGCCCTGCCAGTCAATAAAATCTAAATAGGGGTTAAGCAGGGTTAAATTAATAAATAAAGACTTGAAAATTACAGTAATAAAAGGAAAGCTGGGAGAACAACATGAGGAATTGAAAATGATATTAAAAAAAACACATAGGATTAACACTAAGTGAACATGGTCAGTTTATTATCAACGACAAGACCTGACATTACGAACTCCCTCAGGTCCCTCTATTGCGAGAAAGCGGGAGCGCACTTTAATTCATGTATATTATAAAATTCATCTCCATTTACACAGTCAATGAAGGATGGTTTCAAGGATCATAAATATATATGTCTCCATATTTTTGTCGGCGCTGACAGTGATACATGATTGAGTCATGAGTTCTGTATGGGTGTGGGGCCTCGTAAAGTCTTCTCACAGAGTTCTTCTTCTCTATTAGTGTTGATATGTCTACTGAGATATGTGTCACCTCAAATTCCAACTCATACATTCTGAACTTAAAAATACTAAAATCTGAGTCGGGAAACTCAAATCTCATCCGAGATAGTCTACTATGGAGTGGGATAGGTTAATCTTTGTATCCTAGGCTTTATCAATGTTAATCATGTACGAGTTAGCAGAGGTTAATTCTCCTTAATTTCACCATGTTTGGCACTCAGGAGGAGGCAGCATTTATGATCACTCACCACCAACATTACCACCAAGCCAACATGCCTCAAGTACCATAATGAACAACAAAATAACACATTTGTAGCCATTTACGAGGGTCCTGGTCCACTTGGGAGTGCTCTTGGTTTTATTACCTGTCATCCCACTGGACACGTCATATAATGTCTTCTGTGTCACATCCAGCACTTCCATACTTGTCAAGTCTGCCATTCTATGCCAGTCTCCTCTTGCTTACAATCGGTGGTGCCCACTAGATGGCCCCGAACTACTTTAGGAGTCAGGGATTGAGACCTACCATCAAGACATTCCTCTTATAGTTTCTAGCAGACCCTTTCACTTAGAACTGAAAATTTATTTTGCTCACCTTGGATTGCTATTATGTGGCACCACATCAATATCTAAATATACACACGCATGGCTGTAAGAACATTAGCACCCTCACAATTAAGAGTTGGAAATATGATTTCCTCTCCTTATCACATGAAACAGATGATCATATCCACATCAGAAGCAATTGCACTTTTAGTCTCAGGTTGCGGGTGAGCATGCAATGGGAGTAGAAAAATAATGATTTTTGAGACCAAACCACTCTCACCTACACATGCAACATGTGCAAAGAAGGCCATTTCTTATTTCACGCAGATGCTGAAAACCCAACAATAAGGACTTTCTTTTTCTCAAATTCATCAAAAAGTGATTACTCATAACTCATAAAGATTTTTCTGTTGAAATATTTGGCTAATGCATATGTATGGCATACAAATATGTTCAAAGAAAAAAACAATATAAATGTAAAGTGATCTCATAGATAACTTTGCGAAAATTATTCTCAAAGTAGAACCTGCCATTTCTGAGAGCAGAAGAACCAAGATGAAAACACAGGCTTTATCAATCAAGACTACCTCACTCAAAAGATAGAGAATTTGTGATGTAAATTCAATCAGGGCACCTCACAAGTGCGGCTGGCCTTCGTCTGACGCACCCAGCCGTGTAATATAACTGATCAGCTCATTTTCTCCTTGCCCGAGTCAGATAGTAATTTCAAAGTGGCTGTTACATCAGTGAAATCAATTTTAAAATGAATTCCTCTGAGGGTTGTGGTGAAGATTTACTAAGGTCTGATAAATGACAATCGGCTTATTCTCGGTGATATTATTCTCTTGATAAAGAGAAATGAATACAATCATATACTTCCTTCAAATAACTCAATCTTATAGAATATAGTAGTCTTATGCGATATTCTTATGAAAATCACTACACTGATATCAAAAGGACACTGGCCCCACTAGCATAGTTGGTAGAGCAATGGATCTGTGCCTTTATTGGTTATATAAATGGAGGACGGGAGGTGGTGGGTTTGACTCCCACTGCCATCATAGGTAGTTCATTTGTTCATCAAAATCATAAAAAAACTTGGGGAAATAACACAAGGAACAAATTCCAAATAGTTTAAATTTTAGCCATATTGGAGAAAAATAAGGAGCTGCCATAAGGAAAGCACCGATTTGGCAGGAAAGGATTTGAGAACGAGGACGGAAACACCTGAGAGAAAAGTCAAGATTTGCAGCAGATGTACTGACATGCTATAAAACAAACATACTGATAATAATGAAAGTTTATGAGTATGATCAATCTTGCATTATCTTCACAAGACTAAGTTTAGTCTGTCACGAATGCACTGACATATGAAGCTTTGATTTTAACTATACCTAAGAGTACTTCAGATCGCCCGCGGCCATATCACGCTCTCCTCGGAAGCTCAGATAGAAACCTACTGTGTTTCTACAGACGGAGGACAAAGTATTATCATGAAAGCTTTTACATTTCACTAACCTTGCATTTAAATAACACCTCCTCATGTTGAAAATGTCAAAGATGGTATTTCACCTTTTCATGTTGATATTACAACTATCAGCTCTGCACGTTTCATTTCATCTTTAATGGTGCCATATTCCCAAAGCTCTCAACTTCTCAACCGAAAAAAAAGAAGTGTTTTAAAAAACACAATATACACAGGTCCAAATACTGCTGAATCGATAGAAGCTCATTTCCTTTGATAATTTCCTTTCTGAAACTAGCATTGACTACAAACATTGTCCTTTTCTTGTTGCCTTTGTATTGTTTAACTCACATCACACTGCCTGACAATTATTCAGCCAAAAAACACATTTTATAGGAATCTCCATATTCATGGAGGAGAAATATTGCTGGTCCATTGTGTGGAGAAATGACTTTCTCTTGATGTATTCCCCATGTATATTGATGGGCAGTATAGACAAGGCAGTTTCCTCATCCACTAACAATGTCCAAATAACACACAGATGCCCCAGCTTCTTGCAAAATCCTCTGTTTTTCTTCTTGATGAAAGATGAAATCCTTGAGATACAGAACACACATATATAAACTTACCACTGTATTAAGAAGCCAATAGCATTACTATAGGTATAGTATTCTACATTTTATTTCTTAAGATATTGCACTATGAGTTCGGCAAACATGATATTCTATTGCTTATATTATTTTCGGAGGACACTTTTGATATTTTACGGACCAAAAAGATTGAAAATCACAAATCTGTAATGTCCGTGTCGGGGGTGAGCAATGCACTTCTCCATGTGCACGTCCGACCTGTAACTTTTCTTCCTATATATTTTTCATGTGATATCCTGTTGCCCACATCTTACGTTTAAATATTTATATTTTATAGCCAGGTTTGGTGTCATATCCATTTGGGCCCGTTCCCAGGATGCTAGTTCTCAGGATGAGAATACAATTCTTTTCTGTTTTCCCCCATTGCTAAGCTACTGTACTTTGTATGGGAACGTGCCACCAATTTAAAAAAAAAAAGTTTTGTGATAACAGTTTTCTGTGATATAATCAAATTCAGCTAAATATAAACCCAATTTTGTCCTTATCTTTCGCAAAACACCATTTTATTGAAATCAGTCAAATGAAATATTGATCTTAGACCTCTTTAAAATAATAAATCAAAATAACCTCACCAGATTGTCCATACTGTTTCAACCATTGAGAAAGTTAAATTTGTACATACCTGCAAAGATAAGAAATAATACAAATTATTTATACAGTATTGGCAAACAGATCTTATGGGATCAATACATAAGAACACTGCATGCTTTGATGGGCCTAGGTACAGTTATAGTAACTCTCACAACATCATTTCTACATGACCTATCACGTAAACACCACATGTATTTTGGGAAAGCAATTGAAAATTGACTCTGCCTATGGCCAAATTAAGAGTATTTTTCATACAGGAAAGTTCTGCCATGAAGTATAAACATGTTGCATGATTCCATTACCTAAAGCAAATCTAATTTTGTAAATGCGATATTATAATAACTTTTGTAAATATATCATTAAAAAAAACAAAATAAAACAAAATCATTTCACACTGATATGTATAAACATGCACAATGCTTAAGTGCATAAAAACTTGATACTTGGATGTGAAATGTTGGCTTATATATAACGCGGAAGATAATTTTCTGGGTTTTTTTTTTGCTGCTGGCCTGATAGCAGCAATCAGAACAATAATACCTGCAGGGAGCATAGATTGCTGAAAATACCTCAGCCATTACAGACCGCTTCTGACATGAGATGACAACTAACACTCATATCTGCCACTGCTTCTTGGCTTGTTATCTTCTCCTCATCATCTTAACCTTAAGATTTTGCATTAATGCTCTGTCTCCTATGACAAAAGGAATGTTCTGAGATTCACTTATGTTCTCCATTTCGCTTAATTGTGTCTAATAGCATACTTGTCTAATAGCATATTTGTAGCAACAAATATGATAACATTTAAACATATCTTATGGATCTTTCATTCCTTGCATACATTATGACCAATTAGTTACCATTTACTTAGTCTATGTATTTTAGCTTCATGAAGTTTTTTTTTTTTTTTTTTTTTTTCCCTTTTTTTTTTATAAAAAAAAATCCCACAAAAAACCTTCCCATTTTATCTTTCAGCATCAATTCCTGCTTACCCAGCAGTCATAATTACATTTGAACTTTAATGTTGGGTGAAATTTGGAGAGAGAATGTGACATTGCGCCATCATGCACAAGACTTCCTTCACACGTTTCCAAGTATTGATTTGATGGTGTGGACTGGCACTGCGAGTTCTGGGTTATTATTGGAAGTCAGTCCAGAGACCCACAACATACCCTTCAGCCATGCCAATTGATTACCTAAAGGGCTTACAAACACATATCATAGGTACACAATAACATTTGGTCTTTCAATGGCCAGGCTTGCTGGCTGAGATTATGCCCATTACAGGCAATATCTGTGATGAGATGGCAGCATGGTTGTAACCGTGAAGCTGGGGCTGCCATAACCACTCCCACACCCTCTCCAGACAAGGTGAACATGACCTATATTGGGTGAACATGACCTATATTGGGAGAACATGACCTATATTGGGTGAACATGACCTATATTGGGAGAACATGACCTATATTGGGTGAACATGACCTATATTGGGAGAACATGACCTATATTGGGTGAACATGACCTATATTGGGTGAACATGACCTATATTGGGTGAACATGACCTATATTGGGTGAACATGACCTATATTGGGGGAACATGACCTATATTGGGGGAACATGACCTATATTGGAATCCCCACAGGGAGGTCCACTTACTCCACTATCCCAACCCAAACCCAAATATAAATATCTATAAATTATAAATATCTATAAGTTTACTATTATAATTTATAACCATGGTTGTTCAATATGCTCATTGAAGTACTACTGGGGTCAGAAGTTCATGATTCAAGCAGTCTGACGTCATTGACCTGGTTATATTGTAATAAGTTACAGAATGTTACAAAATGACGTCACTAAGCCAGAACAATGGGGGGGGGGTATGTGTAAACAACAGCAGGATATATTAGTGGCATTCCTGAATTTCCTAACATTCCAGTGCTAAGATTTATTCTGCTCAGCCACGACAGCTTGCATCGTGTTTGATCAGCCATGCACATACATACACATATCAGACAAATATGCATGCAAAATATGGAACTTATTTCTCTGTTGGTTGAGGTTTGATTTACATTGTACTTTTTTAGATATCAGCTGTTGATCTTGGGTAAATCATCATTTCCCTTATGCAAACAGAAACACTGTTGACATATGCAAATATCAGAATGTTTTGCTTATTTTTCCACCATAAATTAAGCTTCACACCTCAATACTAAACTCAAGATCTTAATTAACAAGTCCAGTAGCAAGATCAATTTCTAAAAAATATAAAGGAAAGTTGGAACATTGTTTCATTTAAATCTATAAGCAAATGGAAGCAATTAAGTGAAAGTCATTTCATTCTCTTGTCGAGGCAGACCCCTGTGGCTGATGGCAAACGTTGGCCTGGGCAACCTTGGACTGGGGGGATCAATACGCGATATCCAATCAATTCCTTCTCTTCTACGATGGACATAAGCTTTTTCAATGCATACTTTCTGTCCTATGCAGTTCTTTATGACAAAGGATTGTCAACAAAGATTGTCAACAAAGAGTGCATCTTAATTTGCCTGCCTCATTTCTGACATATTTCATCAGCGACTGATGCTCCCTGTGCATTCTATGACAGCAGCATCACTCCTATAATCTAATTCATTTTTTTGGCAAATTGTTCAATTTACTACAAGTTGCCAGTTAAGCCTGTGGATCCTCCACCATGGGAACATGTTAATAGACAAGGAATGAATGAGAGACAATCTGGGAAGAACTGACAGTGTATATATTTCTTATATGTGCCCTGTACATCCTCCAATAACAATCCAATGTTTAGGAGTAGTCTTGCAGATGAATGAGCTTTCAGGTATTCTTGCAACCTTTGCACCTGCCCCATCAGCACTGCCAGAAGAGCAATGGATCTGTGTCTTTGTACTAAGATAAGTGGAGGACAGGAAGTGGTGGGTTTGAATCCCGTTGCCACCAGTGCTTACATTCCGACTGGTCAAATGCTGGTAAAATATTGTCCTGAAACTAGGCCTAAATAAAATGAGTGTTGAGCATGAACCTGCAGGGTGATAGACAGATTAAATAGTTCTGCCGTGAGATGATGTGGTGGGGATCTCCAGCGGTGACCATTCTGGTGCCTGTGGCCAGAAGATAATGAGAGGGCATGGGGTACGAATAGTCCTGCTATTCAGAGGCCCGTGATGTAGCCTTGACATATCTTTCTAATGCCTGTGGCACGACACGTAATGAGAGGGCACTGTCTGCGGCTGTGGTGCATTACCAAGCCCTGTGATTGGTCATCACGCTGACAGCAATTGATTATTTGAGAGGATCAGTTCCTGGCGGGATCTTGCGATGACCTATCAGAGCTGAACAGGATAAACCTGGCAAGTCTGGTCAAAGTGTAAATGGAGTAGAATTGGGGATTGCTATCCAGCATAACTGAGCACCTCCAGAATACCTGAGCATACCTGAGCACCTCCAGCATACCTGAGCTTATACCTGAGCACCTCCAGCGTACCCAAGCACCTCCAGTGTACCTGAGCTTATACCTGAGCACCTCCAGCATACCTGAGCTTATACCTGAGCACCTCCAGCGTACCTGAGCTTATACCTGAGCACCTCCAGCGTACCTGAGCTTATACCTGAGCACCTCCAGCGTACCTGAGCTTATACCTGAGCACCTCCAGCGTACCTGAGCACCTCCAGCGTACCTGAGCACCTCCAGTATCTATATATATTCCAGCCAAAACTGTGTCATATCTCAGTCAACGCATTCTTAAGGCCACATCAGAAATGCTTTTATTCAAACACAAATTTTGCATAAAAGGTCTAAATGACTTGATAATGAACATGATATATTCTAGAATGCATGACACAGGGAGGAACTTTGTCCAGGTATAAAATAAACTGTGCATGAAATCAGTTACAATATGACACTATCAAGCACATCAGGGTCAATAAATAAGATTATATACACACACACACATATATATATTCAGGTCACGTATATCAGGGTCAAGGTCACTATAAATTCTTTATGCAAATCTTGCATGACATGTCTGATTTCCCACAGAATATGAGGATAATTGAGCGTCATATCTGGAAGAGTCTGCATGACATTGCATGATATCATATAAAGTTGTTCCCATGACATATCTGAAGGGGTAAGGGTGACTTCAAGTGATGGTTTAGTGACATCTTTATGTCATACCACCCACTCACATTAAGAGACGCCATTGCTATCACCCCCCCTCCTCCCTACTCCATCCACCCATGACATTTGTGTAACTGATGACTATTTCATATTCCTTCACCTAATCCATTCTGTCCTCTTGATTCCTCCGAGCTGGAATAATATGGCTGCTGATTATTTTATCATCCATCTTACATTCCTGCTTCTTCAGAGAACCATAATGGCACCTTCCATTATCAGGCAATATTCCAACCTTTGCCATCTCATGCCCATATTTTTGGCTGCACACTGATATTTTACCATTTAGAAAATGTTCTCGAGCAATCTGATAGATGGCACTGTGGGAATGGGTTGATAGGTTCTGGAGGAATCAGTGTTCGCCAAAAGTCGTCGGCCCGTCGGACAATGCCGGCCGTTATATCACATTGTCCGCCGATAATGACTGAAAACGGCGGCCAAATTGTCCGCCATTCTCTACCTGCGCAGTTTCTCATTGTAGTCATCACAAAAATATGTTTTATTGGTTCGTTTTTGGAGATTTTCGGTTGCCGCCATTTTGTAAAGTTTGAGCTATATCCGGGTCATTACGTTTGTCCCCGCCTGATTATTTTCGCCGTGTTCACTCCTGTTCAAAAGTCGAGCACGTTTTCGGGATTCGTACCCATTCAACAATTAAAAAACCGTGCACGACTTTACACATAAATCAAATGTGGTTAGTAATCTGGTCCCCTATCATTGTTTCTAGTTCAAATTCATATTGAAAATGTCATGTACCAGTCAAAAAACCGGAGAAGAGCAGACGACAATTTTACAACTTGGGATATTCTTAGCTTTCTTTAAATGAATATTTGATTAATTATCGATTGAGAAATGATCAGAAATATGTGTGTATGTAGATATGTAGGTAGTTAGGTAGGTAGGTATGTAGGATGGTATATAGGTAGATATGTAGGTAGGTAGGTAGATATGTAGGTTAGTATGCAGGTAGATATGTAGGTAGGTATATAGGTTGGTATGTATGTAGATATGTAGGTTGGTATGTAGGTAGGTAGATATGTAGGTGGGTATGTAGATATGTACGTATGTAGATATGTGGGTAGGTATGTAGGTAGATATGTGGGTTGGTATGTAGGTAGGTTGGTATGTAGGTGTGTAGGTAGGCTGGTATGTAGGTAGGTATGTAGGTTGGTATGTAGGTAGGTATGTAGGTTGGTATGTAGGTTTTATAAGCTGAATATCTGTCACAAGCGCGAAAAAGCCACGAAATTAAGCACGAAAAAAGCACGCATTGAAATGTCTGATGTTGAAGACAAATGTCTGATGTTGGCTGGCTGAACATCAGACATATTGTCTGATGTGGGTCAAAAAGTTTTGGCGAACACTGAGGAATGTTCATGACATCGGGGCTAGCACTTTGTCCTGTTCAAGATCACAGCAATTCTCTCGTGTCTCAAAGTTCCAGATAAAAGTAATGCGACTCACAACATAGACAATTCTTATATTTGCCAAACGAAATCAAAAGGATAACATTTATATAGCCCTGATTCAAGACAATGTCTGTTCATAGCACCTGACAGTAAATGGCTGGGATTTGAACAAAGAATCTCTGTCTCAGGGGGAATGCTCTACAAATTGAGCTATTTCTGCCAGGTAACTTATTTTAGCTTTTATGCATAAACTTTTTTTCAAGAAGTCGGTTCACTTAGATTCCGATTCATAGTGAGTCAACAACAACAACCCAAGTTGGCAGCATCTGTAATTGTCCGGGTGTACTCCCCTCACCTTGAGAACACATGACCCAAATAAACAGAAACACTGCTGATAATCAGTGAGATGTTGTTGAGGGATTAACATGCTCTTCGAAGGCCCTTCAATATCTACCATGTTGCATGACAGACCAGCATAGAGTTTCAGAGAGACCTGCTTGTCCGGCTAACACTGTCTGAAGAAACCAGACGACTGAGTTAACCCATACCCTACCACATTAAACTCACATAAAAGAGAGCACTGCTTCCTGCAATGAGAGAATTCTGGAACCAAAAAAAACACCGGCCAATCACTATAGCAGGATGTCAGTAAGTTGCCTGTCTCTGCACCAGACAGAATTGAGCCTTTTCATTGGTTGATATGTGGAGATGCAGGCAGTTGCGCAGAACCCACCTGTGACCATGGAGACCGAGTTAGACTGGAACCAGTCTGCCGACCTCGGCCACACCACATGTTTTCAACCTGCAAATCAAGGTACACGAACATTCCTGTGACAAAAAGCGACCTTGAAAATGTACTCAAAATACTTTGCCCAAATGACCAAAGGTCTTGCAATGTTCAAAATACGTTAAATTTTGTTTGTTAAAATCATCATGTTACTTGGTCAAGGACACCAATCCTGACAATATAAGATCTGTACAAAATAATACCATCTCAGACTAATAATGCAATCTGAGGTCATGACCTCCCATATCAACATCTCATCTGAGATGGTGATACATCAATCATCCAAGAGTACTTTATCATAACATCCACAAAAATGGATGTAAGATGACAATGGTGAAAACATGTTGCATCTGAGTACTATTACAATTCTCTGTAATCTAATGGCACATATATTGACCCATAGGAAATCATATCTATTGGCTCAACCTTGTCCTCATCCCTGGGCCTCTTATAGACCACATCATATTCTTATTTCCATCTTTGTCAAACCTCTGTGGCATTTCTTTTTTTTTGTCGTTTCCATAACTTGGTAAGACTGAAGATGACACAAGAGAAGCGAGACAGTAAATCTTCTATAACACAGAGAGGGAGCAGGGCAGATTGCATGACCTGCTCCTCCAATCTCCAGTAACATGCTCCTCCAATCTCCAGTAACATGCTCCATATTGCTGGAACCACCCACCGCTAATCACAGCCCAATCACAAACCTCCTGTAATATCACAACGAGAAGGTCTCCTGGATGCTCGCCAACACAATGGACAACTATTGTTATCAACCTGCAAACAATTAGCATGGATTCAAACAACGGTGATCAGCTTACTCTCAGATGAAGGCCACAGATATATAAATAACCTGAGTCGTGTCTGAATTATGGTAGTCTACTCGTCTGGGTCGGGAGATATAACCTGACCAGGGGCTGTATCATGGTACTCTACTCGCCAGGGTCCGGAGATATAACCTGACCAGGGGCTGTATCATGGTACTCTACTCGCCAGGGTCCGGAGATATAACCTGACCAGGGGCTGTATAATGGTACTCTACCAGCAGGGTCCGGAGATATAACCTGACCAGGGGCTGTATCATGGTACTCTACTCGCCAGGGTCCGGAGATATAACCTGACCAGGGGCTGTATAATGGTACTCTACTCACCAGGGTCGGTAGGGAGATATAACCTGACCAGGGGCTGTGTCATGGTACTCTACTCACCAGGGTCGGTAGGGAGATATAACCTGACCAGGGGCTGTGTCATGGTACTCTACTCGCCAGGGTCGGTAGGGAGATATAACCTGACCAGGGGCTGTATCATGGTACTCTACTCACCAGGGTCAGTAGGGAGATATAACCTGACCAGGGGCTGTATCATGGTACTCTACTCACCAGGGTCGGTAGGGAGATATAACCTGACCAGGGGCTGTATCATGGTACTCTACTCACCAGGGTCGGTAGGGAGATATAACCTGACCAGGGGCTGTATCATGGTACTCTACTCACCAGGGTCGGTAGGGAGATATAACCTGACCAGGGGCTGTATCATGGTACTCTACTCACCAGGGTCGGTAGGGAGATATAACCTGACCAGGGGCTGTATCATGGTACTCTACTCACCAGGGTCCGGAGATATAACCTGACCAGGGGCTGTATCATGGTACTCTACTCACCAGGGTCCGGAGATATAACCTTATAAATGGATAATTTTTTTTGTTTCTAAAAAGATTTGTTTCTCCAAAATACCCTTGTGCAACAAAAAGATATTCAAATGTTATTTGCATACAAGAAACAAGAAAAATAAAAGTTTACTGTGACAAAATAAAAGTTTACTGTGACAAAAACATTAAAAGACATTGGCAGCATTAGTTTGTTTATCAATCATTTGACAGCATGGCACAATATTTCAAGATTTCAATGGCCACATAAAGCTCCTGAAGTAAAGTCAACAGGTCTGTGCCCTGATGGTCAACATGTATTGCAATGAGATGCTTTTTCAAAACTTAATATTTATTAAAAACAACAAAGGGAGAAGAGAGACTTGCTGGGTGTACCACATGAGAGGAAGGGTCCAGTCTCCTGGTCTGTGACAGAATGATCAAAGGCAATGACACTTACTCAGGCTATTCATTCTATTATCTCCCCTCCCCCTCAAATCAGAGCTTAACACAACCTTAGAATATAATGGGATTCAGGCTATTCACTCTTCTATCTCCCTCCCCTCAAGTCAGATCTATACATAACCTTAACATATAATAGGACTCAAGCTAGGCTATTCAACTCTATTATCTCCCCTCCCCCTGAATTCAGAGCTTAACATAAACTTTGCATGGGATTCCTGCTATTCACTCTGTTTTCTCCCCTCCCCTAAAGTCAGATCTAAACATAACTTTAACATATAATGGGATTCCGGCTATTCACTCTGTTATCTCCCCTCCCCTCAAGTCAGATCTAAACATAACCTTAGCATATAATAGGACTCTGGCTAGGCTAACCTTTAAATGTAATGAGATTCATTTGCAAAACTCTCATCATGACAAGCAAGGTTTCAGTCTTGGGACCAAAATAATAATAATAATTTGACCTTTTTTCGGGCCTTTATTTTACTTTGCTTCAGATGATTGTGATCATTTTAGTTACACATATATGTGCATGTAGATCTTCCCTGCTAATTAATATCGCAATGGTTGGTATAATACACATCATAATACTCACAATCCTCTACTTGAGAAATTATCGGATCTTCATCTCCAAATTCTCAAATTGACGACAAACTTACTGACCTTTCACTCCAATTTGCTCACAAATTAACCACCAAAGTTCTGCCAATTAGACCGGGATTAGGTCTTGGTGGTTAGGTCAATCGACTGACACAACTTTTATTGCTGATTTAATTTGGTACAAATTCTTCCCAAATTGATCATATGTAGATCATATCTTCAGAGTTAAATAGCTACATAAATCTGAAACTGCTTTCACTAAATGATATAGCTACCTGACTTTAAATCTAATTTTGTTTACTTTTAGCTATGTTCAAATCTTAATTCCACATTATCTTTAATATTATATTTCCGGCCACAGAAATGGATCCAAGTGGTATTTGTGAATTCATGACAACATATAAAATAAAGAAATGCTGACAGAAATAGCTTGCTTCAAGATTTCACATTTCATAATGTAATCAACATAAAAACAACACAATAATTTAAAGATCAAATTAATCCCTTCTGAATATTTTCGGTATCCGCCTGCAGAATTAAACACAGGTATTAAGTTACTTTCGTCTCATTGCTGAATTCTCGGTGATAAATTCTGAGCTGATTCTTGTGCAAGGTAAAAAATATTCTTTTCTTTTTTCACAATAATATTGCCATTTTTCAGGGTAGAAACTAAGTTTGAGGTGTGTATCCATACCACCCCTATCAGTGACAACCATACCACCCCTATCAGTGACAACACACTAGAAATTCAACAAGTCCGATAACTTTGTTGTACATGATATCTCAATGAACAATAATCATTCAATAAAAGGATGTTTATATACATATCCTGATCACAGTTAAAGATAATACCAGTGATATGCCGAGATTATTGCAAATTTCACTTATTTATCATATTGTCGTCAGTTCCAAATAAACTGAAATCAATCCCATAACAAATTTGATCCTGTTTCAATTTTGTCATGTCGTCAAAACATAAAATTATGTTGTATGACAAGCAAGAACAAACAGATTTGTTGAATTTGCTGGGTAATGCCGAGTGATACTGTACATATGTTAATCCTGTGTGCTTAATCCAGACATTCTGCTGGGGGGATTAGTGGTAAGTGAGACCCCAGAGCAGATCAGTAATGATCACTCCCTCACCTCTCGAAAGCTTTCACAACATTCTGTGGCGTAGAAATCAAACTGTTAGTTTTATCCACATTTGATTCCATAAAAAAATAAGCTGCCACAAATAAAAAAAAAAATTCACATACTTGGGTTGAAAGGTCAACTGCCAAGAATTCATTTGATGTTTGAGAGATATATGTCTGAAATTTGTTCTTTATGGAATTTTTTTAACACCTGAATGAACATAACATATAAATTAGCAGATAAAAAATGTCCTGGTGAACTTTCTGTTCATTGAGCCTTGGGGTGATTCATACTCGCATACAATAAACTCCAGGCAGATTGTTTACCAATCTCTCTCAAAATGTTTCAATGGACAGGTTTACCATTACAGCACACTATATCAGGGCTTATTTTTCTATTTCAGGTACTTTGGTTTTTAGACAGGCTGATATACTATATCAGAATGGAGAAGAAACCTTAGGCAGCGGCATGGAAACCAAGAGAGTTTGAAATTCATCCCAATTCACCGGGTCCACAACTTTGCACTGATTTAGCAACTTGCTGGGAAGGTCAATATGCGATCACTGATTGATGTGAATGGGACTTGGCAAGGTTTCCTAATAGCTTCTTGTCAGGCCAGGCATTCCTTGTATCTCAATATTGATAGATAGATACAAAAGTGTCGCCAAACAATGCCAAAAACTTTCCACGATAGTTTAATGTGTCCAAGATTATATCAAAATGATTTTTGTTATGAAACAAACTGAATTAAAATAACAAATCAGAGCTAAACAAAAATAGACGAAAAAATCTTTATGCCCATGAAGGCTGACAATTTGGCCGTAGTGAGCGGCGTGTTAGATTTTATTGGAGAAATGTGAATGCGGATGTGGACAGAGTTGGTCACTTCAATTGATTACATAGAGCTTTCTGCAGGACTGCGCTGCAAGGATCTTCTCACCATTCATCAAACACTCATAACCTCATCATGCCACCAGAGGGCATCACATAGCATGGGGGAGGGGACGTGGGGTGGGGGTGAAAACAGAAAGCCCCATATCCGTGGTCACATCCCGGCTCCGGCTCCGGCTCCGGCACTCCGGTACTGTGTTTTTTGTTGCCACTCTCAGAGCAACAGGATTTGGGCATTGTGTGTGGGAGTGAGAGATAACACAGGAGATAGTGTGGCCATCACCATGGTTATGTTCTCATTATGGAAACCGAGAAAAATCCATATCTCATCTGTGACGTCATGCAAAAAGTAGATACACTACAAATGGGAGGAAGGGGGTACACATAGAACTGACAGCCCTGTTCCGATATTCAGCATGTCCATGACCTTGCGAAGATGACGCAGAATAAATATAGAAATAAAGTAACCTCAACTGTAATTAGATCAGTGAAACTTGCAGCACCATGTCAGAGTGAGCAAAGCGATAATACTTGCTTATTAGTGTCCATTTACAGGATTGAGTATTTGAGTTGGCGTGATCACACAGACCCATCTCTTCCAATAACAATTAAACAGCAAGCTTATATAATGTACAATCCTCCCCATCCATGCTGTGTCACAAGGAAAGTGTGGCCTAAACAAAGCTTGTTCTGATGTCCTTACCTTCCCAAGTTCAACCCAGCAACCCTAAATGCTGGACTTTCTTGGTAAAAAGACAGTTTCTGTAATAATTAAAAAACAAAACAAAAAAAACAAAACAAAACAAAAAAAAGAAGAAAAAAAAAACAACTCCTGTCCTATTTTCAAGGCATGTTATCGAAAACAAGGTTGTTATTTTTTTGGCCTTAGATATATGGCAAGCAAGGGGAACAAGAACAGTTTGGGCTTGACGGCGGCAAGAGTGAGCCAATCAGGGCGCAGCAGTGCCATGTGAGGGTACCTGTCAATGTAAAGTTAGTGAAGCGAGGGGGAAGCTTGACGTATTGCCCCGCTATAGAGGCTGGGTGAATGTCAGCTGACTGAGCCACCACAGCCCCCCCTCCCCTCCTCCCTCTCGTCTCCATTCACCCTCCCACCATCTCACCTCCACCTACTACATACACACACTGTCACTTATCAACATCGGCAAACATGTCTCTTCCTCCTTTTATCACCACTTGCCATTGACGTACAAGACCAGGCGGGATGTGCGTAAAGCAGGATGTCCAATAACTCTTTATCTTCAATATTCAACAAAAGGAGGATGCTTTTATGAGGATACATAGAGATATGATTATACATGTATAAATACTGCAAAGCCTCTATGAAAGTTATTATGTGTTATGGTTCAAACACACAACATCTTGCACAATGATCCATCTAATATCTATAAAATAACTCAAGTGGATTTTCGTATATATTTTTTTCCATTCCTGAAAGCTTAATTAATCACCAGGACATGATTAGTCAATAATTGAGAGTCTGTGAGGAGCTTGGTGACCTGGGTTGGCCGTAATTAGGATGTGAGAGTGGCATCAGGTGACCAGAGATCAGCCCATTAGACCTGCAGTGTGTGATCGCCTACCTTCCCCGGGCCTACCTTCCCCGGGCCTGCCAACCCCAGGACTGCCTTCCCCGGGCCTGCCTTCCCTGGGCCTGCCTTCCCCGGGCCTACCTTCCCCGGGCCTACCTTCCCTGGGCCTGCCAACCCCAGGACTGCCTTCCCCGGGCCTACCTTCCCCGGGCCTGCCTTCCCCGGGCCTACCTTCCCCGGGCCTGCCTACCTTCCCCGGGCCTGCCTACCTTCCCCGAGCCTACCTTCCCCGGGCCTACCTTCCCCGGGCCTACAAGCCTACCTTCCCCGGGCCTACGAGCCTACCTTCCCCAGGCCTGCCTTCCCCGGGCCTGCCTTCCCCGGACCTACGGGCCTGCCTTCCCCGGGCCTTTCCCCGGGCCTACGGGCCTGCCTTTCCCGGGCCTACCTTCCCTGGGCCTACCTTCCCTGGGCCTACCTTCCCTGGGCCTACCTTCCCCGGGCCTGCCTTCCCCGGGCCTACCTTCCCCGGGCCTGCCTTCCCCGGGCCTGCCTTCCCCGGGCCTACCTTCCCCGGGCCTACCTTCCCCGGGCCTACCTTCCCCGGGCCTACCTTCCCCGGGCCTACCTTCCCCGGGCCTGCCTTTCCCGGGCTACCTTCCCCAGTGCTGGCCTGCCGGGTGCCACGGCATCACACACAGCCACAACACACACACACACACGGCAGCTCCTCTCACAACTTTACTTTCTCAGTTTTAACATAGATTTGTTTCATTAACACCTTGAAGTCGGAGATCGTAGCAATGTAGCTACGTTAAGTTAGAGAGGCGACTGATATGTTATTTTTTATTGTTGGAGGGCAGTATGGTTACCGTCGACAGCAATCTGTGTTGCACTTTAGCAAGTATTGACACCTGAGGCTATGGGTGATCTGAGTGATGGCCACCATGGAGGCCACTATGCGGTGATACCTGTGCCATAGACAACCGCCAACGCTCTCTCTCCTTCTCAAAGTGACCCATGGACACAACTCACCCCAACAAGGAATCAACCTCACAAGGAACAACAACAACAAAACAACAACAAAAAACAAAACCAAAAAAAACATTTAAAAAAAAGCCGATGTGGATTATCATTGTGGGGCAGCTATAGCACTGGGATTATCTGAGGGGAGTCGGGGCAGATACAACGTGGTCGTGGTTGCTAGCACCTATGAGCCACTTGACAATGCATAACCACACGTTACGTCTCGTCCACAACGACTCGGTGGACTATGACCAAGGAGGAGGAGGATCTGTGCTGGGGGCAGGGTACGGGACGGGG